>KN832970.1:0-12465 GCA_000827315.1 Piloderma croceum F 1598
TGAATGAGCATAGATTATTATTGAACATAACATTATAGAACCCAGTTCAAATACATTACATTTGTAAATACATTGTAGCATATATAGTACACTTATAAAAGAAAGCACATCAGATTTAGAACCTCCAGCCTGTGGAACAAATAAAAGTGTCCAGAGGATCAGCACTTGCCATGGGAATCAAATAAGGAAGGTACCTTATAAAGATGTATGGAAGCTTGTCAGGGTTGTGGCCCTGACAAGAAACACTCAGGAAGATAAAATATACAACTCACAGGGAACAAGAAGAAATTGAGACAATGATATATTCGAGAACAAGCTGAGAGTACAAGAACAAGGTGGTAGTGGTCTAAGTTCTAAAAAGGACCAGATTGTCTCGTGGTCTCTAATATGGTAATCAGTGGCTGAGGAGTAAGCCCAGGCTTACACCCCTCCAATAACTAAATCAAAATGGGATAAGACGAAACAGAATAATAATAATAATAATCTCAACAACAACATGGACATTGCAGGGGTGCATCAAAACCTCAGGGGAAAAAATTATGGCAAAACCTGTGAGGGAAAAGCTACCTCGTGTCCGGCCCGTCACCACCATGCTGATACCATCGATTGAGAGCTTCACAGTCAGATAGTTCTGATGATGTGATCCATAGGTTGTGTTGAGGCCCATAACCATGCCAGTGGACCAGAAATTGCCAACCGTGGCCATGACGGTGTGAGTCGATTATTTGGTCGACGAAATATTCTTCTAGCCTGTCGAGAGTCAGAATGGGTCCTGGTTGTGCGAACTCTCATGAAGGAAAAAGTGTAGTGTCGTTTGGGAGATGAGGTTTGATTTCGGACACGTGGAAAGTCGGAAATTGGTTTGTTGATATGTTGAGGGTGTATGTTGAGGCTTCAGGATGAGTAGCAGTAATGCAAAACGGTCCATCCCAGCAAGGGAAAAATTTTGCAGTGCATTTTTTTGCCTTTCTTTTTATATTTGTGACACCTATTTGCAGTAGACAGCATGACGAGATCATCTACATGGAAAAGTGGGTCTAGTGTGCGCGATCCAGATGAGTGGTGCGCCTGTGTGATCTTTGCTAGTAATAAGTTATCGTGCGCTTGTGCGACATCATTTTTGAGTTGGTCTATTATTGCGGTGGCTGTTTCTGCAGCGTCTTGCAATTCCACAGGTAGTTCATTTGGAACAATGGGCAGGATGATGCGCGGTGATCATCCAAGGTGCAGTTGAAAACCCGAGAAACCGGTGATATGCCTGCGATGCCTATATGGTCTGGGACCAACACAAACACCACAACAAGATCTAATAAATGCGAGTTGGTGAGTAACCCTTCCAAGAGTGATAAGATAAGTAGTGTAATGCAGTTGCGATGTCTCGATGTAGATCGCGATACTTCGATGTAACGCGCGATGTCGATGTCGAGGTTTCACGGAGATCTGACAAGTATATGTTGCCCAGATCCGAAGATACTAAAGGTATATCAAAACAGTACGAGTATTGATGAGAGACTATGATGATTACGGCGATGTCGATGTCACGATACGAAGTGCGAGATGAGACTTAAGCGAGTTCGATGTTTTTCTGAGTTCTGATGAGTGGGGAAAAGTGTTCTCTTTCGAATCAAAGAAGTACAGAATATATACTGTGGTAAGGAATAGAGATAATACCGAGTTTCCCAAGTTAATAACAACAAAAACTAAATATATATAGAACCTCGCAAAGCCGAACCTGATACAAACCATAAATGCATGCCGAAACTCTTACCGGCGATATCGCGAGGATCGATAATGCCGAGACCGAAGGTCGACCGACGTCCGATGAAACTCCGATAGGCTGATCCCATCATTCCGTTGCGATCGCACCGATATCGACGTGCCGGTCGAGTCGGAACCTTGAGACGAGATCATATGGTCGTTTAGGGGACTGATGTGAGACTTAGGGACGTCGGAATTGATGCGGAATGAGTTATCGACTTAGCATGGTATGATAGCGGACACGTGTGTCGATCGACGATACATCGGAACGCGTCGATATCGAGAACGCGGATGATCGACGAGCTCCGGTGCTATGTAGAGATATCGGATAGGCGATTATTGTCGGATTTGGTGCCTAGAGTGAGTGCGTGCATATCACCGGTGGAAGCATTCACAGTGTTCATAATCTGAAATCATATCCTAGGCAATGTGTGGGCCCACCCCTTTTGGTTGCGACGGACATGATAATGCAGCAGTTGATTGATAGTTTTATTTGATCGCTCACTGGACCTGTCCATTTCAGGATGGTAGGCACTTGACATCTTCAATTTAATGCTGGTCAATTTCATTAAGGCTTTCCAAAGTCTTGAGACAAATAACTTGTCCTGATCACAGACTATATTAGTAGGCAGACTGTTTTCACAGTACCAGTGATCTAAAAACACAATAGCAAGGTCTTCAGCACTGATATCGGACTTGGTAGGAATAATACAAACATCAGATCCAATGCAATCTGTTATGGACAGGATACAATCATAATTTTCATCCATCGGGAGTGGGCCAATAAAATCCATTGCAATAGAGGACCTGTGGCAATCTGGAACAGGTAACGGGTGCAGTGGTCCAGGCAGTTTTGACGTGTGAGACTTGTTATGCAAGCAGTCCATACAAGATGGAATATAAGCTTGTTCCAAGTCTCATCTCATGTTAGGCCAATAGTACACATCTCGTAACGATGCATATGACTTGTCAGCACTGAAATGTCCGAGTGTATTGTGTGCAAGATGAAACAGAGTTTTGCGAATAGTGGTTACTCGGGGAATCAGAAGATGATCCCCAATATACCATAGGCCATTGGATTGCGTCCAGCCTTCCATGGATGATGAAGTGACACATTTACAAAATTTGTCCTCCTGATAGCCAGCTTTAATTGTGTTTAATATTTCTTCATCAGATGTTACCAATAATACAGCGCCAACAGTGTTCCCAGATGAGAAATCATTTAACTCATCCAGAAAGCAGTTTGGTGGTAGGCGTGACAGTGCATCTGCCACAATGTTGTCTTCACCTCAGATGTATGTAATCGTCATATCATATTGCGACAAGAATTCTTGCCAACGCAGTTGTCAGCGGGATAAGTGTCAAAATTTTCTAAGGTGCAGTGATCCATGTAAACGTAAAAGTGAGTACCAAGCAAATTGGATCCATTTCTTTAATGCATGAATTATGGCCAGGAGTTCTTTTTCGTGAACTGGATAGTTCTTTTCAGCATCCTTCAATTGCATTGAATCAAAGGCAACAGGGCAAGTGGTTTGCCAAGTCGAGCCAAAACTAAGAGCAGCACCAGAGTGCCAGTCACTAGAGTCACATGTTACAAAGATGTTGTTTTCGCCCGGGTTTTCATGATTAATCGTCATCAAGCAATCTGCACTAACCACAAGGGCTTTGATGGCTTCAAAAGCAGCCTGATGTGAAGAGGTCCAAGGTGGGAATACCTTCCGACATTCTTTGGTAGTAAGTGGAGTAAGTACACGGGTATGGTTGGCCAGTTTCGGTAGAAAAACAGAGATATATTGCACGAGGCCCAGAAAAGCATGGATCTCCATGGACAATTTAGGTTCAGGTCATTTGAGAATCCTGTCAACTTTGGAGGAGTTTGGTTGAATACCGCGTTTGGAGATATGGTGCCCTAGAAAATCGACCTCTCGTTGGAAAAATTTGCATTTATTCAGATTACAGTACAACTTTGCTTTCCAGAGGGCGGCCATAATCAATTCAATATGTTTAGCGTGTTCAGCCACTGTGTTTGACCACACAATGATGTCATCCAGGTAAATATGGCAGATTTTCCCTAAGTACTTGTGTAATGTGGCCGTCATTCATCTTTGGTGAATAGCAGGTGAGTTCTGCAGTCCCATGGGCATTGTGAGCCATTCGTACAGACCCAAAAGAGTAGTGACAGTGGTAAGGTGTACGTCGTCAGGATGGACTCTCGTTTGGAAAAATGAGTTAGTCATATCTATCACACTCCAAATTTTTCCTTTCAAGCAGTCAACCAGGATATTGTCTACACGTGGCAGTGGGTGAGAATCAGTTACTGTGTTGGCATTCAGGGCTCTGTAGTCATTCACCCAATGCGGTAATACAATGGTGTCAGCTTTCGGCACAAGAAAGGCAGGTGAGGCATGAGCAGAGTTTGAAGGGCGTGTATGGCCAGCGTTGAGATGTTGTTGAATCAGTGTTGCCCAAGCTTCTTTGTACTTTCTCAGAGTACTATATGAACGTGTCACAAATGTTTTTGACATGTCTTTCAACTGTATACAACAGTACACCAGTCAATCCTGTTACAATTGTACACAAAGTACCAGTAAAATACACAAAGGGTATGTGTTACATGCACAGCTGTAGCAAGGGTGTTTGTGACACAATGTCCTTGCTGTAGCTGGAAGCTCTGTAATACAAAACCCTGCTGCTTCCTGGAGGGTATGTATCACAAACCTTGCTATCTGCTGGGGGGTCTGTACCATAAACCTTGATTTCTGCTGGAGGGTCTGTACTTGTGGCCGCAAAAAGTATCCGGATACCGCCACCTGCCGCGTCAACAACACAGCATCTCCCTACTTATTTATACATACCACATCATGTCTGTTGAATACACTCCCTCCAAACATGGCAGGGTTCTTCAATTACGTGATTTGAACTACTCTTACCGTGAAATTGAAAAAATCACTGGTGTCTCCAAGACTACAGCACAGGAAACCGTTAAATGTGACAAAAACCATCACACTCGAAAGTCTCTTCCCCGTTCGGGACATCCATCTACTATCACCACCCACAATCATCGCCAAGTCATTCACGAGCTAAAGCAGCATCAATTCGAGCCATATAAGACCATTGCAGAACGCAGCCACGATCTCACAGAACAGCAAGTCCACACAATCACACATGATGCTGGCTTCCACTGTTGCATTGCCGTCTGCAAACCTTTTCTCACTGAAGCAGCCATTGAAAAACGTGTTAAATGGGCTGATGAAAATGATGGGTGCAACTGGGAAACTGTGATATGGACCGATGAGAGCACAATCGAGCTCAGAAAGCGTCCAGTTCATTTGCATGTCACTCGCCACCCTGGCGAGGAATACTTGCCAGAGTGCATTCAACTGACCTTTCACAGTGGCCGCCAGTCTCTTATGGTCTGGGCAGCCATTGCACATGGTAGAAAGGGGCCTCTCATATGAATCAATATGAATATTGATGAGATCGAAGAGGGGGGAGGAACAAAGGGGGAAAAGAAAGGAGGTCAGGGCTTGAATGGGTCGAAATACATCACCCAGGTGTTAAAGGGACCCTTGAAAGAGTTTGTTAAGGAGATGGAGAGGGAGAGGGAGCACAGTATGCTCGTTGTTGAAGATGGGGCTCCAGGGCACACCAGCAAGGTCGCTTCACAAGCTCAATCTGAGCTCGGCATCAAGAAACTCCCACACCCACCGAAATCCCCCGATCTCAATCCCATTGAACCCCTCTGGTACGTTTTAAAAACTCGTATTGCGGATATTCGTGGCTCTGGAAATTCACTTGACAACCTGTGGGAGGCGGCAAAGAAGGTATGGGATGAGTTCACACCAGAGGAGATTAAGAAATACACTGCAACAATGGATGATCGTGTGTGGGCCATTAAAGATGCAGAAGGGTGGCATACAAAGTATTAAGATTGTTCGTATACCTCTATGTGATGTATATACCAATATCACAAGCCTCAGTCCAAGTTGCACAAACAACAGAGATTGACGCGGCAGGTGGCAGTGTCCGGATACTTTTCGTGGCCACAAGTACTACAATGCCTTGCCTCTTGCTGGGATGTTGTACCACAATACCTTGCTGCTTGTCAGGGAATCAGTATGCATTGACCGCTCTTTTGGGGGGGTGGGAAAGCCAATCCTTTTGGGCTAATATAAGCACTTTTTGGATCTGGCAGATCTGGATTGATCTGTGGCTTGGCTATTGCCTCCAGATTAGGGATCAGGCTTCCTTTGTGCCTGGCCTGGCTAGTGGCTGTGCATCCTCAACCACACCCAATTGGGGGGCTGCAGTAGGCTACCACAGGAGGGGCTCCCTACTGTACATTTGCTATGGAGGGTTCATAGGGCATGCATGAATATTTGCACGCTTTTTGGGGCTCTGGTTCCCACACCAAATGGAAATACATTCCCACTACCCTGGCAGCTGATAGCACCCAAAAAAGCGGTCAAATACCTGGTATTCAACACTACACATAATGTAACATGTGTGTATATATAGGAACAGAAATGCATGCAAAAAAGCGTCCATAAATTGTTCAAAAAGCGAAAATGGGGGCAGGGGGTCAGGCAGGGACAGGGGGGTAGGGTGGATCAGGCATGGGGTAGAAAGCCATGTGAAACAAAGGTAATAGATGTGTGATGGTGGGAGAGTGTGCTTGTAGCAGGGCAATTGCTAAAAATGATCCAAAAAAGCGAAAATGAGGGGTAGGGGGGCTGGGCTGGTATACAATATGAATGGGGGCATTTGGATGGGAAGGGAAGTCAGTGGAGAATGTATATAGATATAGAATAGTGGGTGAGTAGAGAGGGGGCAGTTGGAGAGGGTAGGGAGGGAGATATGATGGGAGGTAGGGGGGCATGAGGGCAGGGGGTCCAGAGCGTCTGGGACACCTGGAATGTATTACTGGACATTACTGGAGGTGGGGGAAACACTGAACTCACCTGGGGGCAGCATGGGTGGGTCAGTACAGCTGGGAGGATAGGCTGAGATGGCAAACATGGGGACAGACTTACCAGAGAGGAGGTTGTTACACTAAGCCACACGTAGCCCTGGAGTCTATATGGAGTCCACATGGAGTCCAGGGAGCCTCCATGGAGTTTTGCAGGAGTCTACCTGGACTCCTGATGGAGTTTATGTGGACCAATCCTAGTATAGGACTGAGTCCTTCCAGAATCCTTGGAGTCTACATGGAGTCTACATGGAGTCCACAAGGAGTTCTGATGGACTCCTCATATAATCCTCATAAAGAGGAGACTTTTCAGGGAGTCCCTTTGTAGTCCCACCAGAACTTCACAAGGACTCCACCAAGACTCCACGTCATATTAATTAATAGGACATTGCAGCATATAGGAAATGACTGGATTGGGATGTTCTTAATATGGTCATGGGCACTTTTTCGAGGAGATTCAGAATCTGATGGTCCCATTACTGTACATTTCCTATTTAGGCAGTAATATCAGAATTATTAGTGTAGATTTGTAAATGAAAATTTTGACCTCCTTCAATTTGGATGATTCAATTTGCATCTGGACTCATTTTTTTGGGAGATTCGGAATATCATGGTCCCATGATCCAATTTTGCCTGTAGCATTTGCTATACTCAAAACAGTGATTGGGGCATGAGGAGGGGGTCAGGAAATGTTCTCTAATTAAGATGATTCAATTTGTTTCTAGACTCATTTTTTGATAAGAATCCAAATCTGAAGAGGGAAATGTGAAATTTGTACTGTGGCTCCATATATGGTCATATCCAGGATGGGTACCAAGAGAAGGTCAAGTGACCTTTCCTGATTTGAATGGTTCAACTTTTACCTCCTCTAAATGGGATGATCTATATGTCATCTGGTGCAGTTTTTAGATTAGATTGAGGATCTAAATTGTGAATCTTCATATCTGGTCTATAGCCCTTATTACAGCTGTTTCAGTGTTCTTACCTTAAAAATGGGTCTGACAAGAGTGACATCAAATGCAGATGTCTATCATTGGTACTCATTTTTTGAGAAGAATCAGGATCTGCAATCAGAATTCCTAAATTCCTTCTGTGCCATCCACTGTGACTATGTTTGTGTGTGATCATCACATCAAATATCAAATCAGTCATAGCAAATGCCCCAACTGTTAAAAATGTTATTCCTTGTAGTATAATGTAGTCTTATATGTATAGAACAAGGGCCAAAAAGGTTTATACTCAATTTCAATGTATTGCCTCTGATAGACACAAAACAGTCTACAAACAGATTCTCTCCCATTTTAGATGCACAATGCAAGAAAAGTTGAGGCACAAGCCTGAAACACACTCTATAGTATTTATAAAGTATGGCACAAAAGGGTTTACTCAAAAATTCAAGGAATTGGTAGAGAGACACATATATGTGGTAAGAAGACCATGTAGATCATTGTAACACTTTGTACAATCAATGATAGTCTTGATCACTGTTTCAGGTCTTAACTCACCAATTCTCAAACATTTTGAGTAAACTCTTTTGTGCCACACTTGTACATACTCTAGAGTGTGTTTCATGCTTGTGCCTCAACTTTTCTTGCATTGTGCATCTAAAATGGGAGAGAATCTGTTTGTAGACTGTTTTGTGTCTATCAGAGGCAATACATTGAAATTGAGTATAAACCTTTTTGGCCCTTGTTCTATACATATAAGATTATGTTATACTACAAGGAATAAAAAATTTAACAGTTGGGGCATTTGCTATGACTGATTTGATATTTGATGTGATGATCACACACAAATATGGTCACAGTGGATGACACAGAAGGAATTTAGGAATTCTGATTGCAGAGTTAGGTACCTGCATTACAAGGAAATTCTGGTTATAAATCCTTCTTTGGTTTTTTAATGTAATATAAATCTTGTCCTGAATGCATAAAGTTGATGCATTGACAAGATATTTTTTGATTTCTAATAGAGTCTTCATACACTCCATGTGGACTACTCAAGGAGTCCACAGCTACCTGTTGGGGAGTGTAACTTACAGATGACATGTATGATACTATTGATTTGATGCCCCTCAGTGACCTTCCTTGGGGGAGTTTCTTGTTGCAATACAATGGTGTTCTTCCCAACAGCGCTGCACCATTGTGGATGACTGCCGAGTATGACATCTGGTTTCGAAATCCCCAGCTTCTTGTCCACCACATTCTCTCAAACCCTGACTTCGATGGCGAGATCGACTACGCACCGCTGCAGGAGCACAGCACTACAGGGGCCCACCGGTTTCAGAATTTCATGTCAGGTGACTGGTGCTGGAAGCAAGCAGTATGTTTGTATTATAACAGTTCATTCTGTATTTCTGACTGCTCCCACAGGACTTAATTTCCAAAGACCCAGATACACACAGATCAATGTTTGTTCCAATCATCTTCAGCAGTGACAAGACTACCGTGTCTGTCGCCACTGGTCACAATCAATACTGGCCAGTTTACATGTCCATCAGCAACATACATAACAATGTGTGACGTGCACATCGTAATGGGTTGGTCCTCCTTGGCTTTCTAGCCATCCCCGCAAGTAAGCATTCTATTATTTTCACCACAACCACTAAGTTTAAGCCAATTATTTGTAGTCGATAAAGTGTCTACCAAGGACGCAAATTTCCGGAAATTTCAACGCCAACTCCTTCATTCATCACTCACAAAAATGCTTGAATCTCTCAAACCTGGCATGACAATCCCTGAGGTTGTCTGTTGCCCTGATGGCCGCTTTTGACAAGCTGTGTATGGTCTCAGACCATATATTGCCGATTATCCTGAGCAATTGCTCCTGTCATGTGTCGTACAGAATTGGTGTCCTAAGTAAGTGTCTGGTTTGCATTGTTGAGATGCCTACTCACACATGTATCCAGATGTACTGCTCAAGCCAATGGTCTTGATGATGAAATATGTGGCCGTCGCTCTTGGGAGCACACAGACATGCTCGTGGAAGCATTCGAATTAGGTGTTTTGTGGGATGAGTATGGACTTGTTGGGGATGTAGTAGTCAGTATTTTTCCTGTGGTCTCCACTTGATTTGTGTCCTACAACTTTCTTCTCTGGATTTGTTACACACATGTACTAGTTGCAATTACTCACTATTTTTCTTCATAGCCATTCACAGATTATTTCCCGAGGGCAGACATACATGAGCTCATCTTGCCTGACATCCTACATCAACTCATAAAAGGGGCATTCAAAGATCATGTGGTTACTTGGATACACTCCTATATCAAAGCAAAGCATGGCGAACAAGCAGGCAACAGAATCTTAGACGATATTGATCAACGGTATTTTTTTTTCACCAAAAATCTATGGACTGAAAGGTGAAACAATTTTTAGTATTGCCCTTGCCCCACCCTTCACAGGGCTACATAGATTTCCAGAAGGCAGGGGGTTTAAGCAATGGATGGACGATGACTCAAAAGCGCTCATGAAGGTCCGTTATGGAAGATTTAATTATCTCCGTATAATAGACTAATGTATATGCAGGTCTATCTACCCACTATCGAGGGTCACGTACCCTCCGAAATGATACAGGCCCTGCAAGCATTAATTGACTTCATCTACATTGCCCAAAATGACATTATAGACTCAAATGATCTCATCCTACTGGATGATGCCCTTGAATGGTTTCATAAATACCACCAAATTTTTCAGGTGTGCGGTGTGCGCCCCACTGGGTTCAACCTCCCTTGACACCATTCCCTCATCCACTACCATAGACACATCTGAGAATTTGGTGTTCCAAACGGTGTCTGTTCATCCATCACCAAGTCCAAACATATTAAATCCGTCAAGGAACCATGGCAACGTTCAAATTGTTTCAATGCACTTAGTCAGATGCTCCTGACTAACCAGCAGCTGGACAAGCTGGCGGCCTCACGCGTTGACTTTGCTAGCCGTGAAATGCTGAAAGGAATGTGTTTGTCATACATTCGTGAAAAACTTGGTATGTCTGCCACTAACATGATATACATTTGTACCCACTGAAACATATACCATTAACAGCGCTCGATACAGGCTCAGACAATGAGGATGATCCTGCTGTCATTCCACAACAAACTGGAGGTGATTGTGAGGGTGCCGATGAGGATGATGAAAGCAATGCTGTTGCTGGACCCAAAGTTTTGGCGCATACCAACTTGGCCAAAACAGGTGGTAAGTAGCTACTCAGTGTATGTTTCCTCATGCTTACCAGACATTTTAGGAAAACACACCTACCCCAACCATCTTGCAGACACGATTAATCAACCTGACTTTACCCAACTCATCCAGCAATTCATATATGACGAGAGCAGTTCCCATTCTGATTCCGAAACATCGAGCGCCCCCCAAGACCTTCCAACATTTTATGAGAAGATTACTGTATTCACCTCCGCCATTGCAACATTCTATGCTCCCAGCAATATCTCAGGGATTGGCAGGATGTGTTGCGAATGCATCCATGCTGTCAATACCTGGAGGAATGGCCCTGGCCGATATGACTGTATCTTTGTCAGTACAGATCCATCCACAGAGGGGATGCATGGCTTCAACATAGCTCATGTCCAACTTTTGTTTTCATTCAAACATGAAGGCACCAAGTACCCTTGCACACTTATACATTGGTACTCACAGATAGGCAACTCAGTTGACAAAAACATGGGTATGTGGACAGTCAAACCTGACATCCTTGAGGATGGATCCCCTTTTGCATCTGTTATCCACCTTAATACTATATTTTGTGCCACACACCTTTTGCCTGTATACGGAGATGAGTTTGTTCCCACATATCTTTCTTTTACTCAGTCCCTCAACACTTTCAATGCTTACTATGTCAATAAATATATTGACCATCATGCCTTCAAGATAGCTTTTTGATTCTTCACTTCAGATCCTTTATATATTATTGCCTTACTTTGTTATGGACTTGACTCTTACACATCACCCCCTTGAAATATCCCCTCTGCTTGTAGCAAAACCTGTCAATTTTCAGCATACTAACATGTTTGCAAAGGCAACACCTTTCTGGTTCACAAAGCCATGCGAACCACAATGACAAAAGGCAATACAAGATGTTTTCACACGTTTGTAATTTATGTTTACGCCTCAGCCAACCACTACTGAATTCTTGATTAGCTGACTTGAACCTCTTAATGTCCTTAATGTTCTTAGACTGGGAACTTGACGAACTTAAGTCGTCATCACATATTTTAACTGGGACTTTTATTTGCTACTTTACTTACATCCCTTTATATACTTAGAATGTTGACTTAAACTGACTTGCTCTGTGGCTTTCCTTAGTAGGCAATTTGCTAAGTAGTAAATAAGGAAAATATGCTTGCTTAGATGACTTAGCGAACTTAGCAACAAAATAAGCACGTTAAGCACGGCAGACCGCGGTGGATATAAGTATGCATTAGCAATCCTTTTACATATTTAAATTTTTTAAATCAATATGAGATATTTACACATCCTTCCGCATATTTAAAGTTTGCAAAACAACAGCTGATGTCCACATATGCAATGGACAATTGAAAATATGTGGGCCTTTCATATTCAACTGGACAGTACTCCACTTAGTAATAGTTACCAAATGGAGTACCATCCGGTCGAATATGAAAGGCCCACATATTTTCAATTGTCCGTTGCATATGCGGACATCAACTATTGTTTTGCAAACTTTAAATATGCGGAAGGATATGTAAATATCTCATATTA
>KN832970.1:14202-79203 GCA_000827315.1 Piloderma croceum F 1598
AAGTTGCCTAAGAATTTTTTTGATTTTCCTGATGCACCTTAAGGAACACAGCCATCTGCTCTCTACCCAAAAGGTGCGCACCATGCCGAGTTATATCACTGATGTGTGCTAGCAAGGGTTAACACAACGGCAACTCAACAGCACGCGATCCGCACTCGGGTGGATCTTTAGCGACACTAAGATCACGGTTGCAGGTCCTAGCAGCATCACTCACTTGAAGGTCGAAGGTCGCATCTAGAAGGCCAGGTCTGGTAAAAATCCACGGCGCACATACACAGTACTTAGATCTTCAAGGCAGGTCCGATCCCAAAGAGCAGTACCACAAACCGCCCCAGATAAGCACGTCTGGTAAAAATCGTCGGCAAAGATGCAAAATCCCGTCGTGAGGTACTACTTGAAGCCCGAGTCCACAGGAAGTCTTGTCAGGAAGTCGTGTTCTAGTCGTTTTCTTTCTTTCTTTCTTTCTTTCTTTTTGAATCCATGTTTATTCTCGAAGCCCTATGTTATGACTAGGTAGAGTAACTGTGAAACCACGGAAACAGGGAAAAGAAGGCCTCAAGATGCAAAAGTAGACAACCGAAAAGTGAGATACAAATGCACGGTCGCGGGTGCGTCAAAAACCCTGTGGGAAAAGCTACCGGCCGGCAACAAATCGAAAGGTGAACTGCACATAACAATGGGGGCGCTAAAAAGCAATGGCCCCTTGACGTAGTACGAAGTAAGACCATTACCGAACGTAGCGTGAAAACGGCCAATGCGATTAGTAAACCGGAAGAGTGGACGGAGGGCGGCTGGGTGAACGTCGAGGTTCTAGGCATCGTCAGATTAGCGCCACAAAAAAATTAAAGAGTAACATACCTTGACGACAGTCCATTGTGGGGCGACGGCCCGGGAACAAAATCTGTCAAAGAGAGAGGGTCAGCACGAATGCCAAGTGAGCCCTTGGTAGGGCCGCCGGTTCTAGCAGCCAGGAACAAAAGGCTTGGGGGAACAACGGAAAACTATACTACGACAAACCAAACCAGGAATCTCACCAAAGCACAACCATCTGTGTTCGACTCTCTACCCAAAATGTGCGCACCATGTCGAGCCGTATCGCCAATGTGTGCTAGCGAGGCTTAACACAACGGCAACTCAACAACGCGCGATCCGCACTCGGGCGGACCTCCAGTGATACCAAGGTTGCAGGTCTTAGCAGCATCACTCTGCGGCCAGGGAGCCAGGTCCGGTAGAAGTCCACGGCGCACACTCGTCACTTGCTGAATGAAGACCCAATCCACAATCACAGGAAAACAAGAGGACGCCTGAAGAGAGTCGCGTCCTATAACAATCGTCGGCAAAAATACAATCCCGTCTTGAGGTACTACTTGAAGCCCGAGTCCACAGGAAGCGCGGTCCGGGAGTCATTTGAAGCACGGCTTGTTCTAGTCATAAAGGTGTTGTCAGATTGGCGCCATTACAAAATCAAACAGTAGCATACCTTGATGACAGTCTGACGTCGACCTCTCGGGGAAGGTAAAGCTACCTTCCCCGCCTTGTCATTTGCTATTCGTGCATGTGAGTAAATGAACGCAGACGATGAGACAAAATAATTAACCGAAGCAAAGCCGTCGAATGGCGGGGATCTTGTTCTTGACAGAGAGTCGGTTCCTGGAGCTCATCGAGGCCATGGTCGCGGAAAGGCAGATCTTGACATGGCGGTCCGTATTTGTCGAACCAATTTGATATAGCGCCACAAGGAAACATCCAATCGATGCTTGATCTTGATTGTCGAAGGGCGTCCTATGTTCGGCGATAGGACGTCGTGGTTGACGGTCCAAGGCGATGTCGACCGGTCCAGGCGAATGCCAGTAGACGGAGGATAAGTATATAAGCAGAGAGGGGGGAAAGGGAGGTTGTGGTAGAGATGGTGGCGGGAGGGAGGGAAGAGGGAATGCAGATGCGGATAGGAAATACAGGGTTTTTATATTGATTAGCTGGCCACAAAGTTCGATCTCCGCTCACCATGAGGCCGCCGCGATAGGCCACGATTGCGCGAGATAACTTAAGATAACAGCATCAACTGAACATTCAAACCCCGCAGAACAAAGGTTGCCAGGTGACTCGAATAAAAAGCCACCCGTGTGGCCCGGCTAGTCAAAATTCTTCCGACAGCCGCTACGCGAGCCGGTGGTGGGGCAAAATGAAGGAGGTGCCTTCCATGGATTCTTCTAATTTATTGCCACGGAAGCGGCGCGCGTTGGGGTTTCGCGAAAATTGCTGTGTATTGGCGTACACAGATGACCACGCCCCACCGGACCCTTGACTTCTGCGTCAAAACCACCTACATCAGGCAGGAGAGGTCCAGTGCCCACTATTTATCCCGAGGAGTCATCGGTCACTGGGTGGGAGCGGCCACGAACAATGCTAAAAGGCCAAAAAAAACTGCGATATTTTGGTGTGTTTGTCCCAAAGCGAATTCCAAATGGGGTGTGCCTTAGACAAAGAAATGAATGAAATCCAACCTTCGCGGAGTATGAAGTGGCTGTTCGCGGATTCTTAAGTCCGGACGGTCCTGAACGATGAATATGGGTGCGTATTTTACCGTATTGAACCAGTCGCTGCTGTTTCGACCTCGAGCTGCAGGGCTCGAGGGTCGTACGAAGGACCAAGGGCAACCGGCGCAGACCTTATTAGCGCAAGAACCCCACTATGATGGAACAAGATATCAAAGCCATCAGTCTAGCGCCTAGGGCATACGGAATTGGCAATTAGGACCGACGTTCTGGGCACGGGCTCGACGCGCCTGATTGGCTGCTGAATAACTGAAAGCATCCAACGGCTGCAGATGCCTGCTTGAATAAGGGTGAATAGATGAAACGTTTGTGAAATCTCACGCGGTCCCATCAGTTCGGCTCGGCACAAGAGCGGTTGAATACGTTTTGGGGTCATCAGATTATTATCAGAAGAGATCAGCTAAATGAGCATAAATCCCTGTGAGAAAATTGGCTCGCAGAAAACAAATCAGGGACAAGGGCAACAAGGAGAGCTGGAAACTCACGAATCTCATCGGAAACCGAACTTATTGCCGAATATTTCATCCGGTCTCGAACCCCGCACAGACAGCCACCCATTGCCACCAGGCGCTGCGAAAAACAAGGAATCGCGCGGCCTTCTGAGGTCCATGCAGGATTGAAAAATTTGTTTCAAATTTATCAGTCCTGCACGGAACCGAAGGAGCGCCGTTGCGACTCCTGGGCAGATGCAGCTGCTTGTCCAATTTTGGGGTGATTAACGGAGCACCCATTGGCCAGATGTATCCATAGTGAGTGACAGACAACAAGTGGCAGGGCGCAACGACATTTTTCACTAGCTGCTCTACAGCCACGACTACGCGGCCTGGCGCGAGGGCGGCGGAGGCTGGGATGAAAGGCTTTTTTTCGGCACTGCTCGCTGCCGTCGACTCAGATACAGCTGATCGCTACTCGCACGTCTAAGGAACAAGAGACCATAGGCGGACAGTCGGTGGCACTAATGACGCTATACTCGACGCATAGACGAGCGCACACGACTCTGCGCGGAACTCCCAAGCTGAAGGCTTCGGCATATGAATGGGCTCACCATGCTGTCCACGTTAACCTGTCTACGACCGGCGGAAAATACACGCCATATACGACGTGTGCGTTCGTAACCGGGGATTGTTACCCTGGTGGCGAGTCGGCACCGTTCAACACAGGCTCCGCTTGCGACTGAAGCCGCCAGGATGATTCGACTGCCTATGATCCAGGCGCGCCAAACGATTCCCGCTCTACAACCTGTCATGGATGTGCCTACCATGATGACACGGTTGGTGGCACCGACGATATTGGGCTTGCCGCAACACCGGAGGCACATCATGGCTACGAAGGCCAGAGCACTGCAGTGTGGGTGATAGCCTTGCCACCTCATTCATGGTGTGTGTATGCGGCAGGAGAGACGTACCATACGCTCCATACATTTGCAACGAAAGGCCGCTTAACAAAGGTCTGGTTGGCGTCTGACGCAGGCGCAACCTAGCGGCCCAAGCGTACCTGTACCGACGTCTACCACCCTGCCATTCAAGCGCGCTGGATATCACTCGCACCACGCTACGACATTCCACCATGGGATATGAGGCCATGGCCGGACGGGGGCTGTTGGTAGACATTGGACATGGAGTAATGACGGAGGGTACACGATAAACATAGGTCGGAGATTGTGATCAATGGCCGCAATGTAGTGTACGGCTATATATGTACAGTCGGTAGAACACGAATAGAGCATGTCTATTGTCCGAACACCACGAGTGCATGCATATAGGAAAACATCAACCCTCTCTAATGGCAAGGCGATGACATGACTGGCAGATACCTATTGCTCGCAGACGAGAACCAGCACAGACATTGCAGGTCTGGCAGAAACTAGCCCGTTAACACCTCCATGTTCTACGAGAACGCGTTCGTGGGGTGAAAATCCTTGGTATCATGTTAGGAAATGAGCATCATCGTGTCCTCTGGAAATTACTATCAAAGATAGCACTAGCACGTCGCCGTTTGGTTCGCGATTAGAGGACAAAATAGTCCCCAATGCTCGACCGTGTTATAACTAGACGTCTAGACTCCTGCTTGCATGCTGTTTTTCTGAAACAATGGTGGATGGACTGAATACGCATGGTTTATCTAACAAAAAATAGCACCGATCCGAGCCCTCGTGACATGTCGACATGCCTGATTTTCCAAGACCCAATTTCTAGGTGCTGATGTCAGCGATATGATATCTTGGATCCGCAGTTAGAATCATGAAACAGGAAGATGCGGTGAAGCAGACCTTGAACGATGGGCGTCACGAAATTCTTATATGTCCTGTCATCCATTGAATAAGGAGGCGCGCAGTGACAGCAAACGCATAATCTAGACAAACTTTTGATGAATGAGGAGCGCGTCTTTTGCTTGGCGAGCGCATAATGAAATTGGCGTGTCATCAAAGTCTGTCAAACGGTGACGTTAGTCGACGGTGCGATGTGCATGGATGGCCGCTTGACACGAATCAGATTCGAAGTGATCTGGTTGGCCGGTTGGGTCTATCCCACGCGATGAGTCACGTGGACTGCGTAAAAGTGATGACGCGAGGATGTCGGTCTGGGCGATCTATAAAACAAAGCATCATGATGTCCCTCAAGCTCTCTTTGCATGCTCCGCGCTTTTCGTTCAGCCTTTGCACTGCGACACCGTTTGCAAACAACAAATCTATCGCCCTTCTCGACCATGGCCTCCGATAATCCAGCTCAGGTCCCTCTCTCTTCGTTGCCTCCCGAGGAACAGAGACGCTGGAAACATGTAAGTGGCCCCAGTCTCACTGCACATTCGCGTTAGTTTTACCTTCAACAGCTAGGCACCGCTATGAGCGACCATCATCAGATGTTCAAGGCTCATTGTGGGTATACTTCTATTTAAACTCTCCGGGTCTTGCTGAAATATAAATTCCTATCTAGTCGACATGCTCTATGATGTTCGATTCCATTTCTGTCTATAGGTTTCAAAGTAATTAACATAATTTGAAGCTGGCAGACGGGTCGTTTTCCAAGTACGGACTGGATCAGCAGGGTTATTTAGACCAGGCCCGTGATTTAACCCAAGGTGAGTATCTTCGAATGTCCTATTTATTACCTTTCATCATCCTTCTAATAGAACTTTCGAACCACCACATGATCGAGGAACGCTTCATATTCCCCATCCTTGGACAACGCATGCCAAAATTTAAAGCCGAACACCTCGAATCCCACAAAGGAATCCACGACGGTATATATATATATCATTTATTTCTCGAAGTTTTATCAATATTAATCGACGCAGGCACCGATCGACTCGCTGTTCTGCTCTCCAAATATAGATCAAAACCAGCTTCCTATTCGCCCACTGAGATGAAAGAGTGCCTGGATAGTTGGAGAGAAGTATTATTCAGACATCTGGATGAAGAGGTGCGCCATCTCTTGCGTTATTGTCGATGACTTACCTCGGGTGTGTCTGGACAGGTGGCAGATCTACAAGCGGACAACTTGAGGAAGTATTGGACGCTGCAGGAGTTAGCGCGGATCCCTGTGTAATATGTTCATGTGGGACGCGAGGACAAGCTTCGTATGATATATCTATGAAATTGGGAATTTGGATCTCCGGTAGTCAAGCAGTGCTGTATGCTATGTATGCTGAAATGGCCATGTATCAAACATTGAGGGACGATCATATGGGAATCGCATATCATGGGGCGCCAGAGTTCGCAAAAACCAAGAGCCTATCTCTATGAAAGGCCTCCCTCATCGCTCGCGCGTTCAATGTTGCCAGATCCATTTTTACAATGCCAGACATGGCATAAGTAGTAGGGACTTGGTAAGTACCAGTAAACCACGCGCATGGGGAGAAAGACCGTGACTGCAGTCACAGGCTGGACAATGGCTAATGGACTTACCGTTAGTATTTTAAAAAGTTTGACCCAGGGAGGGTGGTTTATTTATTGAAGGGAAGAAGCGCGTATATCTTGACCAAGGTAGGGGCCAGCAAATCTGCCTGGAATAAAACTTGATTTCCAGGCTGCCAACCGAAACCGCAGTCTAGCCTTCTGCAGAGGGAAATCTGTGAGTGAGAAGCAGACGATAGCAAACGAGATAGAAATAGAATAGCCCATTAAATCCATCCGGATATATATAAGTACAATCATGATAGTAAACCAGCTGAGATGCAGTGAAATGGAAGACATGCGACGAGAACTAGGGGAAATAAGTAGTGTTACATGGTGTCGTGGGGAGAATTAGATGCCGATGAAGTGTCCATATGCTCATGTGCGTGTGAAATTTCGTTTGCATGGTCGTGTTCTTGAATTTGGCCTCCGCCTCTGCGGTTTTGACGCCGCCTCGCAAATCTGAGGTATCGAGAAAATCGGCCTTGTGTTTGTAATGGGGAGCCAGCGTTCCCACTAAGCACGTGGATGGGTGGGTATTCCATTCCATGATGACTTTGTGGACCGTCATCCTCTTCGCCTGCCATCATCGTTTCAAGGGCTTGGAAGTCTGAACAGCGACGATTTTAGAAATACGGGAATAACAAACCTTAGAGCTCACTTACCATGTCGGCAAATCGGACAGGAGCTGGACAGCTCCAACAACCAGGGGTCAACACATTCTTGATGGAATCTATGCTTGCCTTCGCAAGGAAGCAATCGCAGATCATCACCTTCCTCGAAATCAACTATGCAGATTGGACATGTTTCTCTGCCAATAGCGGCAGGAACAACGTCCTCGGAGTCCCGTGGTGCAGTAGGCGGCGGGGTTGCAGAAGGCCCGTCAGCGGAATTGACGGGTTGAGAGGGAGTGGTGCTCAACCTCGAGCCACTTGCTCGCGGCTGGCCATCTTCAGTGCCGTTATTGTCTGCTTCAGTGGCGAGACCAAGCCCTGAATGGTTCGTGATAGAAACACGTTGTTCGTGAACATCCCCACGCTCAATCATGTCCAACGGAACATCCATGACCTCCCAATCCCCCGTGTCCATTGTGCTATCCCTTGCTCCATGAGAGTCCGGTTGAGACTCTGACTCTCCATGCTTAAAATTCCCGGACTCGATAGCATCACCATTTCCTCGAGTCTCAGTCGCGCCCCCAAACTTGACAATTGGAAATGTGTCCAGAATAGCGTGGGTGAGGCCACGAGCCCGACTTTGGGGGGGTCCGCTTCGTCCATTCGCGTAACGGCGGGGACCATAGCGTTCTGGATGACGAATTGCTCTTATAGCCTATAAGATGATGTTCAGTTTCTGGGTACATGGTTGACCTACTACTACGTACACCCGAGATGATCACGACACAGAATAGAGCAGAAACACATCCTGTGATAGCATATAGAATGATCCTATAAGATAAAGCAATGTTTGGTCACCACAAAGTACATCATATTTTTTGGCGGCTATACTGACATAGCCAATCCGGTATTAGGCGAGTCGCTGTTTCCGCTTGGGGCTTGACTGTTGGTATTTCCCGAACTGCCCGTATCATTATTGCCGATGCCTGTCGCGTTATAGGCTGTCAATGTGGCATAGATATACCCAGCAGCAGCTGGGTTGTTGGTCGCAAGGCTCTGATTTAT
The DNA here is from genome assembly GCA_000827315.1 of Piloderma croceum F 1598. Lineage (NCBI taxonomy): Eukaryota > Fungi > Basidiomycota > Agaricomycetes > Atheliales > Atheliaceae > Piloderma > Piloderma croceum. The sequence continues at coordinate 22,329 of KN832970.1, forward strand.
GATTGCCCCTGAGTCGTTGAGCTTGCCCGCATTAAAAGTGCCGTAAATGGTTTCGTTGGTTGACTTGAATTGTCTGAATTGGTATTCGATGAGGCTGCATGTGCAAACAGGTCAATGAGTAGTCAAAGACAAAGCTAATCTCATCTCGGACTTACGTAGCAAGGTTCAGTGATTCTGTGGAGAATATGTCCATCACTTGATCGAAAGTGGCCGGGTCAGCATATGCAGGGTTGATAATGCACTCTTGAGAGTAAATCGAATAAAGCAAAGAAGCCTTGGCACCAGCATCACGGGCCAAAGTGAATATATCCACTTCTTGTGACGCGTTGGTTGCATTGGCGTCGCATCCAACTAAGGCGATCCATGGTGTGTACGCTACGGAAACATAAAGTTAGCCTTGACATAAGAGACAGACATGAACTCCAATACTTGTGTCGTTGGTCACCATGTCTTCCGAGAAATGTAAGAGAACGCCCTCGCTCACACCCGTAGAGTCTGCTCCCACAAGCTGATACGACACACTCTCCGAAAGAGACCTGTACGAAGATTGTCAAACTAAGTATTCGGACCACGAAGGGATGGACGCTAACCCGTCAGAGTACCACCGCAGCTGAAGTTGGGATGCATCAGACATATTCAGCCCCTGTTGAGTCGCAGCATCAGTGTTGTTGGACGGTGAAGCCGGAATGTAAGCATGAACGTCAACGCCGGCGAGCACAAACAACAAAAAGAGAAGTAAAGCGGTCATAAACATTCGCCCAGTAACAGTACGCTGTCAGCCAGCTGATAGGGCAGAGACAGAGGTGGATGAAGCCCACAACCGTCACGGCGGAACGTTGTCAGCGGCAGTCTAACACCATTTTCGGTCTACTCCGCGGGCGCTTATTGACATCTAAGCGCTCGCACCAATCTTTTCGCTGCCACTGCCAGTCGCACTGCCGAATATCTATTATTCTTGTCACTCTTGTCGTGTATATTTTCTCGTCAAGCCGTATAGATCAATCCGCAGTCTTTGCAAATTTAGTATAGCCGAAACAAACTTGTGTGCACACTCGGCACGCCGGCATCAAATCGGCCCGTGCGCAGTCCAGCCACCAGAATTTTATCCATTATGGTGGACATTATTGTGTATCAACATCCTCTACATGTTCTCCATAACAACCACTCGCTGTTGCAACCAGAAGCTATGGTCCAAAGCGTAATGCAGCCGGATATTTCACAGCTCGATGACGAAATCGATCGGTTGGAGCGCGATGCGCTCCAACTTTTCGTAGAAAACCACCAGCGCCTACTACATCCGTCTCCAACTCGACGGCGTCGACGCATCTCGCCTGTCAGATGTATTTCTACTCTCTCGACCAAATGACTGGGAGTTCGATGTCGTCCATATCGATCCACCGTCACGCGCGTAGTACGTAAGTCTATAGCCATTGGTGAGACGTTGCGATGAAGACGCCCGAGCTTATGTTGGGCATTATTCTGCCAACCCTTGAGTCGGACCATATATGTGATTCAAGATGCCACCTTGGCAAAAACATGGCTCGCCGAGCAGGCCAACACCCATTAACGCTCAAAATCGCTTCTTGTGACGACTGTCAGCCAATGATGGATGACATTCTTCCCTTCTGCGAGTATTGGCAATGTGTCGACCTCTTTGTGCCATTCGCCGTTATAGTGCAATTGACTGGGGCTAGGACTCGATTTTCATCGCTGGAATTTCTCAACATCCAATACATTCACCCCCCATAACTTCTCGTCAGAAGCTCGGAGTATTTGAGGATGCTCCTGAGCTTTATGTAATTGAGACATTCGATTTTGTCCAGTGGAATGGTATTTCCCTGGGCTCAACTCACAGTTTGTTCTATGCACTTCACTGGTAGTGGTGACGTGCTGGGCAGGAAGATATTGACGCAGATGCCCGCCTTAGTCAAAGCTCGAGCTGGGGCTCATAACGTCGACAGGTCGGCCGTCATCCGTATCTCTCCCGTTTGTCTTCCCCGACTCGCGTCATTCATCCCCTTTCCCAACGTGAGTCACATAGAGAGGTCTTCGAGCAATTTTCGGTGCCCGCGTTCTGCCGTTTTGAATATATTGGCGCATACTAATTGCTCTCGCCGCAATCTCAATTCCACTTTATATCATTTCTTTCGACAATCTCGTCCGCCCTTCGAATATCCTCTAGTTACCAAATTCTGGACGAAAGTCTTGATCAATATATTGCAATTTACACCGTCACTCACCGAACTTGTCCTACATAAGTTGGACTACGATTCAGTCAAATCCTTACCACCATATCTCTGAATTGATTGACGCGCGACCAACGAACTGTATGTCATCCTAGTTCTAAATCTATTTCATATCGAACTGTTTCACACCTCGAATTTTGATGTTGTGGCTTTCATAGAGGTCATCGAGTCGCGATGGAGGTCGGATGATGTTTGTGAGGTATTGCAAAGATTGTCACCGTCACAATCAACAACATGATGGAAAATAGGTTTGATCCTATTATTGCTTTGGAGAAATTGTACCGAATGGCCTTAATTCGGTTTACATTAATATTGTGGCCAGACGACAGAAATGTTCAAGCTACTTTAGAATAGGATAAACCTGAAACAACTGAAAGCAAAAGCAATGGAATTTTGAGAATGTACGTACACCGGCAATATCGCCATCCATAACCTTGACGCTCTAAAGCTCTTCCAATATTCTTAAGTTTCCAGAATGCCTGCGCTGCTGCAGGCGCAAGTAATCCGGTGCAGGATCTTGCTGTTATTACGCACATACCAACGGTAGTTACGTTGTCCTGAGACTGAATAGTTTAGTCATGGCATCGAAAGTTGAATCTGACTTTATATTACATATTTCGGTCAACAAAATATCCAGTTCCGTAAAAGCGACAAATGCAGACAGTCTCAGCGAATACAAGTCACTAGCCCGCTTTCCTATAGTTTCCTATAGTTTAGCTCCGTCATGATTGTGTTCGTCTTTGACATGCAGAATGACTTTGCCCCAGGTCTCCCGCCGCTCCAGGGCTACTAAACCCTTTGGCAGTTCTTCCAAAGGGAAGACCTCCGTGTATATTACCGGCTTGACACGCTCAGACGAGAACAGACTGCGAGACGAAGATAAGTAGAAGTCAAGAACCACAATAATGAAAACTTACTCAAACAGGGCATTGAAGACAGAAGATATGTGCCCAGGCTCTTTTTCTGTCAGGATATCCAAGAATTGATGGTGTACGTCATGCACCACACTAACGACTTACTATAGTATGCTCCCCAATGAAGGCCTACGATTGATATATTTTTCAACAACACTAGGTTGAGGGGCAGCTGATTTCGACGGTAAAAATGCAGTTGAGCAGTCATTTGAGCTTCGGGTGAGGTGGCAGTACCTTCTCGATTTTCCCGGCAGCGAAACCAATCACAAGGGCCCTGCCTTTCCATGCTATGCATTTAAGACAATCTGCCAAGCAACGATAAAAGCTTGACAACGTGCTGGCTGTGTAGACCCTGACCTGCAATGAGACCAACCGGGTCATAAACAACATCGACCCCTTTCCCGCCTGTGATTTTCAGGACCTCCTTCTGCCAGTCCTTTTTCGTATAATCAACACAATAATCTGCACCGCCATACTTTTTACAAATATCAAGTTTCGCTTGCGAGCCGGCAGCCGCGATGACATTCGCACCGAGTACTAAATAGAACCAATTGTACAGAATTATGATTTGAGGATGCCGCAGCCGGGAGAAGACCTACTCTTTGCTAGCTGAACGGCAGGTATACCAACGCCACCAGCTGCTGCAGTGACGAGCACCCATTCACCTATGGGAAGTCTAGGCTCTACAGTGGTATTATACATTGTGGGACACACCTGCTTTCAATCCCGCTCGTCCTACTAAAGCTTCATATGACGTGGGCCAGGTGATGTGTATACCTAACGCAATGGGCAGGACACTCGCATAAATGGTGATCTAAGCTCACCTGCACCCTGATCGAATGTCATATTTGCGGGCAGAGGCGCCAATGCCACCCAATTGGCACATACTCTGTCGGCGTAGGATCCCTGTGCGCTACCAAAGACCCTTTGGCCAGGCTTGAAAGGACATCCTTCCGGAATCGGAGAATTGTCCGCGATCTTTCCAGCCAGCTCCATGCCGAGAACAAAAGGAAAGGGGGGCTGTGTTTGGTACTTCCCTTGAGATTGTAAAATCTGCCAAGGCAAATCAATGTGAGCCACTTTGAACATGACAGGAATTATTCACATCGAAGAAATTAAGTGCAGCGCTGTAAATATCAACTAAGACTTCGCCAGGACCAGGAATAGGGTCTGGTAGATGCAGCGAAAGAGTAAGGTCTTTCGGGTGAGCATAGTGGTTGATCACGTATCCACGCATCGCAATAGTACCAATAGATGAGAGCAACTGAGAATGCCAAGCACCGTGACGGTCTCCCGGGCGCACGTGACATCAACGGCGACAGAACATGCTAGTGAATATTGCAATGTATGTACAATGTTATTTTCTACATATGATCTCAAGTTGCTATTCTAATCAGTCAATCTTATGCAAATCCGAACCCTTCACCACCCTCATTGATCGCCAACAAGAGTTGCTGTCGCAACATCTCGTACGAAGAATATTGTGGCAAGTCAATCTGGTTGAAACCTAGATGAAGTGCGTGTTGGCATCGGCTGTAAAGACAAGGACAAAACCGCCACTTACATGTATGTGCCTGCGGTAGTCGATCGGACTCCCCGTATGCCCGATGAATTGAAAATCGCTGCACTCCTTGCACTCCTTGCAAGTCTACGAAGCCACTGAGAGGCACGCGAGAGGTGCCCGTGGCGAAGCTTAGGACCTTCGCTCTCTCGTCACGGTCGAAAGATTTGAGTGCTCGCCACCACCAAACGATAACTGGGTCAGAGCTTGTGTAGCCATTGTATTCTGTTGCAGAGCGCCATTCGTCCACATCGATATCCGGCGTGCCAGAAATGAGAAGCTCGAGTTCTTGTTCATTGAACTGCGGGGGCTGATGAGTAGATGGTCTCTATATGATATGGGCCGACAGATCACTCACGATTGTGACAAGATCTTTTGGGATGATTTCGTAGAAACCAGCCAACAAGTTCTCGATCTGGTCTTTGATTGACGAAAATAGTCGGTATTGAGCAGATAATTGCACGAATTCTCGCTTGTTATCTTGAGTGACTGGTAGCGTTTCACCACCCTCTTTCAGCGCTGCAATGCGTCTGACACCAAACTAGAAAGAAAAACTATATGTTAGAATGCATTGCCAGTGAAATAAAAATACCCACCTCGTCAGCTTCCACACTGAACGTGAGATCCAGTGCCGTAGGATCGTTCTCCAGAATCCAACACAACGAATTGTAATATTCCGGATCGACCCACTCCACGTCTTTATAGTCCACCTGTTTGCCTAAAAGCTGTCTGTACAAACTTCTGGAAAAGTAGGCATCGAGTAAACGGCCATCATAAATTGCTTTGCCTATAACGCGCCCAACGAACTTGAAGAACGACAAGTGCTCAGGATTGACTCCCGAATGCTTGTTCGGCTGATACGTAAGCCTATCTGCTGCGCAAGGCTGGAAGAGCGCATTGTTTGGGTCGAACATCTGTCGTGCCAGGATCTGGAACCATTCACGTGTGACACCGCCTGCGTCGACACCTTCCTCGTCATAAAACCGGATGCTAAGTTTGCCGTGCTTGATTTGATCGCCGGTTTTGCGCTGCAGGTACTGAAAGCTGTCCTCGAACACGCGTGCTCTCCGGACGTTGAGCTGTAATGTACCATGGTGCTCGCGTGCATGCGGGCGTCGATGTAACTGTTGGGTGAAATAATTCCGCTTGTTGTCGAAATCCAGCACACGGGGATTGTTTACCAGTAGGGAGAAGGAGCCGCTCATCAATGAAGGATTGTTTCGCACCATGAGGTTCAGCACCTTCCGGTGAGCATCAGTGAAGGATACGAAGAGATCTTCCATAGATTCCTTTGGCGTTGTCGGTGATCGAGGGGATGCTGACGCCCTCATAGCACGTGCTGCACCAGAAGCAGACTTCGATCCAACGTATTTGCAGACAACCATGAGGGCTTCGATGAGTGGCAAAAGAACCGTTGCGATATGTTCTGTATCTGGCTTTGTCTCGATGACTCCCAAACAATCTCCTAGCCGCCGCCAAAGAGGTGTGAATCGGAAAGACTCGTAAATGCCTTGTACCTTTTCCGCGTCGCCGCCGTTGCGTGCCTCATCCATCGGTATGGCAGCTTTCGACGAGTACATGTAATCGATCGTTTTGAGCACTCTCAAGAGTTTTGCTTGTATGGATGAAGCCGGTGAGAATTTCGCCGCTACAGAACCGGCAAGAACATCTCCTCGAGAACTTTGCAATGCTGTGGCAAGCTCATCCAAGTCAGCGTAAAGGCTTTGTCCGAATTCTTGTGCTTTGGATTTAAGTTCTTGTGCTATCACGTCACGGGCGTCGGGGATGTAGGATAGATGTTGAATCAAAGCAAGGCTCTGTTGGAATGTGCGACCTGAGCATTCGCCGACCGTCAGGATATTAACGATCAGCCGCAAGACAGCGTGCGGAATTTGAGGAGGATTAGTCAGAAGGATCTTCCCCTCCACCGCCCCTGGCTCGTCACCATCGTTGGGTGTATCATGAGCAGTTGGAATTGTCGACGATATTGACTGGCCTAGGATTATTGATTAAGTCAGATCAACTCAGATTAGCGTTCAAATGCCTTACCAGGAGCCTCGGTTTCTTGTGGGCGTACATCAGTGTCTGCGTCGTTAGTCGTAATAGTGATAGCTGCTGGGGCAGAAGCCAATGGCTCAGACGTCGAAGCCACTGCCTCGAGCTCTTTTGTCTTCGCGTCTTTGATGCTAGTGAGAGGCCGAGTCACAGTGGCAAGAAGGCCGACAACAGACTCCATGGTTGAAGGGGTTTTAAGGAGGGACTGTCTATCCAATAACCCTAGAAGTAACACAACGGGGTAGTGGATCTGTGGCATTTGTTTCTCTTTCCCTTTACCCTTCTTGGAAACTGCCCTTCGCAGCCCAGGAGGGACTTCATGTTCTGTCAGGAAAAATAAGGACGACAGCTCATTGGAGCTGACGATAAACGTCAGAGCTTCCAAACATCGCTGTGCCACAAGTTCCGGGTTCGCATCGTTTTGAATGTTAGGAAGAGCAAGGGCGCTGAAATAGTCTGAACCTGCTCTCTGTTTGCCTGCGGCTTTCGGAGTCTGCTGGTTGGGAGCCTTGGAATTGCGGAAGGACATCTGGGCAAAGCTTTTGTCCACTGCCGCAAGGTCCCCAGTTCCATCCTGCAGGATGTTCAAGAGCAAATTGAACAATTCGGTGCGCGTTTTGGCGTTCTCGCAAAGGTTTACAAGAACTTTGAACAAGTGATTCTTCTTCAGAACTTGTGGAAAGAATAGGAGCCGCACCAGAACGGCTACGCCTCCCTTGTCTAACAGCTGTATGGCGTCACGAGCCGGAGGGAGCTTGCGTACGACTGGACCTGATCGAGTGGCAACGTTGGTGGGGAGATGTCGACGCGCTGCATGGGAGCCTTCGCGGTAAGCACCGGCCTCTGCAATCATGAAGGAAGGCAGAGTTTGGATGAAGCCATCGTCCGAGTCCAGAAGGACAGTCTGGCGCAACTGAGGATCAAGACTTGCGATGAAACTTGCGGGATCGATTTCAGCCGGCGCTGCCGCTGGACCATTGTCACCTGAAGGTGCGGCTTCCTCTGCACGTCGCCTCGCTTGCTCCTGCCTTTCTTGCTGAATAATCTCTGCCCTTATCTCTGGAGGTAAGGCATTTAAGAACTCGTCGCTGATCTGCGAGTCGGGTGGCCGCTCGACTCTGGCCGCACGTTGATCACGCACGTGTTGATTGAGTACTTCTTCACGCATTTCGTCAGGTAATGCTTCCAAGAACGTGGGATCGATGCCTGTATCAGTAATGTCCACGGGGCTGCCATGGATCATGACAGTGACTCTCTCCACACTGCGAGAAGACTCCGCATCGTTAGATGATGATTCGGCGGGTTCGCCGTTAACGTTTGATGTCGAAGGACCAGGAATGGCTGATGTTATTGAAGTAGCGTCGTCGGCAGTTGAAGGAATGGTGCTTGTTTGGTCCGTCTGCACTTCGTTAGGAAGAGATGGGGTGTCGGATGGGGTGTCGGATGCATCGGCCATCTCAGTGTCAATGGATTGCGCAGATTCGTCAACTACAGCTCCCTGAGCTTCACTATGCGCATCCATCGCTGCACCCCGCCGACTGGTCTCTTCAGCTTCTCGCGTGGCGGCTTCCTCGGCTTCTTGTTTTGCGATGGCTGCAGCTTTCTCGGTTTCTTCCTTCTCCCTTGCAGCAGCCTCTTCTTCAGCCTTCGCTTCCGCCTCACGTCGCTGTTCTTCCTTAATTTTGGCTTCTTTGGCTATTTCAACCGCTGCTGGGAGGAGAGAGAGAATGACATGGTTTCCGAGCTTGCCCACCCGCTCAGACACGAACTTGCCATGCAGAATTTTAACCTCTTCCGTCCACCTCTGCAGCGTCGACATAGGTTCAAATTCGCGACCTTCGAACCGACCCTCGCCAGCTCGGGGCGCTCGTTCGACCCGGAGTGACGCGGAAAGAACACCGGGTCGCCGTTGTTGAAGGAGCCCTCTTTCCAGATTGACCAAAGTACCAGCAGGTACGTCCAGACGGATAGTTTCGGGACCACTTCCACCACGTCCACGTGTCACGAGGTGAGAAAAGAGTTGGACAGTGGGGCCACCAATCAGTTCGGAAATAGTCTGCAGCAATTCCGCGTGTGTGGTACCCGCATGAACACGTTGAGTTCTACGAGAAGTTCTGGATTGGCCAGCAGCAGTACGATTAGAAGCAGCCGAAGCATCCAAAAGAAGAGGATGTGTCGTTGCTTCTGCAGGAGCAACTGCAACATTTCTGGGTCGGCCGAACACCTGCATATCCTCACCCCCTGCGGAAACAGAATAAGCAACTTGATGACTTGGAGGAGATATCGTAACTCACCAACACCACGATGCCGACGAGGGACAAAGAAAGGCTGCCCATCCTGAGGAGCATTTTCAGGGATGCCATCCACAAATGCATCTCCGTAACCAAAAATGTCTTCTCCACCAGCTTGACCTGTTTCATTGATATTTAGAATACCGACCTCATTGCGATAGCTGCAAGCCGATGAGCCGACATTCAATAGAATATGTGAAGAACGACTCACTCTTCCTCGTCTGACATAATGTCCGGTTCATCATCATCTTGGTGCAGAACATGAATATCTGCCACTTCTACATCAGAACAAAAGAAAGTGTAGCAACAAATGCAAAGTGCGTACCATGTCCTTCATCCTCCTCATCTTGATCCTCTCCAGTTTCGTCAGGCAGAATGCTTTCGGCATGAATGTCCTTCACAATTTGCGTAAGTAAACAATCGTTTCCAGTCAGAGGCCGGACGTTACCTGCCATATAATCTCTCCATCTCCATCTTCCCCAATTTCATGTTCATCGCCATCTTCATCTTCATCGTCTTCGTCTTGCTGGACAACATCATCCTCCTCGTACTCTTCGTCTTCATCTTGCCAGCCTTCTTGAGACTCGCGAGCACCACCTTCAAGGATCTCCTCATCCTCTTCATCCGTGTTAGAGGTATCATCACTACCAGTTTCTTCGCCAAAGTCCATTTCGACGTCTTCATCCTCGTCTTCTTCGTCTTCATCCATTTCATCCTCCGGAGTATAATGAACATCTTCCATCTCCTAAACGATTAGTTTAGTAAAATAATTACATAGACGTTAAGCAGATACCCACTCCTCCGTACCTGAAAGCCCATATCCCAAATATCAGCAGATATCGAGCGAAAGCCGAGAGGAAGAACGTACATGCCAAGGGATGAGTTGCGATACAGGTCTGGAGTTTCTTCACGGCCATCATCGTCAACGTCCGCCGCATTGTCGTTGTCATGATCATCATCGTCGGAGGCTAGAGATCCCGCACTGTCAACTTTCCCTTCCGCACCGTCTTTGCTCTTATCGGAAGCCCGACTCATCTTGATAGCTATTTTTGTGCTGTCGATAAGATCGTATCAGCGCTCCTGCAGCGAAGAGAGATGGCTTACAGATGTTCAAGTGGTCTTAGGATTGCGGCCACAAGACTGCGAACATTGGGATAATTCAAATCTACTTCAGCAAGTGCATTGGTCAAAGTCGAGACGAAGTTCTTCTCCAACATGACTTTTGCAATGTGTGTGGGTGTCTCATCTTGGGGTTTGCGAGCAACAGCGTTGAAACGCACAATAAGCAGCCGGTGGCAGAGATCCGAGAGCGCAAATAAACGGCCATATCGGGAATCCAGACTCTCAGAAGGCGATAGCTCTTTAGTAGCTCTGCTGACGGCCTCAAGGACAAACTTGCGGACCGATACTAGGTCAGGAGTTACATCCTTTACCTCGGAGCTGGACGAGCTGTCAACGCAGAGAGCGACAATAACAGACATAGCCCAGTTACAAAGCGAGTGACGATTTCGAGAGGTTGAGTCGGATTGTGGGTTAAGGGTTCCATAAGAGACAAGTTCCGACAGTAAAAACTGAAGAGTAGCTGTCCTATGTTTCGTCCCACCGTCCTTCGCTGGCGTCTGCGAACGCTTCTTGGGCGAGTAGGATAGAAAAGCGATCTTGCACGAATCGTAGGAAAATAGCAACTCAGTCAGGCATTGCATGAGGAAGCACGAGTAGATTTGACGATCGTGCTCCCTTGCCTCATCCGTCGAATCGCTCAAGCCCTTCCCATCTGTCCGATCATCCATGATGGCCTCTTCTTTGGAAGTCGAGGCATCTTGTGGTTGCCAGTGCGATGTAGAAGAAGGGGCGGGTTCAAATGAGGTTTTGGAAGTCCTCATCAGTTCGCTGACGAGGAAATGCACAACAGTTTCTAGGGTTTCTGCAGAGGCAGCATCCAGGGCATTGGAGGTGGACGAAACGTCGACCTGCATATCGGAACTGTCGATGCCCTCTTTTATCTCCTCCGCGGGTTTTGACGCGGTTTCGCTTTTCAGAGATACATGATGAACGCTGGCGTATGGGTGTTGTAGCTGACACAGAGATTCTGTGACATGAATGAAGATTTCAGGGTCACGAAGTGCCATGGGGTTGCAATGCCGAACGTAACTGCCCACGTCAATAATACGGGTTCGGGGTTGCGCAAAGAACCGCTTGATTTCCTGCTTCATGATATTTTGTAGGACAGATGGACTCTCGATCACGTGCCGCAATATAAGGGCGATATATGACTGGCTCCCAGATACGGGCGCGGATTTAAGACGACCGAAAAGTAACGAAATACCGTCACGTTGAACGAACTGGCATGCGACATTGTGATCCTTGGTGAGCAGGACGAATAAGCGAAGGACTGCAAGTAAGTCATCGCGGGGTAGGTCGGGTATCGCCAGAAGTCGCAAACAGAAGTCGAACATAATGGCTCGTGCTTCCAAGAATGGCGGACCAGCTGCTATGGACTCCGAAACTATTGGATCGTTTTCTTTCGGTAATATAATGGTACGTGGTTGCTCTCCCATAGTAAGCAACGATTCAGTGACAAGAAGGTGGGAAGCGAGCCATTTGGGAACACTAGGCTGCTCAGTTTCAGTGCTGAGGGGGTTGGACAAGATCAAAGCGAGAAGACTGTCCATCAGATTACCCACGATATCTTGTGTCAACGCGGATGGAGCATCAGTAAGGACAAGGGCAAGTAGACGACACCTCATAGCCAGAGGTTCCTCTCGAACATCATGAGCAAAGGGAGAAAATGCTTTGATGTCGTCTACCAGATGGCGGACTGACTGTTCTTGAAGGCCATCAGAGGGACGAGTGAAGGCATTATAGACATCGAAGATAAGACTAGGATGTTGATCCACGAGTCGCAGAGCCTTCTTAGACATTCCGGCCTTCAATTGTCTACGAGCTTCGTCCAAATCCTTCCGCCACTGCTCCGAGCTTTTACCCGCTTCTTGTGCCACTGGTTCGGGGAGTGGCGCATCGTCGCCGGAGGAACTAGGACCTGCGACTGACGACCCGATCTGCATCTCCTCTTCAGAGTCTGCTGCGGCAGTGCGTTCCCCATTTGGAGGTGGGGTTTCATCTGATGGCTCTTCTGACGCTTCCACGTCAGAGAGTGGATCATTTGTTTCGCGATCTGGCGGGAACGGAAATGGTTGCGACAAAAGTAGTTCAGTAGCTGCACTGACGTTGTTGTGTGTACGAGCAAGAGCACGCTCTGCAGCAGACCGCGGAAAACCCATATCGGTCACTTGGCGGATGCGATTCTCGTCAGGGCCAGCGGACCGAGGAGCAGATACGAAAGACGGGCCACCAACAACTTCGCCTGATGCTTCGTCTTTGGGCTCTTCATTCTCGGCCCCAGTAAGTTCCATCACCGCCTGGACGACAGATTTAACAACAGGAAGAGGTGCTGGCACAAGCCATGTTGCCTCCCATAAATCCTTGAGGAGAGGTAACGCGGCCAACCTAAGTCGTACGAGGAAGTTGTGACCTTCAAAATAATCTGGATCGGTGTCCTTCTTATCCCGACTTGCGATGAGAAGGGTCTGTGGCGATTCGTGTAGAGGCTTGGACGAAATAAGCGGATAAATGAGATGTAAAGCCACTTTGAGACCTCCATATGCATGTACAAGCTCCTGGTTGTCTGTTTCAGAGCGGTCTCCGATCTCTACGTTAGTGACGGTTTCGATGGTTGCCATGAACATGCGACAGACTTGGATTATCGCATCCAAGCCACCAGCACGATAGAATGCAGCTAATAAAACTGTGTGCAGTTGATTTGTACGCTCTAAAAGTTACTTTAGTACTGTCATGGTGCACATATTATGAACAAGCATACCATCCAACAACAGGATAGTAACTGTGCCCAACATCACGCTTAGATATGCAAATGCGGAGAGCTTGTCATCAACATCGCCTGATCATAAACTTCAGCATCTCCTATTGACGATATTTCGCAAATGGCTCACCAAAATTCTTCTGGCTGATATGTTTCAACATAATATCGGCTATTGCAATCGATGAGCTCATAATCTGTTTCCTCTGAGCAGTATCTGGGTTGCGCCGAGCGTGAAATAGTTTGACAATGGCTTTCGACATGATCATCAGTTAGGAACAAAATTGTTGGTTCCTGTATAGTTCGACTTACCTTGAAAAAATGGTGTTAGAGAGCTAGGAAGGCCGTGCATCAAGTGCCTCAAAGCCTTTGCGTTATGTTCTCGAGGACCCTCAGGTTTCGCGGGCTCTGCCTTAGGCATGGACGATGACTCCTCGATATTCAATGCCTCTGGCTGAACACCATTTGTCGTGATTGAAGGGTCGTTCTCTGCGAGAGGTGCAGACGCACGACTAGGTGATCGCTCGAGAGGTGACGCGTCTGGACTTGACGTAGAATCGATGCCCTTAGATGTGAGACCAGCCTTTAGGAGTATGTTTTCTAATATACAGGCCCGATGCAAAGTGCCCAAGTCAGGTACAGCGTCGAGAGCTGAATCACCCATGAGAGTCTGAAGAATTCCGATGGCGGCTCGTCCATGAGTGTAACCTGCGGTAGCGAACACATCCGAGAGCAGAGCAATACGGATGTGAAGGGTGATCAGGCTTCGGAAGCGTCGATTTCCTTCTTGTTCTTGTTCCTCTGCGGGAACAGAAATTTTCAGAAATTTGAGCTAGTTCCAACTAGTATTTTCGACAAACCGGTAATTTCCAGAAGTGGCAATAATTTGGACTCGTCATCCACGCTTCCCCAGAATTCCTTGGTCTCCTCTAATGAAGCAATCACGAGTTTCTGCAGATATAGCAGGGTTTCATTCGAGGCGACGTCGGTCATAGTGCGCATGACTTGCACCAGAGAATCAATCGCCAGACTGTTAGCGTAATCATACGGAATACAATGAAGGGCCGTCAGCCTGCCAATCCGGTCAAGTCCATCGGTGGTGGAGATGAAATCTCTGCAGTGGGTTGTAGTCTGAAACAACCCTTCCAAGAACTGCAGAAGTTGTCAGATACGCGATCCAAAAAGCGTAGAAAAATGACTTCACCCGTCCAACGATGTCAATGAATGATACCACCATATTGTCGTGTGATCTAAGCGCTGGATCCTCGCCACCGGAGAGTTGCGTCAGATCGTTAGCCGTCGATCCAGATTGTTCAAAATCAGTAGCGGCTATTCCTTCAGCACCCTCCGAAGCTGCAACATCCATAACGACATCCTCATCGTGGATTGAAGCCGACACTGGCACGAGTTTATACCACTGCTGAATATCTTCAGGCACGACATACGCATTGCCTAGATCCTCGATCTTGCTCAACGTCGACTTGATTGCCTCGAAGACAGGGGTTTTGAGCGACGGATGGTGGCGGATGAGCTCGTCTATTGCTGTACCTATCAAGACGGCATTCTCCTTATCCTGGAGGACCTTCAAGTGACGCTCGGACGTGAAGATCGCGAAAATGCCTGGAATGATGCTTGGACGACCGGATAACTGATCTTGTCCCGCTTGGTTAAGACAGAGTGCACCGATCGCATTGGGAATGGCTTGGATGACCTTTGAGTGAATTTGTTAGAAGATTGCTCAACGCATGAAGTTCGAAGTCTCTACCTCGATCACAGGCTCAAGGCCTGCTTCAATAGCTTTATAGAAAGCTTCGGGAAGCCCCGCTTCTTGAATGATAGGCAAAGATGTCGGTTCATTATGCACAAACGTCGCCATGATGTTGATCGCTATTTCGGTAGTCAGGAATAGCTGAAGAAAAGGCTAGCAAAAATGAAACCCACCGATAGGTACTACACTCGGCCCAAAGAGTGCCCGATGCTCGATGATCTTCTTGAGAGACTGGAGGATGGACGAATCGATGAGTCCTCGCAGGCCCTCTGCAGTGCCCGATGATTGCATCATACGGTGCATCGACCGCAGTGTATGCTTTAACACAGCAGCACGAGCAACCGGTAACTCACCTGCGGTATTGGACATGTTAGTCAGATTTAAACTGCGGTTGACAGACCCGCTCACAATACGAACCAAGGAGCCCGCGAGCCTTGTGCTCTTCACCATGTTCTTTGATATCCAAGTCGACCTCGTGCTGTGATGCAGCTGTGAGTATGATCCCGTAATTAGCACCGTCAGTAGCTTACCTCGATCCTATCAACCAGAGCCTCAACTCCGTGTGCCCCACAGAACAACTGGAATGCGTTCGTAAAGCTATAGAGCACATTGTCCACAAGCTGCATCGTCTTAGACACAACAGCCAGCCTCTCGGGGATCTTGTTGCCGATAATCTGAACGAGCAAAGGTACAAGTCCAGCCCCAACAACCATATTCCCTCCAGCCGAGTGCGACGCGATATACGTCACAAACGACAACAGCGCTTCCACAAATGAATGCGGAAGCTTGCAATCAAGCCTCCCGACATCCGCTATGGTCTTCCGCACCAGTGCCATGAGAATGCCGTGATTGACCCCAGCATTGATTGCAGTCAAGACTTCTTGGATCTTATTCCTATACCTCGCAAGCGCGTCCAGAGCAGCGATAGCAGCCGTTTGAACTGCCATGGATACTCCTCGGTCAAGTTGAAGCAGCTCGGCAATATGAACGATCAGGTCAGGTTCGTATAGGAAAAGCGACGACATGGCCTGCGCCTCGATATGCGTATGGCCAAAAATCGCGATCGACAGCAATCGAATGATGACGAGCTTCTCGCGCTCTGCTTCTTTACCCTTCGTAAGCACGGCGGCCGAGCGGATGCGGCATAGGAGCTCAAACTTCTCGTCTTCGGGGACGGAGTATCTCTCGACAGTATCGGCGAGCAGACTCATCGCCTCCTTGGACTCCAAGTTCTGCTGATCGATGTGGACATTGACAGCAGCGTTGTTCACAGCCGCTGGTGGCGCTGTACTGGATTTGCGAGGAGTGCTCAGAAAGGCCTCTGGGGCATCCATCCCATGCATCTCCGTCTCATCTTTCTTCTCCTTCTCGTTGCTGTCCGTTCGATAGAAGCTGTAATTGACTTCACGTGCTTCGGACGGAAGCGCCTCTACCTCCGGTCTCCCTTTGATGCTGGCTAGATCAACCAGGCCAACGCCATACTCGCGAAGGTTGGGCCACCGTTTAGCGAGAGATCGGAGACGAGGCGTAGATATGTTAAGCGCAGAAGTTACTGCTGGTTGGGCAGAGTATTGCTGCGACGGACGTAGTAGCAGATGCAGCGTGAGGACCAACACATCGAGATCCGATGTAAACAAGAGACTATTAAGTCGCTTTTTCGACGAATTTCGAGTCAGTCGGCAGCGCAAAATTTGAGTCCCAAGTGACTCACATCATAGGAGCTGAACATCTTTCGATTCGTCGAGTTCTCCAGCAGCAGGCGCTCAAATCGCAGCATCTCACAAAGAGTTTTCTTAGTGGGCGGCGTGAATGCTTTTGATTGGAGTTTATCAATATCGTAATCCCGGATAACGTCCTCGAGAATAGTATCAAATTTGTTGAGGACTTTGATCCAGGCATTGAGGTCAGAGCGGGGCCATTTCCAGGAGTTGATCTGGCCTAAAACATCAGGGAGATTGTCGTTTGGGGTGGTTAATAGCTTGGTGATGATATCGGCGACCTGAGGATGCTGTTTAGAGTACAAAATGAGCAAAGGTGGGTTGTAAAGGGTTGGTGCAGATGATGACTTACGGGAGGAGCCGCCCTCTTTGATTTGTGGAGTATTTTCATGGCCCTACGACCAAGTCGAGGATCAGTGAGGAATGGAGGCTCAAATAGCCAACGTCGTATGGTTGATGAATGAACACAAGTATGAGTGCAATTGGGGTGACGCACTGGCCCATCTCAATTTTGGCAATCCAGTTTCACGCGCCACAAACGCGTCCATACCGCGTCTCAGCCTTGTCTTCGACACAATGGGTAAACGCAAAGCAGACAACTTCATCGCAAGCGACGACGACGAAGAGGACCAGGACTTTGACAAGTCCGAGTCTGAGCAGTCCCCCTCATCCGAGGAAGAGAAGAAGCCCAAGTCTAGAAAGGTCTCAACCGAACACTGGCAATCGACTCACTAGTCCGTTTTGTTCTGACGCCCTACACAGAAAAGCAAGGTAGCGGCCAAAAACGACAACAGCGATGACGAGGCCAAACCTTCTTCCAAGAAGAAGTCACCCAAAGACAAACCAAAAACAGTGAAAGTCCGTCATTCAAGTTCACTGCCCCTGACTGTTGACAGCTCATACATACATCGTGACGCTTCGAAAGAAACCCAAGTTCACACCGGAGGGCTCAAACGGAGATGAAATCATCATCCACACCACCTCAGAAGGTGATAAATACGTGGACCTAGGGAAAAAGAAACGGGCTACCGTCCGGACATTCAAAGGTCTGCATTCATACCCCCTCCATAGTTCCGGCTGACTCATTCCTGTGTAGGTATCACTCTCCTAGATATCCGAGAGTTTTACGGTGCAGATGGAGATGAAAAGCCTGGAAAGAAAGGCATATCGCTGACCATTGACCAGGTCAGTCTAAAAGCTATCTTCAAGCGCGTCCTCACCCAAGCGATCCATCGCAGTGGGATGCTCTAAAGCACAGCACAAGTGCCATCGACAACCTCTTTGCAGATCTCAAGACAAAGAAATAGCTCTAATCGCTTCCTTTCCCGGCAGCTCTTCTATCTCACTTCTCCGATTACTCATGTACGAAACGCCTCAGCATTGATGTCATTACTGCAAAGCTATTATGTATAACATTAGGAAAAAAGACCCCGGCAATCCTGGTGCTCGCTATGCCAACCCGGCAGCCGCTTTATGTGCCCCCTCAAAGCCCATCGTCCATAACCCACGGATCCACGCAAGCGTTTTCACATTTAAAGCTTGTAGATCCATCCAAGTTTCCACCAGGATCAGCGTCCTGTACATCTTCTCGAATCTCCTGGAAGTTATGTCAGTGATGTAAAGCATAACAACAGTCGAAAACCGTACCACCAGCAAACGAAGTACTCCCCCAAGTCAGACAACGAAAACAGCCCATTCTCCCGCATGCGGTCTATGATGCGCTGACGATCGTCGCGCCATACCGCGTATGTACAATATTTAGCCGTGATGAGGAATATTCGTATCTGTACTCGAAGAATCGACGTTCCGGACTATGACCGAGAGAAGAAGGGACCACTTACGCTCGAATGGGTAGTAGCCAACGCATGATCAAGGCTCCTACAAAAACAACCCCGGAACACATCAGTCACACAGCACAATCCAATATACAGTAGACAATAAACCTCGTCAAATCATTTAGCTTCAATACCATAAGCACCCTCCTGGGAACCCGTCGGAGCACATCAAACACAGAAAGTAGCAGCCCTTCGCGATTGACGACTGCGTTCCGTATAGCATCCATTTCTTCTTCACTTTGGGGCATCATGTCGATCATGCTCGAAGCTCTTTTGAATGTCGACCTATTTTTGCCTTCTAATGATGCGGATGGTTCGTCTTCCCAGGTGCCCTCAAGGGCAGCTCGACCTGAAAATGATATTATGGACGAACAAATCTATCAACGAAAAGAAGTACTTGCCAGTGACGGCAGCTTCGAAGACAGGATACTAAGCATGCAAAATGCATTAGAGCCCTTGCGGCCGAGCTGACATGAGAAAAAAACCTACCAGATCAGGTCCAATATTTCCAACCAGCTGTGCATATTTTCTACGATCTGCGTTAACTGACGGTGAATTGGTAGCAATCAGCGACAGCCAGAGTTTGCTGTAATTTATCCGCAGCCTTGTGTCTAGATCAAAATAAAGACCGTGATCTAACAGGACGATTTCAAAGTTATACGGAGATCGGGACATTTGAGGAGCGGGCCTGATGAGGAGATTGCCTAGAAACATTGTCAAGGTTTCGGTGTACAAGAGGCGATAATAAGGCACGCACCAGGGTGAGGATCTATATGAAATAAATATATGAATTATATAATTAAGATGTTCCTCGGATTACAGATAAATAAACCTACCCGCATGGAACCAGCCATTTACGAATACCATCTGGTTAAATATTCTCGACAACTCCAGCGCGACCTTATTCCGATCGATATTGTGTTCCGCCAGATACGCCAAATCATCCACTCGCCCCCCTTGAATATATTCCATCACAAGCACTCGCTTAGTCGCCGTGATTACCTCGGGTATGTACAACGAAGTGCGTATGTCTCGGAAGTCGTATGCGGCACGTTGAGCGTTAGACGCTTCATGCGCAAAGTCCATCTCTTTTGGTAGGTTCTCGCGCATCTCTTCACCCAGCCAGCGGAACTCGAACTCGGGGAACCAATATTTTATCCAGCCTGCAATGAAGTGAATTGCTTGAACGGCAATGAGCAACTTATGGCGACTAACCCAGGGTGACTTCGACCATCTCCATATCGATGTCGCAGAACTCCGCAAGATGTGGATGTTGAAGCTACGGTACAATGAATACCAATTAAATCCAGAATAACAGAGTACTAACCTTGACAGCAACTTGTTTGCCAGACTCACGATGGCGTCCGACATGCACCTGCGCAAGACTGGCCACGCCTATGGGTTCCGGATCAAAATTGTCGAACAACTCTGAGATTGGTACGCCCATGTCCGACAGGAAGAGACCTCTGAGATCATCGTATGGGGTCGGGTCACATTTGTCCTGCAGGGGTCGCATGGTGCTGGTCCATTCTACTGGCAAGACCACTCTGTAACGAATAAGTGTCAAAGCGGTCGAGACCTAGACGTTGCTCACAAAGATGCCATGTGTTGCCCTAGCTTTATAAACACGCCTCCGTTGGCTAATAGTGCTTTCAACAGCCTCTCTGCACTGCGCTCGTGGCATTTGGAGTACGCTTCCAGACGCATATCGTCTGATTCGTATGATTTTGCGAACGTAGTCTTATAGTCAACCGCACCAAGTACAGCAGCACCTGGAAGAATTTGTTAGAAATACTAGGAATGAAGTGAAGCATCAGCACTGTCACTTCACCGGCGACTCTAGAACATCGCACTGCAGCCAGCACTGAATGTCTGAAAGGTTGGTATTTTTTCCACGCTGTCCAGGTGGCCACAGAAACCCCTAGCACGCCCGCAAACCATAAGGACCATGTTGCAGGAATGTTGTCGCGATCATGTCGTGTGTTTTGAACTGTTGAAGATGATTTGCAGCAGATTTTTGGAGCAAAACCTCGGCGCAATAGAATCCTGCGCGATGCCAAGCAAGAATACAGTCCTAAAGCATCCTTCGTCGACAGAGCACCGCGGTTAAGGAGAAGCATATGGAAACTCTGAAAGAGTATCGTCGATCGGAAGTCAGGCGCTTATCTGAAGTTATGGCAGATCACATGAACGTACGTCTGACATTATGTCTAGCGAAAATAGTATTAATGGTTGATACTAAGGACTGTACAGAACAAATGAAATTTATGCTGGGTATTTATGGACTGTGGTGTGATGAATTACGACTGTGATATAAAAAGAGCAAGCAGGGAAACTGGTAGTCTAAGGGTTTGCGCCACTGCCCATCCTGCTCGCAGAAGATAACCGAGAGTGAGATGACATTGCCTCATCGTTCTGGTGCATCGCTTCGGCGTAACTGTCCAGTTGATGGTAAGCGGACATCATGTAGAACGTGGGGAACAACTTACAGTAGCTTATAGCGCACCAACTCGCTTTCGATTTCTTCGTTCCTCAACCGTGACTTGACTAGTTCGTTCTGTGATAAATACATTTCATTTAGCCAAGTACAAGTGGCAGAGACACATCTTACCAGGATCTGAACATGTTCAGCATTAAGTTGAGCCAAACTATCTTCGAGGGTTTTCCTGATTTCGGACAGTTGCATCAAGCTGACGAAAGGAAAACGTTGCTTAAAAAGCTCACACTTGCGCCAGGAAGTTGCGGTTACTCTGTCGCAAATTTTCCACTTCCAAAGCATGAGCGTCTCGGATTCGAATGAGATCCTCGTATTCATGAGCATACGAATCCAGCATGAACGGGGTGATTTTTAAGGAGACGGCATCTTGAACGAATTCATCTACCTGATATGCTTCACCTTTTGCGTTTTCGAGATTCGTAAGGTCAGACCGTTCTATCTGTGAACAGGGGGATGATGAGCTTATCGAGCAATAAATCAAGCTGAGGTTCACGGTAACCTTGTATTTCTCGAAGACTCGTGTTTTCATGAAGGCGAGTATCTCGTCGAACTTGAGTGTAAGTAAGACATCCTCATTTTTTTGCAGAAGTACTATGCTGAAACTAAAGATAGCTTCAATGCCGCTGGCTAGGCAATTATCATATATCCGGAAAGCAATATCCAAAGGAAATCTGCATCCAAAGACGGTGAATTTCGAGACACACAATTGACGGTGATGGGCTGACCGATAGCTGAATAACGTAAGGAACCACTGCGAACAAAACATGCTTGACTTGACGCCCTGCCGTAGGAAATGAATATGTAACACGGGCAACAATTCTTCAATCAAACGATCGAACTGAACATGTGTTATCAAATGTCCCCAAGACTGGTGGCTGTCTCATACCTGAAACTGTAACATCGGTTGAGTCAGACATACGTTCATTCGTTTTCTTGAGACCACTTACTAGACGCAGTTGAAGCTTGGGCATTTCGGGTAGGAAATGACCCCGTAAGTCGTACGAGTACATCAGTCTCACAAGGAGAGAAAAGGCCTCTTCATCAGGCATCTGAAAATAATCAGATGATGAACTCAAAAAACATACGAACAGCGTACGTTGAGCAGTAATATGGCAACTATAAATGGCAAGCCCTGACAATAACCGACAGCGGGATCATACCTTACAACGTCGTCAGGCAAATAAGTAAGACAACAGTAATTACTACGCACAATGAATACGCTTTGAGAACATTGAATAGATTTTCTTGACCGATGCCTTGACCATCGGTGAAAAACTCGTGGTGCGGAAACGTTCTGAACCACACATGAGTATTGGCATAATGCAGTTAGTGATCCGCGCAAACCTTCCCAAATCACGTGTAATAGCTTTCTCGTGCGGACTTGACTCCTTCAGAAGATTCAAGTAGGTGCCTTCAAGTTCAGGATCCTTCGCAGCGGCCCTAATTCAGATATTAAGCGTCGTGCATACGAAGGATGACGAACGGGCACTACATCAATTGCCTTGGTAGCTAGGCATGAACAAAGGGATACTTCACAAGAGACCAAGCAGACGCACCACATCATTCCCCGGAGCGTGTCAGGTATCCCCCGTTCGATAGCTCTGGCCAAGCTTGCCGGATTCTCGGAAGCGAACTTCTGGTAGTCTATTGCACATGAGACAATTCGCTTCTTGGCAAAAAATACAAATCGTAAACACACCCGATATAACAGCGCCCCAGAATTCTTCGTAAATGTTAGTCAAGCTCGTGGAATATTAACGATTGACACACCCCAATCTATACCCGTATTCGCAATATTGCTATCTTCTTCCTCCTCCTCCTGGATTTCATTCTGCATTCGAACAAATTCTTCTTGCAACTTGTGCTGACCATCAACACTAGTTCTGTGTGATTGCGGGCCATATTCCTCCTGTTCCTTCTGGCTCTCCAACCGTGCCAAGATGAACGGGGAGTTGTTGCCTGTGACAGACTGGTCACTAGAGGCAGATGCTGACTTTTTGTGCAAAGATCTTGCAAGAGTGGATGATTCCGAACGTGTCATAGACAGTACCGTGGTCCTTCGTCTGTTCCCTTTGCCAACCTGAGTGGCAATCGATTTGATGGAAGTATTGGAACCTATCGATGCCGTGCTTTGACGCGCCGATAAGGGCACCATTGAGAAGTCCGATTCATCATCCAAGACATCCTCACGCAGCTCGGATTCCCCCACAGCTTCTGGTATAAGTGCATAGTTGTCAAACGTCGCGGCCCGCGGTGACAACAGCGAGTCCAAGGGTGATGAACCGCCCGCCGAAGCTGAGACAGAGTCGGTAACAGGGTGGTTGGGATCGATCCCTATAGGCATATCTGGTGACTTGGTCGTCATTTATTCTGGCAGATGGGCATGGATTTACTGGGTACACTCTTAAGAGTTAGTAGCAGAAAGAACAAGTTTACAATGATCGAACGCACGGTGTCAGTCCGTAACTGGAAATCACCCTATCTTCGCGCTTATCTTTCTTGCTGGCAACACATATGCCGGAAAGTGCTGCCATGCGTGGGCTTAAGATTACAATCATCTTCCAATGACCATAGTATTTACAGGCAGAAACGTTGTCTTACCGGGCAGCGATTATCCACAGCCGGCCACTATCACAGTTGATACGGAGACGGGCAAGATCACAGATATTCAAAACGGTTATCTCTCAAGAAGCGACTTTCTTACCGACCAAGACGCGACACGCATAGACGCTGGATGCAACTATATTCTTCCAGGGCTTGTTGAGTAGGCTGAGGACTCTCTAGACTGTAACAGCCTTCGTTGATTTAAATTCGCAGTGCGCACGTTCACCTGAACGAACCTGGTCGTACCGACTGGGAAGGTTTCTGGACCGGGACGAGAGCCGCCGTATCTGGAGGCGTCACAACCCTTGTAGACATGCCTCTAAACTCTATTCCACCAACTACTACGTTGGAAAATCTTGAAACGAAGCGGGCGGCAGCGCAGGGCCAGTGTTGGACAGATGTGGCGTTCTGGGGTGGTATCATCCCTGGCAACAAAGCAAGTCCTTCCACTACGCGCAAACAACAGGACCTTAATGCAACGTAACCATAGGCATCTTTAAGATCGCTTGTACAGTCTGGAGTTAAAGGATTTAAATGTTTCTTGATCGATAGTGGCGTGGAGGTGTGCATCAATTAATCTTTGCTATTTTTGCCAGTAATTGACGAGATTGTAGGAATTTCCTTACGTCACAGAGGAGGTTTTGAAATCGTCAATGGAAGAGCTACAGGCAAGCTTTTTACCCGTTGACATCTGATCCGAATGTTGATTGGTACAGGACGAGTCTACCGTTGTCCTATTTCACGCCGAATTGGACAGCCCCGGAAATGCTTATGGTATTCCAGCTAAGAATGAGCATCCGCCTGGCGATCCAAAATTTTACTCCACATTCCTCAAGTCACGACCTCAGAAGCTCGAAACCGATGCTGTATCTTTAATCACCACAGTGCAGCTCAAATACCCGTCGCTCCGATGCCACATTGTGCATCTGTCAGCAGCGTCCGCACTGCCACTAATTCATGTCGCCAAATCCTCTGGGCTGAAGCTGACAGTTGAAACTTGTTTCCATTACCTCTGCCTCTCGGCGGACGAGATTCCAGACGGCAGGCCGCAATTTAAATGTTGCCCCCCAATCAGAGAACATACAAACAGGGAACTGCTTTGGGATGCATTGAAGGATGGGACACTTGACTGCGTGGTTTCTGATCATAGTCCATGTGTGGCCGAGCTCAAAAACATGGATGAGGGAGACATCATGAACGCATGGGGCGGAATTAGCACTCTCGGCCTGGGTTTGAGTTTGTTGTGGACAGAGGGCCAGAAGAGAGGAGTCACGATCGGACAAATTATCAAGTGGACGAGTGCACAGACTGCTGAACATGCTGGGCTAGGTAATACAAAGGGGCAGTTGAAGGTGGGATACGATGCTGACCTGATCATCTGGGACTCTGAGGCCGAGTTCAAGGCTAGTCCAACACGTTGTTCACTTCGCTCATAAATTGACTGCCAACAATTATTTAGGTTACAAAGGAGACGATGAAGTTCAAAAACAAGTTATCGCCGTATGAAGGTCTTTCACTACGCGGACAAGTAGAAAAAACTTTCATTCGAGGCCAGGTGGCGTACCACGGAGCAGTCAAAGGATTCAAAAATCTGAAGCCTTTGGGGAAACTGTTGTAAATGCTTTCCTTATCAGTAGAGGGCATTCGCGTAATTACATAGATGCGATAGAAGTAGATATAGATTGTGTTTCTTGTTTCTTTCAAATTTGTCTAGGATTGTGGTCTCGGTGTAACGGACCGAACTATTGTGGCTATTAGAATGAAAGCCGAACTCCGCGAACACTTGACGATGATCGTCGGACTCCACTATTCTTTACGCAGGACACAATGCCTGTTCTCTCTACTATCACTCATCCGTCCGCGGTGCGCTTTCTACACAGAGGGCCTTATCTTTCTACAGTTCTTGCTAGGACCATCAGCTCACTGTGAGTACAACTGTCCATACGTGCATGACAGATATCAATCGAATTCGAAGCTGGATCTAAATTTGCAACAGACCCAGCGGAAGATCCGTAAGACTACCCACCACTACCATCACAAGCCGCAGAAATATAGCCACTTCCACTGATTCTTGGCAAGAGTTCGGCGAAAAACATGTTACTAAAGGCTTGGGACGCCTCACAGAGGGCAGCATGTGCAAAGGCGAAGGATCCTACATGACTTTTGAAGATGGCAGACGTATGCTCGACTTCACCTGTGGAATTGGCGTTACAGGTCTAGGTTTGTGCACTCCATTTGTTGGATACAGTTTCCCTAGGCACGATTGATTTTTGCTGCTATAGGACATTGTCACCCGACAGTTAGCGGGGCTGCTGCGAAGCAATGCATGGAGCTTGTCCATGGACAGTGCAGTATTGCATTCCACGAGCCATACCTTCGTCTCATCGAGAAGCTCCTCCCCATAATGCCACACAAGTCCATGGATTCATTCTTCTTCTGGAATTCGGGTTCGGAAGCCGTCGAAGCAGCCATCAAAATGGCGCGTACGATTACTGGAAAACAGAATATCATCGGGATGCAGGGTCAGATTTAGATCACGTCGGCATTTTCCTTCTATTGATAATATCAACCCAGGCGCCTACCATGGCAGAACTTATGGAGCTATGGCGGTTACTAAAAGTAAAATAAGTTATAGCGAGGGTGTTCATCCTCTGATGGTAGGTGGAAAAACTGTGAAGTGTTCTGATTGCTCAAAGACCCGCATAGCCTGGGGTATTTCACATCCCATTCCCGTACTGGCATCAACTTGGTCTACCGATCACGGCGACTGAAGAGGAGATGGTTCAGAAGTCTCTATACCAGCTGGACTTGTTATTGAAACAACAGAGCGGACCCGAGGACACAGCTGCGATAATTGTCGAGCCCGTTTTGGGTGAGGGTGGATATGTTCCCGCACCTGCAGCTTTCCTTCGAGGCCTGAGGGATATCTGTGATCGGAATGACATATTGTTAATTGTTGATGAGGTTCAATGTGGTTTTGGACGGACTGGCAAGTATTTTTATATTGAGAATAGTGGGGTTAAACCCGATATCATGACTGTGGCCAAGGTACGAATGTTAATGGTGAGATTATAAGGTACTGATCCGCAGCTGCAGGGACTTGCCAACGGATTTCCTCTGAGTGGTGTTATCAGCCGCGCAGAATTGACAGATAAATTGAAACCAGGGTCGATGGTTCGTCATTCTTTCTGGGATTGCTTAATGTCTATTGACAGTTGTCTGCAGGGCGGCACCTATGCAGGGAATGCAGTTTCTTGTGCAGCTGCCATCGCCGTTGCCGATGTCATCAAAAGCGAGAATATCCTTGACAATGTCAATGCAAGGTAAATCAATTGTGTTGCTAGCCCTGCCAAGTCTCATTCTCAGCATTCCAGATCCAAGGAGCTATTCGATTTTTTGAACAAGCAACGTCGGAAACAAACTTCCCACATTGTGGATGTCAGAGGACAAGGGCTCATGGTCGCTATCGAATTTTCGTCCCCTCTGTATTCGGTCCATGATTCGGTCCTCAACCGCTCCGCACCCAAAAACTTAGCCAGCCGAGTCACAAAACGTTGCATTGAAAAGGGTTTGTTGCTCCTTACGACTTCTGTATACGAGGTCATCCGCTTTATCCCTCCGTTGAACGTTTCGCAAAGTGACCTGAGGAAAGGTTGCGAGATCTTTGCGGAGGCTTTGGATGAGGTTGTACAGGAAGGCTGAGTCAAAATCATCGAAGTATCACAATGTACAGTAGACAAAGATATGTACTATTCAATGCTGCAATAGCCACTGGCAAGCGCACCTCACTCGCACGGCAGGAAACGGAAGGAATAGACGGCCACCCATACGATCCGAGGAATCACGAGCAAACTCGAATGATCGATCATTTGATTCATTTAATCTGAATCAATGACAATCATTACGGATGTTGGACACATCACGCGACCGAGAAACGGTGACCATATTACCATACATCCTCAGAAGACTGTATCGATAAGACATGAAATCCATTCAGGTATCTGAACCAGATCGTACAATGTCTTTAGAGGGAATTATTTGGAAAGGAAGTGAGCAATCGCCCTCTTTGGGTCATATAAACAGAAAGCTGCATTGAACTTGTTGCAGAATAAAAGACCAATAGTCTTTCCCATAACCTGTGTCGTGACGATAGTTGACAGTAAAAAGCGCAGCCGGCTATGTAGAAAGTTAAAGTCTGCGGATTCAGACTCACACAGCGGCATAGTAGACGGAAAATTGGATGTCCATAAAGACGGCATCATGCGTACATATGAGACTAAAATATACTTCTTCGTTCGGCGCTGCGACACTATTTAGTTACTATGTAACCAGAGGATGAGTACCGACTTTCGGACTTTTTCGGCCCAAGACGGAAGACTTGGAAAGGGTCCGCGAAATTTCGGTTTGTCATTCCGTGCTGCTCACCATCATGGCGTTCTCTGGAGCACTCGTATGTCCCAAATATGCCTCTTACGACTTTTCCTTTGCTCACAGTTCGGTCGGACAGACTTTGACGGACCTAAATGATTTTATCACGCCTTCACAGGCATGCATAAAACCTGTGGAACAAGTCAAACCCCAAGAAGTTGCGAAGGAGCCAGGAGGAGCCTCTGTAAGCACCTCGGAGATTCCTTCTATCTTTCGGTTATTCAATAAATCTTGTACAGACTGAAATACAGATAGATTCGAGTGGATCATATTACGAAGTTTCAGTCAACGGACTGCCGCAGAACAAAACGAACGGCATTGGGGCCAAGAAATTGGAGCAAGCACAAATAAGTTTAAACGACTGTCTGGCATGTAGGTATGTTTCCGTGCCCGCTCTTACGGCCTCTACTAATTATGACACCCCAAGTGGTTGCATTACCTCCGCCGAATCCGTCCTCATTACTCTTCAATCGCATACCGAAGTGTTAAACTTCTTGGAATCGAATCCTGATGTATCTTCTCCGTCCCACAAGGTCCCTGTGTTATCAATTGCACCGCAATGTCTCGCATCCCTCGCAGCATCCATTTCTTCGAGCTCAAGTACTCCAATCACTCTTCACCGCGTTTACTGTCGCGTGCAGGCTTTCTGCTCTCAAGTCCTAGGATTCGAGCATATTTATGACACCACTTTTGCACGCCATATTGCTCTGCTCGAACATGCTCAAGAGTTCCAGGAACGGAGAGCGGGGGGAGGAAAGTTGCCAATGCTTGCGAGTGCCTGTCCAGGATGGATATGTTATGCAGAGAAGGCACACGCCGAAATGTTGCCATTTATTGCAAGGACCAAGAGTCCACAACAGATAATTGGCACCCTGGTTAAAGAGTGGCTTGGTGAAAAATGGGGGAAGAAGTTCGTCGACGTCTCAATTATTATTGTGAGAGGTTACTTATTTGCGTTTGAGCAGACCAAACGAGATATATCATGTTTCGGTAATGCCATGCTACGACAAGAAACTGGAAGCATCGCGTCAGGATTTCCACAATGAAATATATTCCACACGAGACGTCGACTGCGTCATCACCACAGGAGAACTCGAGCTCATGATGCGGGAGAAGGGTTGGGACCTATCCGTCCCGGTCCAAGACGAACTCGAGTCATTACCCCGAGGTCCCGCTGGTTCTGTTTTTCCAGAGCTAATGAACCATCCAGGGACAAGCTCAGGATCGTACCTTCAATCGCTTATCGATATGCACACATCAACCTCACCCGACACTCTTGATTTGTCTGTCCGGACAGTGCGATCGTCCGATTATGAAGAGTACACATTAAAGAAACGGGAGTCGGGTGAAGTGGTATTCAAGGGCGCCAAGTGCTATGGGTTCAGAAACCTGCAGAACGTAGTCAGGAAGGTTGGGCGGGAGGCGGGTGTGCAGACTGGGAAAGGAGCAGCTGGCAATATAACTGGAGGGTTACGAGCGAGGATGAAGAAGAGAGCTGGAGGTAAGGAAGGAGAAGAGGAGAAGGAGAAAGGTTATGACTACGTGGAGGTTATGGCTTGTCCAGGGGGGTGCGTGAATGGAGGTGGACAGCTTAAGCCACCTACGAAGCGGAACCAGGAAGATGCTGAAGGGTACCAAAGAAATTGGGAGGACAGTGGAGTGCAGATTTCTGCCACTGTTCCAAGAGGGGTCGAAGGCGAGATGCAAAATGCGAAATGGGGAGATAAAGAGTGGACGAAGAGGGTTGAGGAGGCCTATTGGCATAATCTGCCGACCCCACCTGCGTCGCCCAACCTGAGCGCCGAGACACGCATGGCAAATGAGGCTGATCGTCTAGCGGGTCAAATACTGGTGGATCTGTGTCAGCCACAAATGGTGGGTGTAGATTCAACATGGCAGACGCCGATGGATGAAGGTGCGAAATCGCGAAGACAGCGCTTGTTCCGGACTCAATACAAAGCGGTAGAAAGCGAAGTCATCGGTTTAGCAGTCAAATGGTAGGCAATATTGTAATGTAGTGAATAATATGTTGTGGAGTTATAGAAATGTCAAATAACTAGGCTGTGCAATAGAGCTGATAGCAAGAGTATTGATATACAAGAGGAAGTCAAGGTGGTGGTACAAGAGACTCGAAGAAAGCGATTAAGCAAGAGCGTATGGTGACTCTAGCGCGTAAATACGTGGATGGTTATGACAGTTTGCGTGGAATGGAGCCAGGGCCTTTGAACCAGTACTCGCAGTGGGGACAATAGCTCGGGGTTACGACGGTGACAGTCTCTTTTATATCTGGCCCGTAGAACTGCAGAGGTTTGAGCTTGGCAAACGATCAAGGGATGTCAAGTGGTAGGCGCTTACTTTGTCACATGGACAATCGGGGCAGTTAGGATTGTGTGCAGTAGAGAGTGCGCAGACTCGACTGCCGCAATCGTGTTTCCGAAGCTTCTTAGTCTGTAAATAATGAATATCGAAGAAGCAAATGCATATGTTACGGACCGACATACCACTCGGTAGTGCCCGCAGCCATGCTTGGTGCCTTCACTGGAACCAGACAGAGGGTCAAATGACGTGTAGGAAGAGATAGAGCGGGACTGACGTTTCCAAACAGCACATGCTATTTACAAACAATGTGGGGAAGATGGAGATTCCTGAATGGGAGAGAAGCGATTTAGGCGTTGAGGATGACAGAATGCAGTGCAAGGAACATACCGTCGAAGATGGGGCTCGAGGAGTATGTTGGAAATTCAGACCAGGGCAGGGGTGCAACTTGAAAACGAGGGTTGGTGCGGAACAAGGACTTGAAACGGGAGGGCTTTATACGTGGAACTGCGAGCCAAGATGTAGGGAGCCCTGGAAGACAAGCGGGTGACCAGACCGAATCGGGGTTGATATGATAAGAATCAATGTTGTTTATGCAGCGCCGGTTGGCATGCGAGGAGTGATCCGGGGATGATGATGATATGGGGAAAGCGGTATGCTGAATAACGAAATGACCCAAAGGCGGACATCCACAGCATGCTGGGGCCGGAGCTACATTCGGAGCCCGGACCAACGTGCCGATGGCTCTGTTGCTAGCCTCTTCGTTTCCCGCCAGAAGACACACAGGTCGGCGACCACACAGGCCCAGACCTGAATGCGACGACGCTGCCGGCCTCGACGTCGGGAGAGTGGGAGGTCAGAGGGACAACACACGTAATATAATACACAATCCGTGGTGCCGAGGTCAAGCCGAGCGGGACCTTACTATTGTGGCGCAGTTACCCCGTACTAAACGCAAATGTCCTCTTCCACTTCTCAGCCCACCACTCGCTCAAGGACCCTGCTATTCATCTCTTACCGTGATTCACGCGCACGCTCATCTCGTTTCTCTCGCGCTAACCCCCCTTCGTCATACGATGACCCGGATATTGGTGCCAACGAAAATGAGCGTCTCATGAGCTCTCAACCTGGTCATGTTTCACTTGACGTTGATCTACCTCCAAAATGGTATCCTCTTTTGCGGCTATATCACACCGATCTCTTACTTATACCATGCTCTTTTTCTGTCCTGCAGGGTTGACGTGTCCGACCAGGTACAGGACATCCTCGGAGGAACACATGCCAAGAGTCAGTCACTCTGAAGTCGACATGTCCGCTCGTTCTTCGACACTGAAACTTTTCGTGCATTTCCTTCAGTTACGGCGTTAGAAAAGCTCCATGCTAAACATGCGCTGCCCGGTTTCACGGACCGAAGTGCAGAGGAGAAGGAGATTGAGGCCGCAACTACCGACATCACGAAGGTATGTGATTTCTTATCCGTTCTTGCATCTGTTCATCTCCTCACCCACTTATTGTTCCACGTCTCCTGTTTTGGAACAGGATTTTCGGCAATGTCAGAAATTAATTCAGAGAATTGGCTCAGAACAATCCCATGCCTTCCCACCTTCGTCACAACAAGCACGGCATGACACACTCGCAGCTAAGAATGTCCAACGGGGTCTTGCTGCCAAAGTTCAAGAACTCAGTACAACTTTTCGGAAGAAACAACGTGTGTACATGGAAAGTATGTCCCAATCGCTTCTCCATAGGATCATGCATCTTATCCGACCGGTGTCTTTCCCCCTGTGATTCAGAGCTGCAAGGTCATGCGATCAAGAATCAGGACTTGCTCATCGCATCCGGCACCATACCTTCCAAAGGCTCAGAGGGGATGTCGGCTGTCGACGATGACATGGAAGCTGCTGTCAGTCTTTGTTCCTGTCCCTGTCCAACAAACTGAATTATTCAATTTCCCCCCCTTCCTTCTATCGGCTTTCAGCACTTAAGTCAGACATCAACTCTGATCGAAGATGTCACACCAGATCTACGAATGCGAGATCGCGAGTTAACGGAGATCGCCAAATCCATCGCGGATCTGGCGGAGCTATTCAAGGATTTGAGTGTGCTGGTTATAGACCAGGGAACTTTGCTCGATAGTGTGGAGTACAATATCGAACAGACGAGTGTCCAAGTAGCGGAGGCTGTGAAAGAGTTAGATATGGCCACAAGGTACGTTTAGAGTGTCAGCTGCTTTGCTTCGCGGCCCCCCTGTATGATGAGATTTTGCTAAACATGTGCTGGATACTTCGCTTGTTTCCGCGTTTATAGGTACCAGAAGAACACGGGACGACGGAAATGTATATTCCTGTTATTGCTGATCATCTTCGGTCTTATTGTGGCTCTTATTTTCAAACCAAGACGACATTCCTCGGCTCCATCCTCTCCG
The DNA here is from genome assembly GCA_000827315.1 of Piloderma croceum F 1598. Classification (NCBI taxonomy): domain Eukaryota; kingdom Fungi; phylum Basidiomycota; class Agaricomycetes; order Atheliales; family Atheliaceae; genus Piloderma; species Piloderma croceum. The sequence continues at coordinate 54,864 of KN832970.1, forward strand.
GCTTCCCCTCCCCCCCAATCGCCAACTCCGCATTCGCAACGAATACCCCCTTCGGCCGACAATCCCTATATGCCCGTTTATTTCCACAGACGGACGTTTTGATACGACGAGACTTAGTGTAGGATGGCTATCTAAGTACATTTTTATAATTATCGCCATTCCGTCAGGGTTAATACCATGGATCCTTTGACCACCTCGGTCCGTTTATCCACCCGATTCCGTTCCGCCTCTTCTGTTCCATGCTATAGATCCATGTCGGGGCCCCGGGTTCCAAATGTGACAAGTCGGGATCCGCGTTCGTCGTCAAGTGTTTCGTGCCTGTGGAGCGTCGTGGGTATGCTTGTTTTCGGGAAACGTCTGCATCCGATTAAATGTAAAATTAGGTGGTACTTTTGAAACCGATTCTATCAGCATATGAAGGCATTTGGAATTCGCCTTATTATTGATGCTCCAGGATTTCCGGGTGATGTTTCCCGAGATTTGTGCATCGCTCGGTGATCATGATATATCAGAGACAGTACAATCTTTGTGAATTAATAAAGTTGATTTCAGTCCCGATAACAAAAGTTTCGCCATTTTGACCGAGAAATATATCTATGGGCACGTGAGCAAAACAACAAAAGCACAGGAAGGCAGTCAACGGTACTTCTGTAGTCAATATTTACGCAAATAATACCAGCGTAACTTCAAATCCTACATTCATATTAAACCGAATTAAAAAGATCCGAGAGAAGCTTTCAGCAACGAGGCATCGTACAAGATGGAATCAGACATGCATAGGTGGATGTAATAGGTAACTAGCCGTAATGGATAATCAGCAAAATGTGAAGAGGGAGGTAGAAAATACACCATCAAGAGGAATCACAAGAGGCGCACAACCGGGTCAAACCTTTGTAGCCGAAGCAGAACAGAGGAGTCATTCATTCGCTCGAGCCGAGCGAACATCAATACGGAACGTAGAGTAAGTGCGGCGTCTATTGCGGCCCAGTCCTGCGCTTTTCCGAAAGGCATGTCGGACCACGAAGACTGGCCCAGAAAAAGCTCAGGGCTGGATGCCATACAACTGATTGCCTTCCGTCCTGCGACTCCACCCTCCGCCAGTTTGATCAAATACTGCCTGGTAAATTGCATCCGTGAGGCCTTCCAGCCAGTCGTTTGTTTCAGGTCCGATGCACTGCGTTGACAAGCTGACGCTTCCTTCTGGCCGGAAGGAACGGCCACCTCGTCTAAAGCAGCACCCGTCATGATGTCAATTCGGCGACCGATCCATGTGTCAAGCATCGTGATTTGCATCCACAGAAGGGTATTTGCCAACATAGACCATCCAGGACCGCTATTATCGTCAGAACCTCGGGCTCGGTTGAAATTGCTCTTCTCGTTACCACGATCAGCGCGAAGGAACGATGCACTCGCATCGAAGTTCTCGCACCAGTCACGATCGAGAGCTCCCTCTTTAAGAACGGAGCGAAGTTGAGAGAGGAGAGGAATGTTGTCTGTAACGCCAGAGACATTCCAGCACAGGCTAATACGATAAGTGAACTCGGCATGGTTGGTTGATAGCCAACCACGTATACCTCCGTGCTCGCAGCCGTAGTTACTGGCGGACTTGTAGTTATCTCCGTTGAAAATACTAACATCCTTCTCTCGAATAATCCTGAATATGTTTGATGGTGCATCGATGAACCCAATTGTCCTGTCTATAAGGTCAAATGAGGCGACGCAAGCAGAGTGTCGTAGGTTTGGTCCCCACTCAAGGAAGTGGTGTGGGAAAGAATTAGCGACGGCCATGTTGCCACAAAGAGATAGTAAGAAGGCAGCAACTGGGACCGTCGGATCGCTCCAACGCCCCTTCCACTGCGAACGGGAGTCACCTTCAAGGTCCGACATTGTTTCCGAGATATTGATTTCCTCCCATTTCGGACTACTGCTCTTCTTCAACGCAGCAGCGAGCACCGTATCAACAGAGTTGTATCCCCAATATGACATAGGACCATTTGAGTCTCCGACCTGAATTCTCCCTGCAGCAGCTGAACAAAGCAAAAAGATCGACCTTTGAGTAGCTGTTATGAGTTTGTCGATAAATCACTTACTGCTCAGCAAAGTACTGAGTTCGGGAGGATTGGCGAATCGCGTTATAGGCTGAACTCCTCCTGCCGTTCCAGAGTAACGTGCGACATTACCAACGCCTTCCAAATTGTGCGTAGTGATATAACAGTGCTGCGATGACATATCAAGTAAATGCTTGCGCTCATCGACGTGTATGACCTTCATGTCGAGTAAGAACCCTAAGCGAACGAGATCGGATAGACGCATCTCCATCAAGGGCGCATCGAGTACAGATGGGATTGCACCGGCAGCAAGAAAATCGTCACTAGGGAGATCATCGAGATGCAACCCGATATCTTCCGCCAGCTGGCACCACGAAGCTCTGCATGGCAAAGGGCGAGCGTATATCCTCTCCAGATCCCTCTGAAACGCGTTCGCACGTCTCCGGGACATCCAGGGAAGACTGTTGATGGGCACTTCGCGGCGTTCTTCGATATCATCTTTATGATGAATGACCAGTCTGGGCCGCCCTTCCAACATAATGCCATCGCAGCTTTCAGAGAAGCTAACGCTCTCAACAGAACTAAAGGGACCGAGTGCACTGGCACATTTACTTCGCCGTAATGCATAATCAAAAAGTATGTCAAGGGCAATCTTGGAAGTGAGCTGAGGACGCCGATACTCGCAGTGGAATTTCCACTCCCACCCACTCCAGCGCAACTTGTTTTTCCGCGCCCAAGCACCGATAGCTGCAGCGTTGACTTTCCCGCTGGCAGAAGAAGACCCATACTGCTGCATCACCTGAAGTAGAGCAACAAGGAAGGCAACCAAGGCAATTATAAGAGCAACTAGCTCCACTCCTGATATGGCCATGGTGCTGTTGCTGAAAATACATCAATACATCAGGACAAACAGCGGGAGGATGGGACCAATGCACCGATATTATGTCTGTTTGATGTACGAAGGTAGCATTATCAAAAACCTGGTGTTAAGCGGCAGGGAAGTCGGGTCGAAATGCTGAGAGACAACTTGAGAAAGGGAAGGAGCTTACGACCAATGTTGCAACAATGTGTTTATAAACGTCGGCCCCACACAGCAAGTCAAGAAACACAGCGTCTTGTTCCCTTAGATAGGCTCTTTTCTTTTTTTCTTTCTTGGGGCACATATGTCGACCTGTCGCGACCTATCCTCATATGCATAGCCTTACAGCTACAGTAGTACCCATGCATATTCTCCAACACTCCCGCGTTGGTAAATTCCGTGGATCGAGGCACCTTCCCCTGTATCCTCCAGGCTGCCAAACCTGAATACACGCATGCAAATGCTGTCGACGTGACGAGGGATGAAAAGAGAGTCGCGGCACATGCGTTATCTAATTCCAAATTTCCAATGTCGGCGGCTCTTTCTTACCTAACACTGCCACCGTGACGCCGGTTCTAAAAACTTTGAACTTTAGACCTCCTATCTCGACCCTTATTGTATAACGGTGCCTTAGAACAGATAGCTCGGGATACGCTGAGGGATCGTTCGATTAGCACCAGGCAAGGAGTGTACAGCCACGCCGTGCCGTGAGCGCTGCCGAGCGCGCCCAAGCCCGAATAAGGTTGGTGAGCATGCCAAACAATGGCAAATATCTTCATGCTCATTGTCAGCAACAATTACAGTGCTCATATCCAGATATTCTACTGCCGAAAAATTTATATATTATTTCTTTCTATAATTTCTGCCTTAATATTAGTCCTTAAAGTTTAATACTACCCCAAAATATTTGTTGTAGATAATAGAGACTAAACATTCAGATAGGCTTACCATACTTATATAATAAATGAAAGAAAAAACATTTTAAAAAATAACTAACATAATAATATTATAAATTAATTTTTTAAGCCTAGGAAGCAAGGACTAGGGTCATAAATGAGCTCAGTGTTGAGCAGCGGCGGGCTTTGCCAATTCTGGTATTGCGCCTTTGCACAGCATGCGCATCTGGTCATGTGGACACTCCTCAAAAAGGTACTGCTCCCGATCACATCTGAGATTGCGGTGTATGGCACGAGTCGTAGTTCGATTGGTCTTATTCCCAGCCGACGCCATGCAGAGTAAGACATGATTAACCCCTTGATTACACGGCGCATCAACATGCCTACTTCGACGCTCATGTTCTTCATCGCGACTTTAGCGCGAGTAACATCTTAATCGCATATAAGGACGAGGACCTCTTGATCGACTCGATTTCTGTGTGAAACTGGCCAACCTAAACAATGACAATAACCAGGCATCTGCGAGACGAGCTGACCGGACGGTAAGTGCTCGTTTCTTTGCCAGTGGATCCGTTTCTGACTGCGTCCTCAGGGAACGGGCAGTTTATGTCAGCTGCACTCCTTCGTAACAATGACAAATGTAATGATTTCAAGGACGACCGAGAATCGTGTCTTCGTGTCCTGACTTGGACGGCTTTGTGTTTCACCAGACACACCATTTACGGAGGCAGCTTGAGCAGATTCCTAAAAGCTTTTGACGAGGAGTACGAAGGCGAAGACGGTGCCAAGGGAGGAGACCTCAAGTAAGGTTTCCTGCTAGGTCGTGATAAAATTCGAGCCTGATATGCAACAACATCAGTGAAAGATTCAAGCCAATGCCAGATCATGTTACAATCGCGTCCCGAAAGCTCGGAAAAACAAACCCAAAATAACAATGTATTGCCGATCAATATTGTCCATCAGACATCGCCCAAACGTAATAGAAAACTCTTGTAGACTAAAATTGACAGCTACGAATTATGAGTTGAACAGAACCAAAAAATCGGAGCATGAAATGGACAGTAATTCGTTCCATCGTAGGACGTGATATATACCATTATCGTGCCATCTGATGGGTCCGTCGATGTCTGGAACGACGGTGATACCCCCCGGGCCGTCAGCAATCTGGTGTGCTAAGACAGTCCAGCTGCTCACGTCCAAGATCATCAGCCTATTAGAGGCGATATCAATTAGATCATTGATACCATCACCGGTATCTACGATGCGGTACGGCTCGCCAAGGCCTGCGAGCATCGTGTCATTGTGCCCTTCCATGTATACGCTGAGCTCGTCGTGCACGCCGCATTCACGTAGCTTGCGCAGCAGTTCAGCTGCCTTTGGTATCGGTGTGGATCGCTCGGGTGTCATCGCATCATCAGGGAATCCGCCATGGGACATGTCACCCCAGCGTATGTGTAACCCAATGCCTCTTGTCGACTTTTTGGCACCGAGCTTAGAAAAGAGGTGTTTCACCCACTTCCACGTGCATTTGCTCATGTCGATGCGTACGTCCCAAGGCCTATCATCCACTATGAGACCACAGCCGGCGAACAATTGTTGCAATTCAAGGGCATCATCGAGATGCTGGTTATTGCACCAGCTTTCTATCAACTCCAATATGCGAGCGTGGTTATCTGATGCCTCCAAAGAGCAGACTTTTGTCCCTGCATCCAATCGAGTCTCTAGGATGTCGATATGCAGTAGTGAAGCTGCCCGATACATGTGGGACGATTGGACGCCGAATGTTGCGAAACTTGCTCCCAACATAGTTGCAATGGCTGCGCTGCTTCTTAACTGTGCCACCACCGCGCCGAGTCCTGCATCGTTGGTAGGTAACGTTCTGATAACAACTTGATTTTGTGGGACGGCGTTAAATACTATTTGTGAATGAATCAATTGTCTGAGCGCAGATTCCAGGTAACGGGTCACTCACTCATACGCTCTGGCGAATCATGACTTGGAAAAATGTGACTTGTGCTGGTGAACGGCAAGAAAGTTGGAGCCAATAACCACAGACTGCCAGCTGCCACAAGAATCACGATAGACAGCGTTGCTTTCCTGCAAATTGTGAAGGCCAATTATGTGGTCGCTCTTTGCAGGGTCGACTGATGCACAAACCGAGTAATCAGTCTTGTGACTGACTTTAGCGAATCCATCTTGTCTGAGGTGCTCATGAGGGCGAAAGGCAGGAAGTCCCCTTCCTGTTCCCACCGACTGGCATGTAATCACAACCAAACAATCCCACAACAAGCAATGCCTGGATTTCGGAGTTCCTGGACGCTCAAGTGCGCCCAAAGCCCGCAAGGCTGAACGATTCCTGTTGCGTTATGTAAGTACTAGTACTAACCTGTACTAACCCTAAGGAAACGTCCGCATCAGGAAACGCGGAAAATTCCGTAGTTGGTCATAGGCGGAGTAAGTACTGGGGCGCGGTATTGGAATACGTTGTAGTAGTCCATAGTTATCATTAGTTGAATTGATGACTAGGATGCCTACACTGAATTGAGTAGCCGTGGCATTGATTAGTATTATATCAGGTAAGGTACCGCCCACTTTTCTCCGTAACCAGCAACGAGGACGGTGATGACTTGAGCTTGAGCGGAGATTCTCCTCAACGCAGTCGTAGTCGGGACCGAGCTCCTCGTCGGCGCTCACGCTCAGTAGCAGCTCGCAATCCTCTTCGCGTGACCACGTCTCAAACGCACAGTAACCGACGTCAGGAATATATACAACGTCCGCCCTGGCGGCGAACACTGCTGCGAAGTCTCATTGAACTTCGTTTTCAAACCTACAGCCATACATTCATTAACGTCAACCTTCTACACGGCCCCAAACTCAACTCACATTTAGTAACACTCGCCGCGTCATTAGGCCTGTCCCCAATGCTCGTCAAGGACTACTCGACACTAACCCTGCTCTTGATCTTCTTCTCCAGTAGATCACACTTATTCATTAATAAGATCAAGGTCGTTTGGGACAGCTGGGGCGAGGAGCAGATCGCCTTCCAAAGGACGAAAGAGTCTTCGAGGCGGTTGACGTTGCGATCTTTGACTAGCTGCTCGTCGATGCAAGAGATGGCGCTAGGAAGATTATGGCGCTTACGTCGTCGAAGTATGAGTTACAAACGTATTGGTTAATTGACCATAATTGAAATGAAGACGTTGCGTACAACCAGGCTGGGCGCTGGAAAGATTGGGGGGGGGGGTGTTAGTACCATGGATAGATAACAGATGGCATGGGTGATTGCTCACCATCGTCCGGAACCCACCAACATCATAGATATACCAGTCGCGCTCAGCTTCATTAGAAGCATCCGCGATACCTGCTCAACAGAAAAGAGTGCCCTCCCTTTTCGGCGAAAGAAAAGGAAGGAGTTTAGGGAAATATAACAAATCGACAAACTCCGTACAGGACCTCCTTCAATTTTAAGTTTGTGCTCTTGAACACCAAGGGTGTCGGCTCGTATGTCCGGCTGGCGATCTGGCTCAAGAAGCTGCAGATCACGAATGTGATCGAACATCACATTAAAGATAAAGTGAACGAAGCCGATCACAAATAATAACTGAATTTCAAAAAGAACTCGGAAGAGTATTAGAGAAAGACTTACAAACCAGCTGAATCTGCCAACCTCACTTTTCACCGAGTCAACACTGCCTGCACGACAGGATCCTCCCAAAAGGCCCATTATATCCGCCTTGGAGTTCGCGATAGGTCTGCGATACCCATTCTTCGGTTTGCAAAAAATGTTTCCGGCTGCGCACGGCCACTTCTTCACCACCAGCACCGATTCGTTTTCGTCCAGAGGAGCTAGGGCTGCCGTGAGCGGTTGGAGACGGGGATGATGTGGTAGAGGCATCAAACAGGGTAGCATAGGCAAGCTATTGCCATTAATATTGTCGGAAGTGGACGTTCCATGATGGCGTCTGAGGTCGAGTTTGAGCAGACGCTGCTTTTCGGTGACGGAGGATATCTTTGCTTGGAGAGCTGTGTTTACGGAGTGGATCGCTCAATATGTCACCCGTAACCTCTTGAACTTTTATGAATGTCGAACTGATGTCGAATTTCATTTCCGTGTATCTGGAATTCCTCGCCTCGGTAGCAGTCTTCCAAACAAAGGGCCGGTGTTTTACAACTTGCAAACCGTTTATGCCGCAATTTCCGCACAAGTCGTTTCATGATCAGGCTTTCAGTGCAACAGCTATCACAGTCTTATTGAACTGCAGCACTCCGACATGGAGCGTCCACTGATCAGCCAGACCTTGAGCTCTCAAAGCACCCAAGTTGGAGACTACGATATGAAGTCTTTCCAGACAAATTCGCCTTTGCCAACGCCTTCTACATACCCTCCTTTGTCCTCTCAGCCGTTGGCGCCAAATCCAAACAACTTGGCACGTACGCCCGACGAAGTGAAGGGTCGATTGCATCTTGAACGCGATACGGAACGCACCGCCGATCATCAGGGAATGCCATACGACGGCAGTTCTAGCTGGGATGTTTTGGCTGGTATCAAGAAGTTTGAGCAAGACTACGAGCAATATGATGCAAAGAACGCAAGTTCGGCGGCCTTTGCTCATGCAGATGGTGACCTGCCGAACGATAGGGTGAGTCGATAACCGTTGTTTAGTCGGTACTATTCACTCACGAAATGATTCAGCTCACAAGACTATATAATTATCTCATAAACGTCTCAATCGCTACCCGATGGGCAATCTTCATTGTCCCAATTTTGATAGCCATATGGATACCGGGTGTCCTTTCATTTACGAAGTTTCCCGAGGCCGAGGTAAATAGTTGTAATCGTTCAATCTCACATGTTTTTTTTCTTTCATTCTTGTCTTAGGTATGGGGTATCCGGCTGTTGTGGTGGTCGATCTGGCTTAGTGTTGTATGGCTTGGTGCGTCTAACATACAAGATCATTAGCGTCGGCTGAGTTTAAATCCTTAGGATGGTGGGCATCCTTGGCGGTCGCGTGAGCTGTTATCTGCTGCTTTACAAACCAACAAGAGACTCACAATATTCCCAGTTTGATTGTTCCCTATATTCTACGCAAGACAGTGGGCATCATGGCGGTCGGAACAAGGCAATACATTGACTGGTTTGCAGCCCTTTATAGGTACGCTCAACTTCATTTCTTTCGCACAGAACCTCAGATATCTGCAATAGATATGTTGCGCTATTCACATGGTGCCTTGCCATGTGGGTGTCATTTGCGCCGCTCATTGGCAGCAAGCAAGATGCAGTTGTCGGCGGCAACAGTCCCAAAATCATCAGTCTTATTCAGAAATTGCTCTTTGCTCTTTTCCTTTGTGCTGGCTTGTTGTTATTTGAGAAATTCTCTATTCAATGGATTGCTTGGAAATTCCACGAACTATCTTACGCAGACAGGATTGCACAACAGAAGTTCGCTGTCAAGGTCCTCGTGACACTGTACCGCTACTCGAGCAATATCCTGGGACGATCAGATACCCTAAATGCAACTAACGCAACTACATCACAGCCTCTCCAATTGAGGCGCATTTTCAAAGAAGCGCTGAAGGGCGTCCGGATAGCCGCCACCTCTACGACAACGGCGTTCGGCAATGTCGCCTCGGAGATTACTGGCACCTCTGTCTTGCAACCTGATTCGCCTGCAGCTATGGTTAAGGAAAGCGCTGCTTTATCTCTTCATTCATCTGACTTGTATTTGACAAGACTTCCCCTAACAGATCGCTGTAGAATCTGCGAATAAGTCGCGATTGGTGTGTTTCACCATGTTGGTTCATGTGCTCTCGAAACTGATCGTAACAGCTTGCTCGTCGGTTGTTTTACTCTTTTGTTAAGCCCGGGGCGACAGGGCTTTACATGGAAGACATTGCAAAGTATTTTCCTTCTCAGCATGCAGCACACGCCGCATTCGCGCTATTTGACAAGGATGCGAATGGGGATGTTACTCGAGATGAGATGGAGGCGGCATGTGTGTAAGTGCATAATGACAATCTATATTACCGCGGCGGTTGCCTTACAAAGGAAACTGTTCAGAGAAATTCACCGGGAACAACTGTCGCTAGAGCGCTCTATGTCTGACATGGACAGTGCTGTTGGGCGACTGGACAACCTTTTAATGTCACTTTATGTGGTCATTGCGGCGTTGATCATTGCTGTAGCGCTGCAAGCTCAGCTGGCAACCCTTATAACGGGTTTCGGCACGCTCCTTCTCGGTATGCGAATAGACATCCTCGCGTTCAGAAGTGAAATAGCTCACCGAAATTTTTATCTTAGGGTTGTCTTGGTTGATCGGTGGCAGCCTTCAAGAAGTACTGACCTGTATAATCTTCCTCTTTGTCAAACATCCTTTCGATGTAGGGGATAGGATCACTATTTTGACTAACACCTATACCGTAAAGGAAATTCTGTTGCTTAGCACCGTTTTTCTTGATGCACAGGGCTGCATTGTTCAAGCCCCAAACGTCATACTCAACACATCGGTGCGTAACATTTGGGCCTGAGGTTCTAAGGTTGCTGAATATGTTTTTGTATGCCCCTTTTGTTGTTGTAGTATATCCAAAATATGCGCCGCAGCGAGGAAATGTCCGAACCATTCCCGTTCGACGTTGCATACGATACATCATTCGAGCAGTTAGAAGCACTACGAGACAAGATGCTCGAGTTCCTGAAAACTGAAAAGAGAGATTTTTTACCCGCTTTCGACGTCGTTGTTGCCGGTATGTGCTCCATTGTACACATCTTCCACAATTTGAACAAATGTGCTTTTAGATTTCCCCAACCAGGAAACCTTGTCCTTAAAGGTAGATATTAAGTATAAAAGTAACTGGCAACAAGGTGCTTTGAAAGGTACGCATTTGTTGCAAAGCGGACCGGCGTGGCCGCTAATAAATATCTTATTGCAGCCAAACGACGAAATAAATGGATCTGCGCGTTGAAGATTTCGCTTGCCGAAGTGAAGATCTTTGGTCCTAAAGGGAATCCTAATGCAGTGGCTACTCCTGAACGGCGCACTCTTGTACCTTGGGATGAGGTCAAGGCAAAGGAGGAAGTTGCATTGCGTGAAGAATCAACTAAACTCAAGACACCCACTGGCGGCTGGCAGCTGTTGGACAAAAACACTTTCATCAGTAAACACCTGCATTGCTCGAGTTTTTAATGTTGTCCCTTACTGAAATTTTTATAGCGGAGGACTCTGGAAACGTCTTCGGTGAATCGGACGAGGTAATGCCAAATCTACAAACTCTGTCGGAGTCCTGGCTGACGTCTACATAGTTGCACATGCCGAACCCTCGTCGTGGCCTTTCAAGCACTGGCGTCCGCCAAACACCCACCGCGAGAACCGCGAGCACGCCAGCTGTGCCTCCACCACCAACTCTGCCAACAGTCAACACGACAAATACACCTGCTTCTGCCGCCGTGGCAGGTGAACTCATAGAACTGGCCTCTCAGACCAAGACTAGTGCTTAGTTGTCACGTCGATCTAGCATGAACTCCATTCCTAAGCTTACTGGGGATAATTTGCATTGGGAAATTTTCTCTTATTAGTACCATTTATGAGCAGATTTACTTCACGATATGTTCGTCGATAATTATTCATATGCGAGTTTATCAGACGTTCCAACCACTAGCCTGCTGACTTGGACTACCCCAACCTCCAGTTGCGCTGTTCGAGTTCCCCCAAGTGCTACCCGCAGCCGGGCTCGCATTGGTGTTACCCCATCCCCCTGCCGCTGCAGGACTAGGATTTGCACCCCACCCACCTGCCGCTCCGGGGCTGGTATTCGTCCCCCATCCAGCAGCAGCGTTCGGACTGGTGCTGCCCCAGCCTCCGCCTGTACCATTGACTTCTGGCTGACCACCCCAACCGCCCGTAGTTGTACCGCCATTTGTCCCTGCTACATTTGCATCACCACCAGATATTGGGTCAATGTCCGGTTGTGTTTTGAGTCCAAGGATAAGATTGGCTAATTTTGTTTGTAATTCTGCGAGACCCTGTTTGTAGACAAGTTAGTTCAGGAGCGATTTAGAACTTGCTCAAAGTAACGCGTTCTGACCTTCATGACAACTTCCTGTGGGCCTAAACTTCCGTCAGTTTCGACTTCAAAGTAAAACTTTCGAGGCTTGGCATTAAAGTCAAATGCTTCGTCATCTCTTGGTGGATCTTCCTCCTTTGCGTTCTCACTGAGAGGCCACTCGGCACGCTCGTCAGTTTCGAACCAATGTGATGTGTGTCGAAGTTTGTTGTAAGGATCATATTCAAATGATACTGCAGAACAGGGAGACCACTTGGCATGCTCCTTGGCTATGCCCTATGAGATGTGTTAGCTTGATAACAAACATCGCCTAGGCCTCCCATACCTTTTTGGCTATACATTTTATCTTCAACTCTTGGCCCTTCCGAATCTTACATATTAATACAGGTGGAGTATTTGGATCGTCTGTTGTACCAGGTTAGAAAAGCAGAGGTGTGATGAAATTGCGAACGCACTTTTTCCAACCGGGTGACCAAAGCGCTCTCCTCGTTTAGTTAACTCCTCGCCAGCTTCGCCCTCGCTCTGGTTAGAGTCCGAGCCATATGCACCTGGGACTACAATATCAAGGTGATTGCTCGTGACTTCCATCGTCCGGGCTTCGTGGCATGCGACGTTGAGACGCAGCTCGATTGAGCAATATTTACATTGTTCGTCGCATGTACAGTCCTGTGAATTGAAAAAGTGGGAACCGAGGGGAACAGAACAGCAGCGACATAACTCACCCGCGTATAACGAATTGCTTCATCACAATTTGCGCTTACGAGAGGGATCATGCCAAGGCGATGTGCGATGAACTCGTCAGGCAATACCGTGGTGTTGGTCTCGATTTCCACCATGTCAATAGCTACCAACAAAATTAGCAGAGGAAGAACCAATTCTGCAAATAATACATACACACCTACAGTAGGGATGTCAGCCATCATGACTCTCCTCAACGAATTTGCGAATCTATATTCAGGACGTCAGATTGAAGAGCATTCTGTCTATGGTTGCAAAATCAACCGCACGCAAGATCAACATTTTCCAAGACGAAGTTAACGCGATCTTTTTTGAGGTCGCGTATGCGAACGGTGGGGTCGAGTTCTTCGTGGGTTTGCATATTGTGATCGAGGCCAATACTAAGATCAAAATTGTGTTTTCCAAACGCATTGTCGGACCTCTGCCACTCCGACTCCGAGTCGCGAGGCGCCCATCCCAACCCAATTTCTAGGTAGTTTCTGATACTAACAGTTTGACATCAAAGAACTTATCAGTCCGACTCAGATATCGTAGGCTCGAACGAGCACGAATTGTTCGACATGTCCCACCTACGTCCTGTTGCAAACAATTTCTCTCTCGCAATATAAGGACGCATATCATTCCTGACGTTATGCCATGCATCAGGAAAACTCAAAAAGTCTTAATGTTTTCTTAATGTATCTTATATTATCTTAAAGGCGATTTAAGACAAAAAAACCCTACTTGGATTAAGAAAGGTCATTTTTAGGCATCTTAGGCATCTTAAAGTGTCTTAAGAGCTCTTAAGAGAGTTCTTAACTGTTCTTAAACTTGCTAAGATGGATAAGATCATTAAGAACATTTGATGTGCTTCCTCAGCAAATTCTAACCATAGTGTGCCGGGTAATTGGCCATCATTCGTCCTCGCGTTAACATTCGATAAAGATACCAACCCTCGGATGGGCTTGCCGATGAGCAGGATACACCATATGGAGTGACAGCTATCCGATGATAGCACTTCAGTGATCATTATTTAGCGGCTCTGCCAGTGTGCTTTAGTAGCTTCAAGTTAGTACCCTCATGTTAAGATATCTCCACTCCCCAGGCTTTGGGTCCTTTCTTCGTCTGGACTCTCACGGAGCTAGAATTCTGTTATCTGTCACAGACATAAGATTAGCGGTGTTTATCCGAGGTGGACTCGGGGATCGAGGTTTAATACTAATAGTGTGGCTGTGTCTGGCTGATCTCACGTGCCATGACCAGTGGCCGTGACCGGTGACCCTTGCCAGCCACTGCACTGTCCGAGACTTGGCACTAATACGTGACATGCATTCTCATGTGGATTCCGTTGATGGAATTATATATTCGGCAGGAATCTCCTGCCAGTTGGTTCCTCGTCGTCTACATTTCAAACATCTCTGGCACTTATGACGAGTTCCGCTCACGCAATTCTCTATCCGTTTGATAAGCAAGTTTCTCTCAAGCATATCATCATGTAGCACAAGCGGATCACTGACTCTTTTTGTATAGTTATAATACCTCAATCGTTATTTTCGCGGCAGCATCTGGGGTTCCAGTGAATATCCAGATACTTCATATAAATTTCAGTTCAGCATACGTGCTATCTAATTCATCGGATCGTTATATCATTTTTACAGCGCACATTAAACACTTATACTGTCCATTTTATTGACAACACAAATACCTCCATCAATTCACCATATGCGCAGTACAATATATCCATAAACAGAAATGTTGGGGCCGAGGCATACCCAGTTATGATGATGGCAACATGTGCGTTATCAATTCATATGACCACTACTCGAAAGGAACGTTGATTCATCCTCAAAGGGCTCACGTCTGCAGCGCTTGGTTTCACCACCGTCGCCTCTGTACTTTTTGGTCACCAGATGCCCATTGAGGTACTTTTGCTGCCTGTGGCTGCATTATTTGCCTTTCCTCAGCTGCGCTCTACACTTCCTGGCATTCCAGATGGTGTGTGATCTTAGTCACATCTATTTGAGAACAATCCAACCAGCTTGGATTTTTTTCCCAGTGTTGATGGTCGGTAAGGACGTTGAAGACGTTGAACAGCAGTAATCATCACTCTACTCATTTGTAGGTTTGGCAAATTATGTGTGTTATCAGCCGTGCCTAGGCATTTTGTCAGTCTCAGTAAATATTTTCTACTCTTTTAAGGGCTGAATTCACCGGAATCTCACTACCGTATCCTGCATGTAGGCATTTTTGGCGATAGTTGGCATTAGCTGGGATCAAAAACATAGGATATCTCTGTCCAACAAAATACGTGAGTGGCAGTGTGTTTTCTTTTTGGAGACTTACAAGTTAAGTATAGTCAGACGACATGCCAGATCAGATGAAGCTATAGATGAGTATCAGCTCACTACTAGGGGAAGCTAGGCAGCACTCCAGGGAATACATAGCTCGAATGGACTCGTGTGATCGGCGATATTGCTAGCGATGCTTGTGCATAGTGAGAACGTCGACTGCTATTACGGCTGCCTACCGTAGGGACGCTAGATGCTTGTGAATGGAGAAACTAGGTACGTGTCAAGGCTCCCCAAGGCACTCCTATGTGCTTTATATACAGCCCCTTCTGCCTATCAGCTCCTTTTGCCTATGCTAGCGGCGAAACTTTTACTGGTGGGCACACGCCACACATTGAGCATCTGAATAACATGTCACGATCTACTGTCACACGCAAAGATATATGGGTATTCGTTACAATCCAGTTCATGCCATCAAACGTAGTACTGGGAATATAATTGCTGATTTAAGAATAAAATGAAAGAGTGCCAAATTGCAATGTATCCAGTCCAGGTGGCCAATGTTAACAAACAAGTCCGCGTGAAATGCGCCAATATCTTTAGAATCCAACAGCCCCCATACCCAAAGCAAGACAAATAATGCCGACCAACCATGCCACTTCATGTGTAGACGTAGCCGCACTCACTGTCGAGCCTGTGAGGTTGGACGCGGCCGAGCTGCCCCACAGACGGAAATTTCGGAAGTAGGTGTGTGTTGTGTTCGGGGGTGCCCAGGATTGGTCGTTGCCTCCGAAAAAGGTTGAAAGGTATAAACCGCCTGCGTTGACGCTAAGTGCACTTCTGTATTGCAAATTGACTTGGGAGATGGCTAGCACGTCATTGTAACTTGATATTTATAGATTGATTAGAGCCAGATTCGAAGCAGAAAAGAGAAGAATATATTCACTATAACTTTAGATTTCCGTTGGCTATACTTGGAGGATTGTTCATTTGTACAAGCATCGTAATGCGGTTCCACCTACACGTATGAATGAGTGTTTCCTGGAAATGCTGAAGGTTATGGACTTACTGTCCAGCAACAAAACTGAACTTTCCTCGGTCAATACTCTCGCCGAAACCGTCGTCGTTGCAAATGATCCCGTTATCATTGCACAGGTTATTTGGTGTTGGGATATATGCGTAGACTGAAAATCATTAGCTGCGGGAATAATTCTGAGCTGAATAACGGACCCACCTTCGCCTTGCCCGTCTGTCCTCCACATCATCCTCGTGCTGAAGCAATCCGAGCCATTCGGTTGATTACCCCCAGAGCATCCATCAGGATCGGGGCCTCCTCTCAACCCGGGCAACTTCCCTCCTTTGACCCAGTCAAACCCCGCATCAAATGCAAGCTCGTAGCTCAAAAGCATGGAGTTGAACACAGATCCATCACTCGTATTCCATAGACTGTACAGCTGTGTACCTCCGTTGAGATGCAAACTGCCTGCGGGGTAAGTTACTTGCAACACTGGACCACTTGTATTGCTAGGTGCTAGCCCAGGCGTCGGCGAGTTGGGAAATGGGTCTGGCACGAAATCCGTGTCATTTGGAAGATTTTGGATTTTGCCTTTGCTAAGAGACCAGTCGTTTGAGAGATCCTGGATGAAGTTTGCAGCGTCTGCGGAGGATAAAGTCGCACTGGGAAATGGTATCGATGTGCTGGTCGTGAGTGAGTATTGGGTTGCAATGTCTTCTGCGGCTGTTAATTGTCCTTGAGCTCGCACGAGACTGGTGCTTGACAGGAAGACATGCAGCAAAGATACAAGCAGGGCATTGAGGAACATCATGGTTGTAAAGAAGGTTAAACAAACGAGGGAACCGGCCCAGTGTGTTGTTCGTGTGCTTGGTTATATTCTTAGAGAACGATTGAGGCTGCGGTCGTGGCTGTGCAACTATAGCCTCAAGGTACCGCCGAGTCCTCCACTTGAACGCCTTACATAGGACCTTATGTTCCATTGGCGGTAATGTTCGGGCACAACTCGCGGAAGGATCGTGCCCCATTTTCGGATGGAGAGAGCAGGCAGCCTCTGCTTGGCAGCTCACGGCAAGACTCGGTGGACGAGAACGTTATTTTCGCGATTGAAGATGATGACAACGAACCAACTAATGTCCGTCCAGGACGTGGATCTCCTCAGGCAGAGAGGCCAGAGCACAGCGTGCGTTTCCAGGAAGAGGTGCAGGTCATTGCCCCCCCTCTCAAGTCGACCATTCAAAGCCGTGAAGCAGGTGAGGATCATCATCCTCGCACAGCATGAAGTGAAGCCTGATGTCTGCAGAATTCGACCTTGATTCGGATGACCTAGACGATGAATCTCTCGCACGCATACGTGACAACGAGCACTCTCCCATTCCCCGAGATCGCCATCGGGACCAAAGCATGCCTCTCCTTGTTGGGCTTTTAGATTCTTCCGATGCCAGGCGAAGCCTAGACGTTTCCTTACCGTTACGCGACCCAAATGGACTGAGTAGCGATGAGCTTGAGGAGATCGCTGGGAAACGTGTGGCGGGTGGAGGAATACTAGATTCCACAGCAAACATGGCTAATTCGATATTGGGGGCAGGTATAATGGCATCTTTCTTGGGTGATTTTTTTTTTGCTCATTACTTCCCCTCCAGGGATAATCGGTAAACTTATTCATTCCACAACATTTGGTACCCCTCACGTCACTAATACTTCAGTATCTAGGTCTTCCATATGCCGTCAGTCAAGCAGGCTTCGTGACAGGCCTAATCCTACTGGTGGCACTGTGTGGTGTAACAGATTGGACAATTCGGCTCATTGTTGTCAATGCTAAACTGAGTGGCAGAAGCTCATATATTGAGATTATGAACAGTTGCTTTGGACCTAGCGGGCGTGCAGCTGTGTCCTTTTTCCAGTTCGCGTTTGCATTTGGAGGTGTGTCGTTGACGCTGAAAATTCACAGTAACGCGACTTGAATGCTTCAATTACAGGCATGTGTGCCTTTGGCATAATCATCGGTAAGTATATCCAGTTCCCGTCGGACGCCACTAAATAGTAGGTCTTACCTCGCAGGAGACACAATACCGCATGTCATCCGCTCAATATTCCCCAAACTCTATTCGATACCCGTTCTCTCTATATTCGCTAATCGCAAATTCATAATTGCACTCTGCACGATCGGTGTTTCCTACCCCCTCTCCCTCCACCGTGATATCCACAAACTAGCTCGCGCCTCTGGGCTCGCCCTAATCGGGATGCTCATAATCGTCACATCCGTCATCATTGAAGGTCCACACGTTCCACCGGAATTGAAAGGTGACCCTAATAAGCGATTCTCTATCATTAGCCCCGGAGTCTTCCAGGCTATTGGAGTGATTAGCTTTGCGTTTGTGTGTCATCACAACTCGTTATTGATATATGGTAGCTTGAAGACACCAACTCTCGATCGGTTTGCGAAAGTTACACATATATCAACTGCCGTTTCGCTTGTCGCTTGTGTGACGATGGCCATATCTGCTTTCGTTGTGTTCACAGATAAGACTCAGGGCAACATACTGAACAACTTTTCAAGTGTACGTACTCCGAAGGATAATATGTACGGCTACTCGCTGACTTTCCGTGTAGAGTGACACCTTAATCAATGTTGCACGGTTCTGCTTTGGGCTGAACATGTTCACAACGCTGCCTTTGGAGCTCTTTGTTTGCAGAGAGGTGATTTTTCTTCGCTTTGCTATCAGAAACCCGAGCTGATTGCATCATCAGGTGATCGAGCAGTACTTCTTCTCGCATGAATCTTTCAATCAGCAACGGCACATATTCTTTACCACAACAATTCTCTTTGCCTCCATGCTAAGTCAGAGCACTCGTCTTGCTCTCGCAGACATCACCACTTACCATGATTTATTTTCCACAGTCTCCCTGGTCACATGCGACCTCGGCGTGATGCTCGAAATCACTGGAGGCTTATCAGCAACAACACTTGCCTTTATTTTCCCAGCTGCCTGCTATCTCAAGCTCACTGACTCGCAAACGCCGTGGCACTCTCGTGCAAAGCTCCCCGCGATAGTATGTGTAGCTTTTGGGATCGTCGTCATGGCGATTTCACTCTTCCTGGCACTAAGCAAGGTTTGGACGTCTGAAGGCGACGCCAAGCTGTGCATGTGATCAAGAAGCTATCAAAATTGCTGTTATTCTAGACAGGACATCATGTTCGAGGATATAATTTGAAGCGGGACGGACTGTTGGCAATATACCTGCTTTGTTGTATACACTATAATTATTATTTTGTTCACACCATGTCTCTCAACCCAAGGATATCCTCCAAGTTCTCTATCCGCGCTCCCTTCGCCACACTTTCCACCGAAGATAAGGGTGAAACGTCGAGAGATGTATATGTGCTCCAAACGTGCTCAACGCGTTCGAGTGGCTTCTGTCCACCCAACCGATTCTGGGGAGGATCACAGACTAGTAACCAAATAGCATCATAACCCCCCGCTGAAAATGCACCTCGTCAGCCCTGCAATTTCGAGTAACATCTATGTCTCACCTCCTGGTACGCCTCCTCCGATAACACCCGCTTGGGATACACATGCATCTAGAAGAGCCGTCTGCTCTTTCGGTTCAATGGGGACTTCAGATAGGTCGCCCATTTCGCGCATTTTCGCGCGGATGTCCTGAGCAGGCGATAAATATTTGTGGAATGAACCAGCAGCAGAGGCTAACCTCCGATATCCGATGCACCTCATGGAATGCATCAATCACCCCCTGTTGTTTCGGCGATATCTTCGAATTTGCAAGCCACTATTGTCAAGACACGGTGAGACAAATAACGATATGTTGAAGCCATAGCCAACCTGGTCATGTTGCAGTGAAGATATAAATTCCACACCGTCCGTATAAGAAATTTGATCCATTTCGTACATGACAGACAAGCTCAAAAGTGTTCTGGCCAGTGCTTGATTGGACTTGTTTAGGGCAGTCCACAAGGCATCGGCTATATGAATGATAGGTGAGCTTCGATTCTGGCCAAGACCAGGATAAGAAGATCGACCTTTCACACTCTCCGCTTTTCTCCACTTGAGAACTTTACCGACCAAGGACGGAGTATCACTTCCCGCATCGACATCAGCTAGCATCAGTCGGGTCATAGGCGGCAACTGAAAGGGTTCTACACGATGATCAAGAGCTCTCTCGGTAGACGAAACCAGTGTCTCAAGAGGTCGTGCCGTGAACTATGCACCTCGGCAGGCAGGTTAAGTTCAGCCCTGCGGCCCATAATGTTTGTTATAAAGCACTCACCGAGTCGCCTTCCATCAAGGGCTGAAGGCGAACTGGATTAAACCTGGTATATAGCTGGCTTCCAAACGCTGCAGCGGATACATCAAATCCGCTACCAACCTTACCCTGCGCCAAGCAGTGCACAAATTGGGCAAGGTTGTGGGCAATAGTCCTCGCCCTGCCTTTCTCTTCACTGAAATCTTCCCTGGATATCACAGAGAGATGCAGAAGTAGGGATGTGACGAGGGATGTAATGAGTGCGGCAGAAGAACCGAGGCCCGTTTTATGGACATCTGTTAGTTGTACACCTTGTGGACAGAAGGGAGGAATTTTCGACAGGGAAAACATGGTTCTGGGGAGATTCATGGATGCTAGCTACACACACATGATCGTCGAATGTGCGGGTCTAGCGGATAATATACGACTGACCTTGGCTCGTTGAGAGTAAAAATCATTGTCACCAGCTATTACGATATCAAGGCCCTTGTCCAGAGCTTCCACAGACACATTACGCTCCGAAAAGGCGAAAGAGAGTGTATGTAATAGGGCGAGGTGAACAAATTTGTTTTTTGGCGTATTCGTGCCAGTGCTGCTAACGAGCAAACATATAGCTTTACAAGTCTATAACTATGGCCTCAATGAACATTACCTGCTAGCAATTTGTTCAACTTTAATGCTTTGGTCCTTCAGTTCGACAGAATAGTTCCAAACGGCGTCTATGAACTGAGGCGATCGTACTCGGATCCGATTTGTGCCACCTCGATCCTGAACAACAGAATAGAAGCGGGAGGAAGTTGATATCACGACCCCAGAGTAGGCAGGATCGAGCACAAGGTATCCCCCTGCTGCCAGCACTTTTCCAGGAGACGAAATGGTGGTCGTATTAGCCATGCAGGGTCTCCAGTTGTCAAACCACAGTTGTATATAAGTAGCTTGCACGTGACAAAGCTTTGTATGATAAAACTACTGTCAAACTGGATGCGATACTCGAATAATGGATGTCCCAACACTTGACCGTGTGCAAAGGCGCCTCGACGATTAATACTGTACTCGGAATAGCTAAGCAACTACCTGCCCCCTTCGAGAAAACCATGTTTTCTGTTGCGCACATGTTGCATTGGTGCATCCAGGACATCGCAGACCCATCTGGATGCTCGTTGGCCCAATTTTTCCAGTTGAGTAATCTCGTAGGTGTTGTGATGTGATGTCTGCCAAAGCTCGTATAAAGACCGGCGAATCATTAAGAGATTCCGCCCGGTGCACTTCAATGCCGTGCTGAAAAAGTGTGAGAGTTTCATTAGATGACGTGGCAATAAGAGTGCTCACCTCCCTCGCCTCCTTTGCGTATTCTAGATCAAGCTCGTATAGGGTCTCGATGTGATCACTGGTGAATGCAATCGAAACTAGTACAACCTGCTTTTTCCCCAAACGGGCGAGCCCTGTAAGGGCCTCCCGCGTCTGCATACCCATCCACGCAGAGGGTCCAACTTGAGACTGCCAAACAAGTCTGTAAGGATTTGAATGGCCCAGCCTGTCCATTACGGTCGAAACTGATGCGGATACTTCAAGAATATATGGGTCGCCACGGTTCACTACGGACATTGGCAGGGAATGTGCCGAGAAGAGGATCACTGTATCCGAACGAGTCGATGGTGAGAATTTGGCAAGGGCTGTTTCAACGTTTCGCGCGACGGCCTAACGAGGTGGGCGGAAATTAAATTAGCAGAGAGCCACTGGCAATGTTCGGGGAGACGTGAGTGCACCTCAATGAAACCAGGATGTGTTCCCCACCGATCAATGACACTCCATTCAATACCGTCGAATGATCCTGCGTGTGCCTTCCGGAACACATCATTCAAGCTACTTCCTGTTGTACTGCAGCTATACTGCGGGTATTGCGTAAAAGCAACTGCTCTTTTGACGCCGTCTTGTTTCATCTGACGCGCGGTCTCGTCGGTGAGAGGGTTGGCATATCGGAATGCAATGTAGCTCTTATGAGGAGCCGATTCTGGATTTAACTCGTCAAGAAGTGCTGCCATACCAGCTCCCTGCGTTTGACTCCATCGTAGGATGGGGGATCCGCCACCAATGTCAGAGTATTGTTTTTCAATTTGAGGAGTTCTCCGTCTTGCAATGAGGGGTGCAAGAAAGCGTTGAAAAGGAAGTGGAATGAGATCGCCGTCCGAGAACAAATTCTTGAGGAAATCGTGTGTCTCTGAGACCTATTAAATCAGGATGAGTCGAGAGTGAGTTCTAGTGGCATGAAAATTCGAACAGTCGAGGGTCCACCCATGTTCATCATCACAATGGCTGAAGAATTGTCGATATAGTGTAATAATTTTGAGCAGATGCTGCATACCTGTTGGACTTCGCGGTGTCAAACAAATGTCAAAATGACAAGGAGGATTCTCACCTTTTTGTCGCGGTATTGCGCAGACTTGCGTATGAGCGAGATAATGAACGAGACAACGCATTTGTGGGAGACATGTGGGCTGTGAAAACCCGTTAATTCGACAGGCTCGTGGCAGTTGAAACTTTGAAGAGCAGAGCTGACCAACGAACGCTAGACTTTTCTCGATCGTGACTATGTCGACTTCCAGATCGAGTGACGTCCTTTAGACGCCTATCCGACCACTGCGATCAGTTTCCTCCAGACATTCGATTATATTTTGTGCGAGGGCACATAATTGCCTGAAGAATGAGTGCCAGGGACCTTATGTACGCTTACCAGAACCTTAAAATCAATCAATCAAGCAACACAGGTCAAACCCCGGTATGTACAAAGTCCTATATTGTCCGTGCAATTCTACCTAATCGAACACTTTAAAATTAAATTACAAAATCACTCCTGCAGATGACTTATTAATGTGCTTAACAAACAGTACCGTCAACCTCAGATAGAGTCGTTGGAATTAGAGGGGTTGGAATATGGCCCTAGAATATCGTAAGTGTTTCGTGGAGTAGCCTGGTTGTCTGGGAGGCCCGCGTCATATGCAGAATACGGAGGAGGAGAGGCCTGATCAGGGATGCCAGGAGGATTGAGTACATCTTGGCTGCTTGGAGCGGATTGTTCAAATTCCGGAATACCGACTACACGGCGATGCGATGGGGGCCTTTGCGTCTCCGCCATGTTACTTGCGCTGGAACTCGAAGATAGCATCGAATCCCCTCCCTGAAATTCGTTCGATGGGAATCTGTACAAAATATCAAGAACACTGCTCCTGGGAGGTAATACTACCCGAGCTTGTCGTTTGCGCCGTCCTCGCTCGGTAACCTCATGCGTAGACCGCAGGCTACAGAATGTGCATTGACATCCAACCACGGAAACTGTGTCAGCTAAAACATTATCCCAGTGCTGGCGTGGGGGTGCAAGCACTGGATTTGTGATGTCCGGGGATGTATCGCCTGGTTCAACCTGAAGGCAAAAGCAGGAAGAGCGACGACTTTCGGTTTTGGATTCGGGTACTCACGTCAATCAGATGGGAAACAACCGAGCCAGACTCATTGCTTAGCTCGTACCTAACACACATCAGTTTTTGCTTTATGGAATGGAATAATACCATGGCAAAGTATTCAAGGCCGACTCTGGAGACGACAGACGATGGTGAGGTAGGACTCGGAGAAGTGTGGTTGTGGTGAGAGATTAGCGGAGGGGTAATTTAGGAGCCATCTGTTTATTAATACATACAAGGACGTGGCGAGTTTGTCTCGGACTAAGGTCCTTGTTATTGCAATCGGGCCTGGTCTCAATTGACGATGCCAAACTACAAAATGTTGTGCCTATAGTGGCTGCTATAGGTTCAACATTGTGAAATACATGTGTCAAAAGTATCAGAAGCCACGGAGCAGCAGAGCGGAAGAGGCTACATGCCTAGGCCTGCCAAGTTTAAATTGAGTTCAAGAGAACTTTTCAGAGTCGAATGTTCTTGAAGGACTCACCGGCAATGTGCACAAGGTCCTCATAGCTCGCATACATGACATTTTGCCAGTGCTACGAACGCTGCATGCAACCCGCGGACCTTGCAATTTCTGCCAGGGTGATTGAACTAGGCTAGCCATTAAGACGTTGTTCTGCGAGATTCAATCGAGAGCCCCGAATCGAAATTTCAGCGATTCTGGTGAAATGCGAAGTGATAGAGAAAAAGGAGATGTGTGCACTAGTGCTAAGATATGGCTTAGTTGGGGCAACCTCGCCA
>KN832970.1:79657-459277 GCA_000827315.1 Piloderma croceum F 1598
ACCTCGCCATGCCCAGGTAAAAACCATCACGTGATGTGACCACGATCTGAATTTTAAGCGTCAGAGTTTTAAAACAAAATAGACTGATGTAATTTCTGGATTACAGGCGCTACGTCTTCCGTAGACAAATGTTGTTGTGCCATAAGCTCAATCCAATAAAATTATTATAAGGAAGGTCGAATTCGCGAAATGACATGCATATGGGCAATGGGCATTACTTGAGACTTGAGTTCATACAAACCTTGAGCCCGTGGCATACGCGCTCCTCGGCCGCAATCATTGTCGCGTAGCCGCCAATTTTATCCCGAAGACTCGGACTTGCAGTTACTTAGATATGCATCATAAGTTGTATGAGGTCGGGATATTACTTCCCAGGCCTCTGGCACCTTTTTTGAAGCTTTATTCCAAGATTATAACAACTTCTAAGTTCTATGAATTACGGTTATTTTATAAATATGATCTCCGGTTCTTTCCACGGTGAAAGGCGCTTGACCTTTAATATCGCGATTCTCTTGTACTGCCCTGTGGTTTCGGAGAAAACCAGCAAGATGGCCACAGAAGTCGTACGGGATGCGTTCCCAAGGATGGCGATCTTGAGGTGTCTATACCTATGCTCTCGTAACTTCACCGTGATCCTCCCGAGCCCCTCCACCATCAGCTCATATTGAAACCCACTACTACCATCTCTGTCTGAATCACTCCCGGCGAAATCACTACCATCCGGAAGGCATACGCCCTTCGTACTCTCTACGCCGTACACCGGCACTGACATGCGCAAGCCACGGTTTGTGAGCGCATAAGTTGTGTCCAAGTTAGGTTCTCTCTCTACTTCTGGAAGCAAACTCCACATGGAGCGAAAAAAACACTCTGGCCCGGCCGCCAGCATACTGTTGTAAGCAGATTCCTGCCCGCGCCACGCAAACAGCCCCTTGTCATCGCTGCGCTGCATTATCTCTAGCTGCAGCCTGTGGAAAGCCATCGTTCCTTCGCCGTACGCAATAGCAAGCGAGACGTCGAAGATGCCAATGAGGCAGTATGCTTTATCTTCGATTCTTGTCGTCTTTCTCGCTGATGCCCAAACCATTCTTTCCTTGATGTGCTGCATCCCCGGTTCGAAAGAGAGCAGTTGACTGACGGGTATTCCCGTAATTTCGTGGATGGTCCTCCAAAGAGGGACGCCTAACTTGGTGTCCGGAACTTTGTCATTAGAGCAGTTAGGTGTCAATGGTCTCCAATATTGGTCGAAAAATTTGATTTGCCTCGGTGCCAAGAGCTCTTGTAGAGTCCAACCCCTAGTAAACCATGCGTCTCTTCGCAGACTAAGGGCGTTGGAAGTCTCGTTGAGATGCACGACGCAAATCTCAGAATTTCGGTACCAGTTAAACATCGATCGAATGGACTCCTCAAGCTCCGCGCTACTGCTGTGATTGATACACCCAGTGTCCAACCAGACGTATTTGCAGTGAAACTGCACCTGTGCAACATTGCAGAACTCAACCAGCTTAACAAAGCCTCCGCAGCGACGCTTCTCTTCCTCCGACATAGATTCACAGAGCCTCTTCGTCACAGCAAAAGCAGTGCCGTAATTATGCTCCTCCTTGCTTCCCTCCTTGTAAGTCTCCGCAAGATATAGCAGATTATCGGCATTGAGCAGCTCGCCCTTATTTTTCGGCGTCTCCTCCCGCAATGTCATCAACTGGTGGAATCCACCAACAGACTGCCCGATCTTCGATGTATCCCGAAACGTCAATTCGCCAGCAGGAAGCCATCTGTGAGAGAGTATTGCATACGCCGTCTCCTTCATTACCGACAGCCTGATGCATGCGCTCTGAGAGGACTCCTCTAGCATGCGACAATGCTCAACCAGCTCCTCGATAGTGGATTGCATGCGCTGTTTCACGGCACTTCTCTTGACCAACTGCATGTCTGGCAAAGACAAAAGGTATATGGGAAGGTGGTTCTGGATGTATTCCTCGATGATATTATTCACCACTTCTCAGCGAGTAAGTCAGCTCAGAAATTCAAGTGAATGGCTGGCTTACGTGAGCGGATGCTCGCCTATGGAGTATGAACGGGATTTAGAATATTCTTCTGCTGAAATGAAGAGAGTATAACAGAAATCGCGTACATCCTGAATCGTTGCTCATTTAGTATAATTCTTTTCCCGACAATCGAAAAGATCACGTACATTCTAAACCACGGCCACTTAGTTAGGAAAACATCACTCAGGTACTGATAAAACAAACTCACTCGCTTATTACACAACGCCGCCACGATGAGGTTAATATTTACTCTTCATATGTTAGAGTGTACCTACATTCTTAAGAAACAGAGTCAGTGCAGCATTATGAGCCAGAAATTTCCGCATCCGGGGGAAACTGGCGTACTTGCTGAGGAATAAACCACGAGCCACAGGCCTGGAAATTAATAGACACCTCGCTAATCGTGAGTAAAAAACGCACATCCTAATAATGATATTATATTGCTTGGTCAGAAAATCAGGCAGTTAGCTACAGAGAGAAATGACGTACGGGCTGAGCATACAGCGCATTCAGCAGTGATACATCAAAGACTTGTCAAACGCCAAGAAAGCTCGCTTACAATCTGAGACAAAACCGCGGCCATGAGAATTTCAGCGAGTATCCGTTAATGTTAGTCTTACGCACTTGCTAGAAACCGAGTGGCTCAGCGATATAATTTTTAAATGAATGGCCAAAAGGACCACTTACTAGCTGAGACATCCCCAAGGCCAGCGTACCTCAATCAGTTTTTTCCTTTCGTCGAGTTGTTGAAAATGACTTACTTCCTGTATAAAAGATAATTCAGCCGCGTGAGTAACTGTCCCTCCTGTGATTTGGAAGGATAACACTTACTTCCTATGGGAACAAAGACGCAACCAAATGATCAGGGGAGTCATCTTTGTGTCCGAATATAAACACATACCTTCTGATGAACAATTGCCGCCGCCATTCTATCAGTAACGCGCTTGCCATGGATTAAGGCGGATGACATACAAGCTACGCACAAGGTTGCCATAACGCGATTAGTATACATTCCGGGAGGTTATCATCAAGAAGATCACGTACAAGCTGTGGAAGATACGCGCCCCAAAACGATAAGCGATGCACTCTTTAATTAGCTCAAAGAAGTTGCATACTCTCTATGGATAAAGCGCCCCACTACTAGATCAGTAACGTGCATAGCCGTTGCAAAAGAGCGTCGCGTACGTCCTAAAGACAGTGTCGTGGCAACGGGATCAGAAACTACGTAAAAGGTACTCGGAGAAATAACTTGCATACTGAAGGTGTAACAAGAACGAATTAATGTCAGCAAATTGTCTATCTTGAGATACTGGAAGCGATTACGTACATCCTAAGGTGGGGTTGGTGATACAGATAAATGTGATAGTCCGAGATCGGGAGGAATTACACACCCACTGATTAAATAGCACATGAAGTAAGGGGGGGAAATTAATCAGAGAGTTCTCGAAATCACTTACATCCTAACATAATAAGCAACGTTAGCAAGGTGTGGTCACTACCCCAATTTAAACACGCACAAACTGATCAAATAATGGTGTAGCAATGCAGTCAAGCTGGCATTCCTCGAACAATAAATAATCCACGTACAGTCTGAGGGAGAATCGACCATGGCACGATCAACAGGGTTATTTTTTGGACCTTAAGAAACTGCTCACCTCCTGATAAGTGCGCATGATGCGGCGGCACAGACACTAAGCCTTTGTTTTGGAGCTTTTGCATGACACTCACTTGCTTCTGGCGAGGAAAACATCAGCTTGGACTCGGTGACGTGAAGAGATAACACACAGGCTGGACGATCAGGGGGGACGCAAAGTCAGCAGTTTAGTCTGCAATGAACAACTTATCCGTACATTCTGTGGCAAGTATGGAGGTTCCATTCAGCTAGCGCGGGCTGGAAATCAAATGACTTACCAACTAAAGCATCAGCAAGAGTGTGGTAATTCTGTCAGCAACATAAAATTATTTGTTCCTACAGACCACCGACCATTTTACAATTTTAAGGAAGGAGGAGGTTGGCAGAAGTAGAGAATCGATCAACTGCAATAACTGTTTGCGCCTGACCAAGCAGCTGTAAGTGATCAAATCACATCAATACTTATCTTGGAACAGATCGTAATAGACGTCACGTGCCGCATCAGTATCCGAACATCATGTTCACCACACGTTTCTGAGGGTGTAATCTCTGTCTACACCAAGGAGTTCATTGCCGAACTCTTATTCACGGTGAGCGCTATCAAATTTTCCTGCTTTCGCCATCATACACAGGATTGAAAATATGTGCTGAGATATGTAAAGACGCACAGGCTGGACTGTTCGTTCGCAGTCTCAAAACATGATACCCCTACAGAACACATCATTCAAGCTCGATTTCTCCGGTGTTGCCGGATTCTTTGGCGGGGATGAGGCGATCGCGGCCATGACGTCGGTACACATAAGGGGAGGGACGAAGTGGTTGGGCTGGTATAATTCTCCAGGTAGTGCGGCGGTAGCAAGAAAGTACGGCGAGCTTTCGGGCTCCAGACTCTGGCGTGCATTCTTTCCAGGTGCTCCAGGAGCCCCAGAGGACCCCACATGTTTATTCGACTTCTACGGAAAGTCGGGCCCCAAGTACGTCGCTGCATACTCCGGGACCAAGATAGCGGACACAGGGCATGTGGGCAATTTATTTTTGCAGATGTGCCTGTTAGTGAAACCAACGGAGGTAGATAGGAAAAGGCAGACTTTGCCAGGATGTGTGACGGTGGTCATGCTGCATTCGACACAAAATTTTGAAACGGATGCGACGCTGCCTACACGAGCCTCTGCTCTATTGGCTGGTGTGCCAATACTATCTAGTGCAGCGGCCTGCGCCACATGTGCGATATTCAAAGATTGGTTTTGTTTTGCCATGCTGGTATTAGGGATCCTATCAAGCGGGCTCGCCTGCTTCGTCATAGGTTCCGGGACCCTCAAATTTGTTCCTCCAAAGCCAGCCCGTGGATCTCCAAAGGGCGATGGAATCCTGTTGGCAGATAGGGAGATAATAGTGGTGCTTGGAAAGGAGGAAGTCGTGAACTCTATTACCAAGGGACGTTTCATGCTCAGATTCTCGAGCGACTCCGAGCATGGTCCCTCCCAGCGCCACTTCATAGGGCTTGCTTCCCTACTTCTTACGGCTCAATTCCTGCTCCAGCTGCTCCTCATACCACAGGGTACCCTTTTTGGTCAGATGCTGTTTCTGTTGACGTTGGCTATTTCATGGGCTTATAACTCCTATCTATCGTCTTTTGAGAGGCACGGGATGCCGGGGAGAATACTTATGACCAAGGTGCTGGATAAGCCTGTGGTAAAGAGATATACCTTGGGAACTCGAACGGCGGTCGTGGTTTTTGCGGCGCTAGTTCTCCAGCCGCCCAATCCAAGCGAGATACTAGAGCTGCTTCCAGACACTGAGACATGGAAGATATGGAAGAGGGTTGTCGGAGTTAAGTTGGAGAAGAGGGAAAAACTGTCTTTCGATGAGCCCGACTACGCCGACCTTGCTGGTAACGAGAGGGACTTATTAAAGCTTTTATACGACGACGCACATGACGCCTACCTGGGCTACTTGCGCTTCTGGGACTCAAATGGTCTTGAGCAAGAAAGAGAGAAGGACTCCTGGGAATCGCGAGGGGATGACCTTTCGAGGTCCATGGCTTAAGGAGTCTCTTACAAGTTTCGTCTTCCTTCTCGGAGTCGGTCGGAGTCGGTTTTGGTTTCTATGAAATGGCTCTTTACCATGTACTTTTCTTAATTTCTCCCGGGGTGCTCGAGAAGTAAGTGCTTAGTTTTACTTTGTTTATAACAAATGGCTGTAAGAAACTCACTGTAAAACGGCATTTTACATAAATGGATCCGACGAAATCTATATGCATATGTCGCTGATGGCTGAAGTGTAATATTTCGTGTGTACGGCGCAACCACCAGAACTGTCAGCTGGCTTGCATTTGGCCAATACCCCGTAGCATACGTGCCTATCGTCCGCGACAGCACAGACGAAAGGCGTTCAAAATCAACCTTCGAACGTCGAACCTAAGTAGATATCTCCTATGCAATTTGTCTCCTATAATATATCAAGGATAAGCACGATCTTCAAACGTTACTCTCGCTCAGTCGTTCCAGAAGGTTGAATCGATGATCTTTGGTGCTGAGCTCGAGGTATGATAGCTGCCAGAATACAATATCTGAATCTTTTTGACGTTGGCCAGCTAAACTATACATAATCTGACGCCGTTTACAGTATACCCCAACGGACATCTATCATCCATACTTTATTGATGTACTGGTATATGCACCGGTATAGCAGGGCGTCATTGTAAGAAGCCGGACAGCGTAATGCACCCAAAATGGGTGAAATTGATGGTTAAACTGTGAAAGATACACGGCAAGCTACATCTACAAGATACAAACTCGATACCCTCTCATAATAATTGTGTAATCACACCAAGACCCTGCCATTCACAGTCAGGATGTTATGAGATGGGGGAAAGCACACTCACCTTTGTCTTGCCTTCTCGAAACAGGAGTTTCATGCCCTCTTTGATGAACTCCGGGTGGGAGATGAACTCGAAGGTCACCGTTGCGCGGTCGCCTGTTCGTAACAACCCCTGAGGGTGGTCCATGTCTACTATTCGGACAGTCTGCCGTACAGCCTATGATAGGTGCGACAATAAGTTTGCGATATCACAAAATAGAGGTCGCAAGCATACCCCACAGTGAAGCATGGCCTGATAATTTATCTGAAGAGTTGTATTATGGCTACACGCATATGTCAGGATAATAGAGCTATACTTCGCGCGTATGACACTTACTATAAGATCAAGACCTGGCCTTCGAATCGTCGTATTGCTCGTGGAGGCGTATCCGACTTATTGACAATCACCATTCCTTTGCGAACGGCGGCTCGCCGTACCCGCTTCAACGCGAACGAGACGCACTGCCCGGCTTCGGCTGTCGTTACAGTTGCTCTGTGATCCCGTTAAATTGTCAAACAAAGAAGGGATCGGTATATGATCGTACCGCTTGCGCTGCATGCTTTTGATGACAGTGCTTTGGTAATGGCCATTTGAGTCTGGGCCCAAGAGCACTGGCTCGCCAGTCTTGACACTTCCCCCATTGACGATTCCGTTGACCACGGTACCGACATAGGGAACAGACCATACTTCCGTCACAGAATACTATAGTGAATGTTGAGCCGAATGGAAGTTATAATAGGACTGATAGGGACTACCTCCAATGGCTGATCGGCAGTGAATTTCTCGTTGTCGGCTTCACTGGAAGGCAACAGATTCAAAAAAGTCCGAACCTGTTACGTAGACGGTCAGAAACGACTATGACAGACTGTAAGCAAAGAGCTGACAAAGTCGAGGCCCTCCCCTGTAACATTCGAAACTTGAAATATTGGACATAATCTGCGAGGTCCGGAAGTCAATACAAACACCGCATGGGAGAGTCAATGATCTAATGACCTGTCTTTCGCAAAAGACTGTGAGGTCTCAACGGCAATCTCCATTGACTTGACGAACACGGGAGTCTTGCTAAGTTATGAAACAATGAATTTCAGACAGCGACCGGAGTCAACAGGAATAAACTTTACTAACCGGCACCCAGGGCTCTTCAAGATCTTGGTAACCTGTTTGAGCGTCTCTTCCAGCTTGTTAGGAGGCGTCATATCGATCTTCAGAATGACATTGCAGAAATAGACATTGCGTCAAGAGAAATCTTCGCTGGCACATCGTAGCGGA
Source organism: Piloderma croceum F 1598 (assembly GCA_000827315.1). Classification (NCBI taxonomy): domain Eukaryota; kingdom Fungi; phylum Basidiomycota; class Agaricomycetes; order Atheliales; family Atheliaceae; genus Piloderma; species Piloderma croceum. Next base: position 87,462 of record KN832970.1, read on the forward strand.
TATTATCTACTAACCTTGGTAATACAGACTACGACAGGTACGCTCAGCGCCAGCGCAATAGCCAAATGTTCTTTCGACATTCCTATCAACCCCGCGTTGGCACCTACCACCAGAAGGACACACGATGGAGCCCCGGAGGTAAGGCCATACAACGTTGTTTTGAGGTACCGTTCGTGCCCAGCGAGGTCGATGAATGAGACGATCTTAGCCGCTTGCACTGAGATCTCCTCCCATCCCAGCTTTTCGCGTCGAATCACGTCTGGGTCAATAGAGTGCTTCGTGTCGGGTAATATTGGGGCACCAGAGGGTCCAAAGCCGAGAATCTAGGAATAAAAAAAGTAAGTATAAGTAAATGAAACATGCTAAGGTAAGAAAGCACAGACCTCCATTCCGACACTAGAAGTGCGTCCCGTCTCGATTTCGTGCTTGTGCCGAAAGAGTCCCACACGCGCACGTCCTCTGCCGTCATCAAGCGCGCCTGGGATGAACTAGGTTACAGCAATTCATGATGAGTAGATATAGTAAAACATACCGCGTGTGAGGACGCCGAGGGTTGTAGACTTTCCGCTGTCTACATTACCGACGACTGCACATCGTACTTCTGGAGTGAGGGAGACGTTCAGAGGAGGTAATCGTAACAACAGAGTGGTCCGAGGGTGATTATCGTGTATCTCGAACAGAACAGATGTCTTTGAATATAAAATAAGTAAGCGATGCTTCCGACATGGCAGCGCGAAGTCGGTACCTTTCCTCCGACTTCCTCGACGGTCGCTGTGATCTCTTGCCGTAATGTGTCCACTTCCTGCTCGGTGCGCGATATTCCAGTCCACACCTCGTCATTAAAATCTTCGCCCGAGTGTAATTTGGCACGGGGAGGTTGAGATCCTATTCGAAAGACATATTCTCCACGGTGTCGTGTTATTAATGCCGCGATCAGGTCTCGCGCATGGTCATGATCTGCTGCGGCTCCAGACAACAATAACATCTGACCCCAAAGAATACAATCAACGACACCGCTGTGCAAACAGTCTATATGCTCACCTGTATTTCTTCTTCGATCTCCGTTAGGCCTCGCTGTGCATCGCCGTCTTGGGACTCGACTTTCAGCTCTTTCCCCTTCGAGTGTGGGTCCTTGTTCTCCTTCTCCTTCTCGGCAGCAGCCTGCGCCCGTTGCTTCGTTGTCTCCCGAGTGTGTATCTCGTCGATCTCAGTCTGAAATGTCCGTAAACTAGTAGTCATACTGATAAGTAAACCCAAAAGATTGGGGGTAAAAATTTAACAAATGATGTACAACAAAACAATCAAGCCGCGTATTTATTGGGCAATGTTGCCACCTTGAGTTGAGTCAGACTGAGAGTCAGCAGTGAAGGTATGACTCGGTGAAGTGATCGAGCGACTTCGACGAATTTGTCCAATGTGGCGGGGACATGCTTTGTTTTCCACCAATAATTGTTCGTTGTCGGCCTTGAATGTGACCATTGGAGCACCCTCTATGATACCATACAGTGTTGCTGAAGATCCTCCGTGAATTTTCGCAGGTCGCAAATGTTGAAGACTGGATTTGCGCCGAAGCACGACCACGTGTTTGAACTCAATCACGAACAACGACACTACACAATCCTGTCTGCAAACGAACCTCTCTGATAGATGATCACTCCCTTAGCATGTCTTCACCACTCGCAGGCCCATCCATCCAACCATCACCATCCCGCTCCATCAGCGGCACAATTCCTGGCACCCTTGATCCTTCTCAGCCAGCTCGCTTATTACGGCTCCCAACATCTACACTCTTATTTGCATCCTTTGATCCACATACAGCACATGTAGATGGCACAAAAGATTTTCCCAATCTCGGGAATTTATCTCCGGACGAACAGCACGAACATTATAGACCCAAACGGATTGTCATCGAGACAACACCTAACGGCGAGAACTTTTGGCGATTCGTGCCGAGAGCACGCAAAGAGGATAGTGTAGGAATGCAGGACGAGGGATCTTGGCCAAGGGTGGTTGAGATTTCTGGGTGAGCGAGGGTGAGCGCGTTGGGCTGTTCGTTCCTCTGATCAACCTTTTAGTGAACGAGTACTTTGTACTCAGGACCAGTGGGATATATACAAACTGGATCCGGAGTATGACTGCTTTATTCACTCATCGCCCAAGTTGTCGATCATCTCGAGGGTAAAATCCAAACCAACAGCTAATGCCGTGCCTCCCGAGATGCCCTCTGGCAAACGGCGTGCGCTGTCTCCGCAATTAGACTCGTCGCTGCCAAGCATACACAAAAAGTCGCGTCAAAGATCTCTTTCCGTCAGCTCCGGTGTCGGCTCGGAGGAAGGAGACATGTCAATTGACGAGGGCGCTCAAATCCGTTCAAAGTCTGCCGGACTTGGACGTAGAGCGAAAATTAGGGAAAAGCACGAGCAGAATCGTAGGGAGAGGAGGGAGAAAATCATACGATTTCAAGCAAAACGGAATTACCAGGATGACAACAATATGTCGGAAGATGCGCCTACAACGCCGAAACCACGCTTTCAGAGTATGCCTTCTGAGAATACAGGCAAGCGTAAAGGTGGTATGTCGCTTTGATTGTGTGATACAGAAGTGATAACATGTGTGATAGGATCTGCTTTGGACCGCCAACAACATCTGCATCTCGACATACAAGAGACCGGCGGTGGGCAGCATGACGAACCTTTTGATTTTGGCCCCGCAAATAAGCGGACACGAACTACCTCACCGCGAAGTGCCAGGAGGACAATGGAGGGCAAACGGGCAGAACGAGAGAAGGAGAAACAGAAACGTTGGGAGAAGATCATGAAGAATAGGAAGGTAGATCGTGACCGAAGGTTCATGAATGATATTTTGGAACAAGTTCCAGAATTTAAGTTCACGACAAATGGTATGTTTGCTTTTATCTTGCCGATTACCTATTTCATCTAATGTAGGTCTAGATGGATATGATGAACAAATATCAGCCGCCGAGGACCCCTTAATCAGTAGGCATATAGTTGTATCATTTACTTATTTAACTTACGTGCCATCGCAGGTTCCCGTATGAAACGTGGATGTCAGAATGATGAGGATAGGGTCCCTCACGGTTACTGGCCGGAGGTACCAGAAGAGGCCGATACACAGGAAGAGCGCCTATCGGATGAAGATAATACTAGGAGATCAGCGATCGCCGAATCTATCCGTAAGCTGCAGGAACTCGAGAAAGACAAACCACTGTGGAATGAAGCTGCCAAAAAGCGTATGCAGAGGGAAACAGCGGAGGAAGATGAGCGGCGAGCCAAGGCTGAAGAGCGAAGGCGGGCAGCTGCGTGGCAGGCTGAGTTAGAGAGGAGAGCCAAAGCCGAGAAGGACGCACAAGAGGCAAGATCACGCGCTGAGATTGAGAGACGGGAACGAGAAGCCGCTGCCAAGCGTACAAGGGAGAAAAAGCGGCAGGAGCACCAGCGTTGGGAGTCAGGACCATGGACTATATCCCGAGCGCTGGATCGATATAAGGCCATTTGCGAAACGTTCGACAATACTCAATTTTCACCGAGCGAGCCACTGACGTTTGGGGATGTTCCGTGGCCTGTGCTGTACGCGCCAAAGTCGTTTAATGTCGAAGATGTGGATTGGTCAGCTGTGGAGAGGTTCTTCGAAGCTGTAAAGCCTTATGTACGAGGAGATGACTACAAAGCCTTCGTGGAGAAGAGCCATCGGAGGTTTCATCCAGATAGATGGAGGTCGCGGAGGTTGCTGACGAGTATCATTGATGACGGTGATCGCGAGTGTATGGAGGTGGCTGCAAATACCGCGGCGCAAGCCTTGACACCACTGTGGAGAAATCTAAAGGATCTGTGAATGATGTATCTATTACACACCGGATGGAAACATATATGTTTCAGGACGATTTAGCGGTTGTGGCAACTGTGAATTAATATTCATGTTACATATCGCCCTTTGCACTTTAGCGTGGCTGTGCACAGCTCGTCACAGCTCGTCACTGGTCCTTGAGACAAAACTCACTAACACTTTCTTTATTTAATTTCTTAGTTCACCCGCATCCTGTGGTGTATTTACAGCTTTCGTCTGGGCACCCAGCTTCCTGTACCAAAACTATAGTTGTCTTGAGGCACCGGGTAGGGCGGCAAGTGACAGTTTGAGGGCGGTGCACTGGCACTCAAAGAAGCAATATCAGCCCTTACTCCTGACCGCCTTTCGTCCACGCGGCTACCATGTCGGAGGACTCGCTGCAGTTCAACCCACATGCACTGAGAAGAACACTATCGACGGGTGACATCCCTTCTCGCGACATACCCCGCCCCCAACGGGCGCGTATATCTGCCAGTCATCGACCTCCTACTGAGGCGGCGCCAGCGGCAACTGCGGCAGCTGATCCAGAAGTCCCTTTGCCGATGCCAGAATTACAACCATACCAAACCTGGTATGGACGCATGATGACTTTCTTTGGGTACGGGAGGCGGGCATCGAAAGCTAGAAAGGCACTGGTGTCCCTTGTCTGGAATCTAGCTTGGGGCGTTGTGCAGTTTGTCGTTATCGTTGTCCTTCTAGCGTTTTCAACGCATCTGGAATCGCGAACGATCAAGGGGGTCAATGAATGGCATGCCTGCGATAGACCCCTGGGCATCTGGAATTGTCTTTGGGTCGTCAGGATATTCTTGGCATGTGGACTGTCGTATTGGGGCTGGTGCAGAGAACGAAAGACGTATGTCTTATTCTTGCTATGGTTAACACTTGGAACTGACCTGTCGGTAGTCGTTCAAATGAAAATGAAAATGACATTGAATCGACCGGTGGTGCTGGCCCAACATCCCCACGACCCAGCACAGCTCCCTCGCACAGAAGCACAGTCCAATCGACAGCGGCTAATCCATCAGGGCCTTCTGAAGGCCAACCTGCCAGTCCGTTACCTTACTCTCATCTTTACGCTCGGTGGGTGGCCTTATCCGATTTACCGATCATCCACTGACTTCTGGTGCCAGATTGTCACTGCTTTCTTCGCTGACAACTTTAACCTGGTTCTTGACTGCACACATATTGGAATACACGTCCATTAACACTTGTCGACACTCGTCGCCCCATCTATGGTGGCTCACCTTTGGCATTCTCTGCATCATGTATTTGATGGTCCTCGAAGTATTCATTCTCGGATTCGTTGTTTTCATCATGGCGCCACTCCTCTTCGTACGCATCTTTATTCATTTTAATGATAGGTTTGACCTTAAAACTGGTTTGCAGCTGTTCTGGAACATTATCTTATTATGCTTGGGCCGACATCCAATGCAAAATCCACACATGATTAAACCCGAAATTGGCAAGCTGCCTAAATCAATCGTCGACCGCATCCCTTTAGTTGTATACATTCCCCCGCCTCCCGATGAGCCAGCAGGCACACCCAAAATACCTGAAGCAATCTACAGTTATCCACCAAAACTTAAGACGCCTACAATTCCGAAAAAGCGGTTTGCGTTCTTGAGGAAAACCAAGGGCAAGAAAGCGAGTAATGACGGCTCCAAGGGTGACAATGGAAACAAGGACGAGAAGGCGGTGAAGAAATTGAATGGGCAGCCGCAAAGTTGGGAAGAGCATTGGGAGCAGGGCGACTACCCTTTTGTGAGGCTTGAGGGAAATCGTGCTGCATGTGCGATTTGTTTGATGGACTTTGAGGAACCTAAGAGAATCGCGGAAATTGCTGTCGATGGCAAGCCCGATGATGAAAAACCCACTGCACATGCACAATCCGTGGCGGAAGGACCAGTGCAGGAGATTCTCTTGGAAAGAATTGAGGAGGAGGACCGAGACACGGAGTTGAAACTCGAGGATGCGGGGGAGGGCGCCCAACCTTTAAGATTATTGGCCTGTGGGCATGTTTTCCATGTGAGTTTTTTGTCCGTTACTTGTACACGCTAGCAGCTGAATTTTTGCACAGAAAACATGCCTCGATCCTTGGCTCGTGGATGTCTCTGGTCGATGTCCTGTCTGTCAGAGGCCCGTCGAGCTTCCGGAGCCTGGTCGAAAGAAGAAACGCAGCAGACAAGGAATAATGGAACAAACAACGATATGATATTTCATTGTAATATTGAAGCATGCCCAGTCCACAAGTTCTGTTGCCTATATTTGCATTAGAAAGCAGTCGCATATTTGTATTTGTACTTTGGCTATCGCAGTTCACTCACCTTTCCATTCATGCAATACACACTCTAACATGCTAGTTTTTGGACCTCAGTAGCGCTGATCAATAAGCGCAGAGTGCTGAGGATGATACTCCAAATAATATAACGCTGTGAGGAGATGTGGGGACGTACGTACGTAGTACAACCCGACACCCGTAGTGGAATTGCTGGGACGAATGATGACTAGTGATGGTGGGTCAGTTTGAGAAAGTCTACAAGGCTAAGACAACGAAGTAGTGATGCCGTCCGACAACTCAGATTCTAATTGTCAGACCGGGCTGGGATTGTCAAATGCGTAGAGTCAAGTTCAGACATCAAAGACTCGAATGTGAATTTCTCCGACAGTCGGGTGCCATTTAAGTACCTTCTCAGCCCAGGACGTGAGCTGTGACGCCTCGAACACCTGGGCCGTGACGAGTTCATCCAGGGAGCATTGAGCCTTGTCTAACAGACCCAAGCAGGACCCAAGTCCATGGGAAGCCTGTGAGCCATTCAAACTACTTTCGGACATGGTATAGGTCGCATGATGCAATCGCGACTGCACTGCCACCCATTTGCGGCAAAATTTGATTGCAGAAGCACCTCATTCCTGATCGGGAACGGTTCAGCAGGGTGTTCCAACACGACTTCGTGCCCGTTCACATCACCCAAGCATAGGATGTAGTTCTTAAACCCATTCGCACTCCCCTACGGATTATTGTAGCGCTCTCGCCAGGAACGGCAGATCTGCCACACAACCCACTTCCGACTCCGTCTGTCAGCCCCACAACTGACGCGACCATTTACGAAATAGCCGTTTACTTCTTGTTCATTTATCTTCACAATGTCTCTAAACGTCGAGAACCATAATCTGGATACTACGTCAGATCTAACTGAACATAATGAGTCTGCTGAGAAGAAAGCACAGGATCCGAACACTCTCCCCTTTTCCAATGGTTTCTTCGACAAGGATCCGATTACCTCGAAAGCCCGCGCTGAATATCTCAAACTCCTCGTTGCTGGCACCATGTTAGTATCAGTAGCAATATGGGCCGTTCTCTCGATATACTGGGGGGCACTCTGGAAAACAGAAGATCTAATCCATAACCTCGAAGGATGGGTCGTTGTACGGATTTTATCTACGCGTATTTCATATTCGACTGACGTTGACCTGCAGGACTTTGATGGCGGTGAAGTGGGCTCGGCAGTAACCCAATATTTTGCCGCTATTCATGCAAAAGACCATTTGTCGTGGCGTGTCCAATCGGCGGACTTGTTTCCTAATGGACCAGGTGATCTTGCTCATGCGGTCGTAGAGGAAAAATGCTGGGTGGCTATTGCCAGTGCGTCTATTTCTCGGTTGTCGGCTATCCTATGCAAATAGGTTCCTCCAGTTAATCCGGGAGCCACGAACACGCTAACGCAAGCTGTCGACACGGCCAATGCGACATATAACAGCACTCTAGCCGTGACCGCTTTTGGAAATGAGGCTCGAAACGAAAATGCATAGTCAGTAACATCCTCTGTCAATTTGGCGACCCGTAGATCTCATCATAGTTATCAGTTCCTTTCTCATCGTGCCAAATGTAAGGTTTAAAATTTCATGTAATGCAAGTTCTTGCAGTAGCTAACGCCTCTCCTTCAGCTCCAACAACCTCTACAGCAAATATCGCAGCAATTTGCAAACCAAAATGCTCAGCAACTTGCGAGTCGTACTAACCTGCAGGCAATATTATCTCAAGCTCCAAGCTTAGTGACCCAGCCTTTGGGTTATACAATCGATAATCTCCGCCCGTTCGATATACCTGTGTATGTTAATCCCTCGTTTCAACTCAGATTTCCTTTAAATAACTAAGTCCTGTCTAGGGCTGCTGCCGTCGATTTCGTTGGACTGATTTATTTGCTTATTCTTTCGTTTATTATCGCCGTAAATTAACAGGTTATTATCCGTTATCTCCACTGACTTTATTGCTCTAGGCTCAGCAACTTAATGCTCGCTTGCAATCTGGTATCCAACGGCGGTTGAGGATGAAGTCCCTTCTTATTTTACGGATCGTGGCCCCCATAATTACCTACTTTTGGATTTCGGTTGGTGCGATTTTCTTCGGTTTTATTTTTCCAGATGTTCACATTTCTTCGCTCAGTTAATGTATTCAGCTCTCAGTCAGGCATTTAACGTGCCTTTTAACCGCAAGTAAGCATTGCTTTTTCATTCTCACAATTTCCTCTCCGACCTGCAAGGAAGATTTGGACACTCAGGGTTCCTAGTGTATTGGATGATGTCGTGGTGTGGTATGATGGCATTGTAAGTTTACGTACAGTTGTGGATGTTCATGCGCTCAACCCCAACATACACGCAGGGGTTTGGCGCTTGAAGCGGCGCTCACACTCCTGACGATGAAGTTTATCCCCTTTTTTCTCATCCTATGGATTATCAGTCAGTAATCTCAGTATTCCACACTCGTCCGTGGCTGACATGGTGCAAAGCCAACGTATCTGTGTGCTTCTATCCAATCCCCGTCCTGCCGTCAATCTACCGATATGGTTATGCAGCTCCTTTCTACAATGTTTCGAATGCTGTACGGACAATCTTATTCAATACTCGGAATCAAGGTATGTCAAAAATTTCTTTCCTCTTGGTATGAACTGACCGATCTTGCCATTGCAGTGGGCCTCAACTTCGGTGTACAATTAGCATGGGTCGGCATTTCTTGTCTAACTTTACCGCTATTTCAGTGGTACGTACGTAGACAAGAGATGGCAGCTTGGCGGAAAGAGCATGTGCGTGGAGAGTAAGCGGCGTGGAATCTCATTTACCTCTCACACCGCAGATTCTCGGAGTGCAGGACTTCACGTAATCGTGAAACTATAATCGTAAAACTACTGCAATATAATGAAATATTTGCGACGTACATAGCTATCCGGTACTTACTTTCCTTGTTCTGAACGAGTGCTTGAGGCGTGAGCATCAACAGGTATTATCTACTTAAATGTGACTGATTTGGCGCTCGGGACCAGTCTTGCAATGATCTGTTGACATCTGGAGACTCCTCGACGTAGTGACCGCCATCGTTGCTGTTGCGTGTCCTAGCGATGACGAAGTCGATCGCTGTAGCGAATCCGACTCTTTCGGTCTCATTTTGGACTATCGCCATGCTTGTTAGCCTCGATTCGGAAAGGAAGAAGGAAAAGCGTACATGTTACTGTATCTATTTCCTTCAAAAGGTTTTTCATATGTATTACCACGTCCGAGTCTGCTGCAATGCGTTCGTCAACCCCTTTGACCTTGCAAGCTTGCGCGAAGGCTGGTCCACCCCTTGGGTCTGGCCTATTTGATAACAACGTGGATTCTGCTAGTAAACGCAATTTCTTGCAGATACCCTTATGCGGAACAGTTGCGTGCTTCCACGCCTGTGCCAGACATACTTTACTGCAATATTGAACCCGTCCGAGCCCGCACAATTGCTGAATTTGCGACCGGCGCCGAGCATGGGGGTGCATAGCACCTATGATCGTTGGCAAATCAAATAAATACTTCGTATGACATCGCGAAGGGATCTTCCTCTTCCGTCATGCGTTGGAGAGAACTGCTGACAATGAGGGGATACTTTGTGGAGTCGAAAGGCAAGTCGAAATACTGATGAATTAGTGTGCACAAAATGGCATATGATGTCCTGATGTAATCAATGTCTTGCTTAGCCGAAGCAGAGAGTGGTCGAATGGACGCTTGGAGCTCGGGAATCCATTGGAGGACTAAATCTCTCAACCAAAGGAGTCTCTTGAGCGACCCCACAGCAAATCTTTTGAACTCGGCTTTGTCGCAGAGGGCGGCGAGCATGTGGCACAAGAGCGGATACTTTTGAGGTCGGCAAGGTTTTTAGCTGGGGTCACCTGTGTACTCCTAGGGGGAACGTTGCTGTTCAATCCAGACCATCCGCACAATTTTCCACTATGGAACCCAGTAGGGAGTTATTTCCACCCACACGGTAAGTGATTTCACAGATTCCTCTACGCCATATGGTAATAAGTCTTGCGGCTTTGTCGGCCACATAATAGGCTTGCCTACGCGAGCCGCTTTCTCGGCATTCCGAGAGAGTTTGTGTTGAATACTCTCGTCCCTCGCATGCTGCAATACACTATGACGACAAACAGTAGCATGCCGAGGTCCGAGTATGAACAAGGCTTGTCCTTGTCGGCTCGCGGAGTGTCAGACACGGCATGGACCTGCCGCACGAATACGTCCTTCTTGCGACAACGGCAAATCTATAGTGCCTCTTTTATAATATCCTCCCAAAGGTGCAAAGTACGTACGTACTCAAACTCCTCATGAGGTCGGACGAGGGACAGTCAAAAGAACTATACATGCATCATAGAGGTTGTGATGCTGGGCGTATAAAATCTCGGTGTTCAGCGAACCAATATCTTTCCAGTGCAGGCCATAAGGCATCCATGTAGAAAAGTAGTGCGGTGCGGGCTGACGCTACAGATTTTGCAGATGACTCGGGTTGCATCCAGATTCTTGTATGTTTGGAGTCCATTACGACTCATGGTTGCTATGTACATCAGAGACTGGAAGAACCACAGAAATACGCACCGTCACTGCAAACAATATTCAATGGGCGCCAAGTGCCTGAAACGTGAGAAGCTATCACGGTATGTCACTTGTCACGCTGATCACGTGCTCACAAAGAATGTCACAACTTATTACATACAGATGCATCTATCCTACCAAATCTTGTTAACCTGCAGCCCGTGGACGACGCACCAACGCAGCGATCTATACGCGTGGTGCTTAGTTTCGATCGTGCGCGTCTCATCTAGAGACCTCGTTTTTATTCTAGTTCTTTGATAATTCCATCTTGGGATCTGAGGCACGACTTGGCGGCTGATGCCATCTCACTAAGACTTTCATTTCTCTACAGATATCGTATCTCAAATCCTTATCTATAAACTTGCACAGCACGCCTCATGCTGATACACCCTGCAACACATGTTTCTCAGCCTCCGGACGCGCCGATTAAAACAAATGCAATATGACCAAATTTGCAAATCCTATGCAGCGGAATATCCTAATCCCTCTGAACCAAGGTTTCAACGAATGACACAGTAGTCATCGTAAGCGAGTAAATTCAGCAGTCGCAATGACGTTATTGCCCTCGAATCCCGATCTTGTCGTTATGGCTGTGGCGTCTTTTGGCCATCAGCATTACCAAGAGAGATCGATCCGCTGATGGAAAAATACCCAGATATTGTCTTCGGGGCATAAGGTGGGGCAGTGTTTTCACCGTGCCATTTGCAAACTAAATTATTTTGAAAAAGGAGTTAGCAAACCTACTGAAGTGAAAAGTATAGACAGGAACCTGATCTACGCGGATCTGGGAGCTCGTCAGAGCAGCACCAGAGGTCGTGGGCGTGCGTTTACTGCCTGTGCTTTCGGAGCATGGCTGGTTGCTAGTAGGTATGGTTCTGGACATGCACTGTGAATAATCTAGACGTTTCAGAGAATGCTGGGAAGGGGGACGAGATTTCTCTTACATGCATTGGTCTCCGTATGGCTGTATCTTGAAACACAGGCAGTATGGGGCACCATAACTGCACATTATACGCGCGTCAAGACGGCGAGAAATTGATCTGGACCAGGACTTTGGAGTCCTCGCACTGACTGGCCGACTCTACCACATAGGGATCGAAAGTTTCGTTGGGCGCTGGGGAACAGCAAGATGCTAAAGCGGGAATGATTGACCATGAAACAAGTTTCATCCTACCTGTAGGTCGACGCGCTGAGTGCAATAGCCTTGACACACGTCCTCAACGGCGTAAGCATGGAGATTCATCGCGATATATGGTTTACGGTTCACGTTCACGGAATCATAGGAATTATATTAGCAGAGCGGCCGGAATGTTTAAAGACTGAGAGGTAGACGACCATTGTCATGGCAAGTAATCACCGGTTCTGAAAGATCATCGCAACTGGAAAGAAAGTTTGAAATGACCGTGGGGTCCGATGACTGCCTTCGGGGAAGGCATTCGTATTTGATGTCAACGATATCAGTCTATTGTAAGATGGCGATGGCGAGCAACAGACGACCAACCGTGGTACATAGTTGTGGTTGGTGGAGTATTATAAACAATTGAGAGCAAGCCAACTTATTGACGTCATTGTCTAGTGGCAGTGTTCAACTTGCTTGCCGCAGTACTTCATGCCCTCGTCCCCCGCCTACCAACCAATACCATCAGACGAATCAGTGAATCGCATCGTTAAACCAACTTCTCAGTTCTCCACTCGCAAACTGTTTTTTCTTGCCTTAGCTTTCTGCGTCGTTGCGCTAGGTTCCTACAAAGCTGGCCAGTGGTCAGTAATCAGGGACAATCGATTGAGTGGTTCTCCGACTCGGATATCGGAACAAGAGAGCTCTTCAAAACCCAAAGAAAGCGGTGATCAGATTGTATCAGAACCACTCGTGAATAGTACAGATATGCCAGGAAAATACAGCGTCGGATAGTACGTCCCTGTTTTCTCCTAAGATGCTACCGCGATTGACAGAGAGTTTTTTCAAGTTTCGTGAACTGGTAAGACGCTTTGAGGCTGCGTGTGATCCTCACACTAATGAATCCCAGGGGAATTTATGGCCGGAAATTTCCTCCATCATTGATTCCGACGCAGGATCTCACGTATGTCTATTAAGCCGCCGCTTCGTTCGTAAAATTTGACACCATACAAAAAGTCACATCCTCTATGCATTTGCAAACTTGAAAGCAGATTCCGGCGAGGTCGTCCTCTCGGACATTTGGGCGGACCAAGATATACATTACCCGGGTGACTCTTGGAATGACCAAGGCAAAAATCTGTATGGCAATTTCAAAGCTCTCTATAACCTTAAGAAGCAAAATCGCCACCTTAAAGTGCTACTCTCCATTGGCGGCTGGACCTATTCACCATCCTTCCATCCAGTAGTCGTGAAACCTTCTCTTCGAGCCAAATTCGTCCAGTCGTCTATCCAGCTGCTAGAGGATTATGGAATTGATGGGTGCGTAGTCCGTATCTTAACAAAATATAAATGTGAAACGTATTTACAAGCCCCACAGACTTGACATCGATTACGAGTATCCGGATAGTGCTGAGCAGGCTCGGGGATACGTAGAGCTCTTGAAAGAATTGAGGCAGGGTCTGGACGCCCACGCGCGAAGCAAAGGAATCGGCTACAAATATCCTCTGACAGTGAGTTAGACTGGTATCCTTCAGTCTCATAGTGTCTCAGTTGTTACATAAATAGATTGCCGCTCCTTGTGGTCCTCAAAACTACGTAAAGCTGCACGTTCGTGAAATGGATCAATACCTTGATTTCTGGAACATGATGGCCTACGACTTCTGTATGATTTATTGTTACCGCCCTTCAACATATTGCGTTGCTCACATATGCATGCACAGCTGGTTCGTGGGACTCCATCGCACAACACCAAGCCAACGTCTACGGCGGCCCAATCAGCGCATCTAAGGCTATTGACTGGTACATTAGCCAAGGCCTACCTCGACACAAAATCGTGATGGGAATCCCTCTTTATGGCCGAAGCTTTATGAACACTGAAGGTCCCGGAACATCATTTTCAGGCGTTGGCCCTGGCAGCTGGGAACAAGGCGTATATGACTACCGAGTGCTCCCCTTGCCGAACGCGCATGTACATCTTGATGACAAGGCACTGGCGAGTTGGACATACGACTCCCAAAAGAAGGAGATGGTTTCCTTCGACAGCGAAGATGTTGCCCGATGGAAGGGGGAGTACATTGCAAAGGAGCAACTGGGAGGCAGTATGTTCTGGGAGTTGAGTGGTGATAAAGGGAGTTCTAGGCAGGACATGGAAGGTGGAGAAGGAAAGACGCCGGTTCCGGGAAAAAGTTTGGTGAGAATTGTGAAGGATGCGATGGGTGGATTGGATCAGAGTCCGAATTGGCTGGGATATGAGCGGAGCAAGTTCGATAACCTGAAGGAAGGCATGCCCTAGCTATTTAAATAGGATTCACGGTGCTTTGTACCGCTGTGCAACTAGAAATACGACAAGGATAGTTATAAGTAGCATGCATGTAGGGCTCTGAAAACACTCGAATATCTTATGTATTCTGAATATAAGTACCACCCGCTGGCGACACACTATCACAATCCAAAATACTGCTAGAATCTTTGTGCCATGACTGCAGTGTCGCCCCTCAATATAACTTTGCCCATGATTCAGTCAACATTTATACCTCTCTCGTAACCTCTCTTCTCGTGGGTAGGTGATCGAGGAGGCAGCTCAGGAAGCACCCTATTAGGTGGCGTGTGTGTGTTACTGTAAACTTTCGGAGGTATGGAGGATGTGGATGTGATTGCGGGCCAAAGACCGGGAGGAACAACGGGGAAGGCAGTGCCGTATAGCGATTCTGATGTAGCGTAAAGAGACTCAGAGAGTAAATGATCAGGGTGGATTCGCAAAGCTGCAGACGGAGGACGTATCAGGGACAAGTGCATGTCCTCCGACATTTGAGATACTGGTAAAATTCCCGAAGATTCCGAGACCGTGCGTAAACGATTATGTGCAGGCTGAGCTTTCCACCGAAATTGAGGCTTCTGTCTTTCCAGTGGCTTCCGCTGCAACTGACATTTTGCATATGTTTCTGGAGCCAACTCTTCCCGAATTGTGGTTGAATTTCGAATTGATAATTGTGCCTCTGACTGTTGCCTTTGCAGATGATTTGGGTAAACGATCCATCCTGGTGCCGAAGACGGCGTAGGTTCCAGAGCTATTGGCTGGAACATGTATTCGTGGGCGTCAATTGGGGCAGACGCGCACGAGTATACACTGGCGGTGTCTACAGAATTGGATCGCCACAATGAGGCAGCCCGACGAATAGACGCGCCGCGATGCATCTCAAGCGGGCTGTTTCGTAGGAATGTGGCTGTCCTTTGTGCCGACACACGACGCGAAAGTCCAACAATATCATCCTCCCAATTATCTGGTTCATGCACTGCTGGCAGCTGGCGCAAACTCGCTCGTTGAGGGGAGGATGGAGATGTGTAATCGGGAGATGAGGTTACGACGGGATGTTGAGTGTCAGCGTTCTGCAGAGACGATGTTATCTGCATGTATGCCGGAGCTTGGTGAAGGGGAAGGCTCAACGAACCCCAATTAGAGGTTTTGAAACTCGTCTTCTGGACAAGGCTGCCATCGCAGTTCAGAGCGATTTCCTGGTTGCGTTTTGCCTGCAGTCGGTGACGTTTAACAGTGCACCAGGCAAAAAAACAGGAGGAAATTGAAAAAAAAAAAAGATTCCCCCGATGATAGCTGCAACTATAATTGTATGCGACGAAAGAGAGAGGCTTCTCTTGGAATTGGCCGCATGCTGACGTTGTGCTTATTCAAAAAGAAATATCTAGGAGCACAAAAAGGTCCAACTCACATACGGACTGGTCATTGTCGAGATTTTGAACGCTGTGACGCACCAGAGTAGGCTGATGACCAGTGACAAAACGTTACGGGCCTGTCATAAAGTAGCTTGTTGGAGTATACCAGCTTGCGCGTGCAGTAGGTACTATGAACAGGAAGCAGTGCAACGCGATGATAGGACCGGATATGCGGTAACAAGGCATGGCCCCCGGGCCCTTTGAAAGAAGGTATGGCATCGAGGTTGCAGAACATATCGCCTTGTTGTTATGTGCGGCAACCCATATCAACAGAGGTCCGACGTCGACAGTAAAAGTGCTCAAAATGATTCCTGCAAGTAGCGCAATGCATCGCGACTTTGATCGCGAATTCGAACATCGCTAGAGGCTGCTAGGTCACAAGTAATATTAGTAGCAGGGCCATCGATGGTCCAATTGATTCCATCGTTGTTCATGACTGTATTTTGAAGTTCACAGTTGGCCTACCCGCAGCCGGACATCGCAATGTCCCACAACAGTTTTACCTGTCATACGGTAGGTATGCATTCAATATGTGTAGCTGAGGAACTTCAACTTCGTCTAAACGTTGGTGGCTAAATGGGGATGGCCACGTGCGTTCCAAAAACTTCTGTGGCTTCATCCGAGTCTATGGCCTTTGCACCTAATCATTAACCAGGTGCAGCGACCTGCTTAAACCCACGGGCACATCTTATCTGTAGTACTATTCGTTAATTGATATTGGCGAACCTTCACCTGGACATCATCCACATCGGATCAATCTCAGCCTCGATATCCCAGTTCTCTTTCCTCCATCGATATCTATACCAGTATCTTTAGATCAACCTTAGATGTCTCCTGTTGCCATGCCCGCTTCCTCAGATCTTCAATTTGCGCCGCTCTTAGAGGCACTTCGGTCAGCCCCCACTGGGCCAGGTCAGTCACCGATGTTGTGGCCGAATTATTCGCTCAATCGCCAAACAGATGCCAAGGCGGCTGCCGATAGACTAGCTCGCGAGGTCTCCAAAGCTGGTCTTGACTCTCTGAAGTAAAATTATATAATATCTCTGTGGACCACTGTTTATTCTGCCCACTATTCAGCGATTACAATGTGCTATCATCTCTGCATGCTTATGCCACCAACAAGAAGTCTGGGTATGAACGCGAATCCGCTGCTATTGCTTTCCAGTCACTGGCCTCTACTCTCGGCTCACCAAGTGCACCTCTATTGCTCCCGTCCCTCCATATCCTCTTTGACCTGTATGCGGATAAAGGCGATGTCGTCCGTACAGCCGCCAAATCGGCTGTCAAGGCTATTTTGCAGCTCTTCCCCCCAGAATCTATACGAATCGTGTTCCGTAATCTGGAGAACATCCTTGATAGTGGAAAATGGCAAACCAAAGTCGGTGTTTTGGACGCACTGAGAAGTTTTGTCGCGTCTGCTGGAGACGCTGTAGCAGCAGAGCTGGGTAATGTTCTGCCAAAGGTAGAACCTGCGATGCATGACACCAAGAAAGAGGTGAGGTGTGATGTAATCCCTTGACAGATTATCAACTCATACCAATGCCGGGTAGGTTACCTCTGCGGCCGTCAAATGTGCCACATCTCTCTGTACAACTGTCGCCAATCCCGACCTTGCACCCCATATTCCAGTGCTTGTTAAATGTATGTCTGACTCGGATTCAGTACCTGCCTGTATCAAAGCGCTTTCTTCTACGACTTTTGTCGCGGAGGTTACATCTCCAGCTCTGGCTGTACTTGTGCCTCTTCTTATACGTGCGCTAAATGATAGGAGTATGGAAGTCCAACGTAGGACTGTAGTTGTTGTCGACAACCTTGTCAAGCTTGTCCGCGACCCTAACGTGGCTGCTACGTATCTGAGTCCCTTGGTGGATGGTGTTTCTAAGATTGCAAAAGGAGCAGCTTTCCCCGAAGTGAGTCCATCCATATGTTTTTAATTCGACTCGCAATTGAATCGGTCGACCAGGTACGTGCATTCGGAGAAGCAGCTCTGAGCACTCTGCACAAATCTGGCGCGTCGTCGTCAGGTCACCCTCCCACGCGCCGTAACATAGAAAGTGAAACGGCCGATGCCTTTGCTGCACTTGTTACCCTTCTTCCAAATGAACTGCTCGTAATGTCCTCCGCTACCCCTAATGGCCCGCACACTGCCAGCTCCCCCCTTCTCGCCAAATCACTGGAATTCCAGGCCTCACTTGTCGCTGATATTGTACACGCGCGTAATTTTACTGACAAGGAAATTTGGGATCGGTGTGTTGCTTTGTATGCTGGTCCATGGTTGGGCGAGGAGGATGGTTTAAAGTTCGCAGAGACTGTTCGCTCGCATTTCCAAGCCATAGACCAGGTTTTTTGCTCTATCTTATGATGCACTCGAACTTGGCATTAATTCAGTTATATAGGCTAAACACGCCGTAGCTGTCGAAAACGTTGACGAAGAAGGCGAGCTGCTTTGCGACACTTTATTCTCGCTGGCCTATGGTGCTCTTCTTCTCCTTTCCCATACAAAACTCAGACTCTTCCGTGGCCGTAGGTACGGAATATTAGGAACCAATGGCTCAGGAAAATCGACTTTGATGCGTTCATTGCGCGACGGTAAAGTGGAAAACTTTCCGCCACAGAGCCAACTGAGGTGTGTGATGGTGGAACATTCATTGCAAGGCGAGGACGGCTCGTTGTCTGTGCTGGACTTTATCGCTGCGGGTAAGTTATTGGGCGGTAGGATATTCATGCGGTAGCTGACCCCTCTATCTATTCGTTCCAGATAAAGCCTTAGTTAATGTGCCACGTTCTGACATCCGAAATCAGCTAGTAGAAGTCGGATTTGATGATGCGCGCCAAGCCGAGGTTGTGGGTGGGCTTTCTGGTGGTTGGAAGATGAAGCTTGAATTGGCAAGAGCAATGCTGTACAATGCTGATCTTCTCTTACTTGACGAGGTGAGCATGTTCAGTGATTGAAGTGATTTAATTTAAACAGTTCTTTGCTTTCCAAGCCAACCAATCACGTGAGTTTGAATCAACCTCCTTTCCATCTATCTGCTCATTTTATGTCCAGCTGGACCGTGCTTCTGTCAAATGGCTTGAGCAATATTTGATTGCTCATAGCAATGTGACTTGTTTAATCATTAGCCACGACTCTGGGTGCGTTTTGCTCTGGCTTTTATCCCACTGTGTACTGACCGTTCTCTGTAGCTTCCTTGACAATGTAACCACGGATATAATTCATTACGAGACTAAAAAGGTAAATATATACTACAGGAATGTTTGAACACTCTTTCGCTCACGGGTTACGAAAAGCTTGTATACTACCCAGGGAACCTTTCTACCTTTGTCGCTAAACACCCTGAAGCGAAGTCATACTATACACTTGCTGCGACTTCTGTCAAGTTTGCATTCCCCCCTCCCGGATCTCTCATGGGAGTCCGCAGCAACACTCGCGCGATTTTGAAGCTGGCAAATTGCACTTTTACATATCCTGGTAGGAGCACACCAAGTCTGTTCAACGTCAGCTGCGCGCTCTCATTATCGAGGTATGTCTAGTTTCATCGAGTGTCTCAGAGAAGTTACAACAGTATTGCGTAGTCGAGTTGGTATCATTGGACCGAACGGTGCCGGAAAATCGACACTTGTAAAACTTTTGACGGTGAGCTTCTGATCTATCTGAGTCATTTTCATTTTCTGACTCTTCCCAGGGAGAGACGATCCCTCAGGAAGGCATAGTCTATAAACATCCAGCACTTCGGGTGGGATACGTGTCACAGCACGCAACTCACCATATTGGTAAGAGATGTTGTGTCGATTTATGTGTTTGGACTTGATCGAACAAACGCTTTTTCAGAACGTCACCTTGAAAAAACACCGGTCGCTTACATTCAATGTGCGTTTTCGCCGTTGTGCTAGCGACATCCACTTGACGCATTCACTTCAGGGCGATTCCAGGATGGCCATGATCGTTCGTGGCTTATGATTTTGCGAATGGCGCCAATCTAAAATGTTTACAGGCGAAATTTTGGAGAAAGCTACCCGTGTTCTGACGGACGAAGAGAAAGCCCTTCTGGACCAAGAATGGGTTGGAAAGGATGGCACCAAGCGCAAACTTGAGGTACTATGTTTCTTGACTCATACCATCATTCGTCATTGAATCAGCAAATGTAGATGATCATGGGTCGCCAAAAATTGAAAAAGTCTTTCCAGTATGAGGTTAAGTGGCGCGGCCTTGATCATAAATTTAATACTTGGGTACCGCGAGACGATTTATTAGGCAAAGGGTACACAAAATTAGTTCAACAGTTCGATGATCTAGAGTCATCTAGGGAAGGCGCTGGATCACGCGAGACCTCTGCTGTTCTTGTCCGCAAACATCTGGAGGATATAGGGTTGGACGGTGATATTGCGCAGTACAACGAGATTTCTGGACTCTCCGGAGGTAGGCCTCACACTCTCACTGTCTGTGCAAGTATTTCTTTTCTGACTTGACATCCAAGGCCAAAAGATCAAATTGGTCATAGCTGCATGCCTCTGGAACAATCCCCAAGTGCGTGGCGGATATCACGTATCTCGTTCGCCGCTAACGTTTCAACGCAGATATGCGTTCTCGATGAACCGAGTAATTTCTTGGACCGAGAAGCACTTGGTGGCTTGGCGGTCGCAATCAAGGAGTGGGCCGGTGCTGTTGTAAGACAAGATCGTATTTCACTATCCGTTATTCCCTGAAGTTCATTTTAAGGTGATCATCTCTCACAACAACGAGTTTGTTTCTGCTCTGTGTGAGTTTGTTTATTGTTGCTTCCGAATATTCACTGACCATCTATCCAGGCCCAGAGATATGGAATGTCGACGCCGGTAAACTGACGCATCAAGGGAAGGTTGCGGTCGTAGAAGATGCATTTGCGGATGCAAAGTCGCCGAAAGGTAGTGGGGCCAACACCCCGGTACGATCTCGCCTTCAGACCCCGGCTGGTTCCGCCAGTGGTACCCCGGTAGGCAGTGGTGCAGAGGATAGCAGTGGCTTGGCGAACGCATTTGCGAAGAAAAAGAAAAAGAAACCGACGCGGAATATGATGAAAGCTCAAGAGGAGCGCAGGAGGCTGAGGAAACTCCATTGGCTTACACATGGAGGGCCGAAACCAGAGGACACTGATAGCGATATTGAAGTTTAGATGCACACTCGTGCTTGATTATAGACGACTCTGATGATCATAGACTTGTTAGATCCCGCTTTGGTGAATATTCCATGAATTTGGGAGTTTGGATTTCCGTTGGATAAATTCATCGAAGAATCATTGTTTTCTTTTTAGGCCTAACATCTAGCATATATATGCCTACGGTTATCTCCCTGCTAAAATACATCTCTCGTTTTGTGGCAATGATGGCATAATTGATGCTAAGTGAATGCAAGCGAGCGTCGCATCACAGTACCCACGCCGCAAAAGAAATCGGCGAGCAACAACTTTCGAGGTGGTGCCTCCCATGTCTTTTGAGTGCTTTATCCGAGTCAAGTATCAGTTTTATATATATATATATATATTAAAATTACATGTGATAGACTACTCCCACGACTTGCAAGACTTGGTAAAGGGGATCTAAACTACGAAATTCACAGAAGTCTTGGAGTTATGCGAGGTTAAGCAGTTAAACCCTACGTTTGACTCCCGCAGATAAAAAGTACCTAGGCAGCCCGGAGCTTAGAATTTATAGCTACCATCATAAGAGTTCCGACGTAGCAGACATAGTTCGTATCCAAGTCTTCCTGAGAAACAGAATAGCCTGTGATGTAGTGGTAATCAGCAAGCATCTTGCAAAAAGTTGTTTATTTTCCCCCTTCTGCCTTAAAAAACTCTAAGGTCTTGTACCCCCAAAAGCTAAATGATTACGAGACTCGGAGTTTGACGAGAGTCATCCAACACCTTACATTCCAAAAGTGGCAAGTTTGCCTGTTTTGGCAGCGGAAATAGACTTTTAAGCGCTCTGAGTGCTTGCTTCCAACTTGCTTCTGTCTGTTGTGCCAACATGAGGGGGGACCGGTCGACCAATTATCACACCACATAGGTTTGTTCCAGCCGACATGTACGCCGCAAAGCATCAAGTTGGATCGAACTGTGTTTGAGGTCATTTCGTGCAGTCCTGGGCCCCGGCCTAGCCAACAGTCTAGTTGTTGTGTCAGAAGGTAACATCTTGCCCCAGGCCCTGTTCTTCACAGTTATTCGCAGCTTTTACTCACAATGAAAACCATCGTGGAGCTTTTCAAATGATCGGCTCTGCCGTCTGCCCATTGACAGTGAAAGGTACAATTAGGTGCCTTTCTCTTCATATACTCTTATTGACGATCTTCTTTATAGATCTGTTTGATCCTGTTTCAACTTGCAGGAACCCGAGCAACGGTGACTATTTTGACGTAAACGCCACGCAGTAGTATAACTAGTTCCCGATAGGGCCGTAAGCGCAGTTATACTTTTTTTCTAAGTAATTGATCAAAGTAATTGATCAAAACATGCGAGCTATAACACATCGTGGACATTCGCCGTCTCTACACAGATCGCGTTCGGGCACTATATATGTATTAATTGCACGTTTCATTCATGTCAATCAATTACTCTTCTCTGAGGAGATAAGGGGTTCCAGATGCGATATGCCACTAGTACTGGTAGACCTTCAAGTTTGGCGGATGATTGTATTGATTTCACCAACATCAGTCCTACTCAGCTGCTCGTAGATTTCCTGGCTTGTTCCATTTCTCTTTTTACGGTTTGAGCCAACCAAAGCATGTGGTCCTGCGGCCAATGACTTGAGGCTTGACTCCAACCATGATAAGGCCCGTGTTTCTGAGAATAAACATTCAGATTGTTATCGTAACGTGGGGCACGTCTCTGTGATTGCCAAGACACTGTCTTCCTTTGATACTTCCAAAAAATTATCTACATGCATAGCATAACGTGGCGTGAATGCCATTCCTCACATCCCAGTCTGATCCCAGCGATCTCAAGCTATTATATGGTAGATTTCCGACCCTGGGGGAAGTTCCCGGTGTCTTGTACTATGTTATCGATGGATCGATACCCTTATCGTTGATCTCATACTAAGGCGGTCGCACTATTATGTACGGCGCTGCAAGATACATGACAACTACGGTGACAATTCGTTGCGCGGCACCTGCCAGCAACCAGTAATTCGAATGCCCGGGACATCCTGATCACTTAGCTCCATTCTGCTCGTCGGTGCGATCTCCGGTACCGCGGTGGGAGAATGCTCGTTGATTGCATCAAGCAGGTTTCAAACGCGATGCCCAAGATTAGTAATTATAAAGATTATAAGATAATAGTATGCTAGTGCTATTAGAGGTACATTACAAAATCCGAAAAAATGCGTAGTGTGTGTGAAGGAATGCTAATAAGTAGAATTAGAATACAAGAGATGGCTTCGGAATCAAAATAAAGAAAATGCTGCCTGTAGATTAATGGTTTGGAAACATCCATGTCCAATCAGGAGACAATAAAAGAGAGCTTATAATGAAGTTAAGGCGGATGCAGAAACCGAGTAGCTGTTTGTTCAATATCGTCGATGGGACCACTTTCGTGGATCACCGTCGTCTCGGTTCCGTAAGCGATGGTGAGGATGATCCCGAGAGGACGGTGACAAGTATAAAGGTCCGGCAGTTGTTGGGTTCATCGATGTGTCACTGCCGTAGCCGCCGACGGGCACCTGCGGGTCGTCTAAGTGTGCAGCAGGGGTCGCTGTGGTAGAAAGCGGGCGATTGCTCTGACGTTCGGACTGCCTCTTATTTTGGAACCTAACGAATTAAAACGTCAACGTCGGGTAGCTTAAGTCTTCAGAATTCCAACATACCAAATCTGGACACTTCGGGGAGGCATGTCAAGTTGTGTGGCCAGTGCTTGGCGTTCTTCCGTGGAAGGGAACGCTGTACGCTGGTACGTCTCGTTCAAAACTTTCAGTTGTGCGGCGTCAGCTCTCTTGCGCTTCTTCTTGATGACTGGTTCTTCTGTGGGAGCCACTGGCTCTGAACCGTAACTCACGGACTGGGGGGTGGCCGTAGAGCGGGCATACGGATGCACCTCCTTACCACGAGATACAACGACCCGTTCTGCCGAAGATTGCGGGCCCATATGAGTCGAATGCTGGTTGTAAGAAGCAGCAGGAAAGTGCATATTCCGGGTATCAGAGGGTATCACGGGATAAGGGTATGATGGCTGCTGAGGGATCTGGTGGGAAGCATATTGTGGCGGATAAGATGCCGTTGGTGAACGAATCTCGTCGGAGAACGGCATGTGGGGAGTAAATGGTGATGTAGGCCAATCGTCCTCCCGATGAGCCAAGGGCGCCATTGACATTGACATAGGTGGAAGCCGGTGAGAGTCGTATGGATCGTTAGCCAGACTTTGTGACGCCCTTGCGGACGAGTATTGAGTGGCGCCATATCGTGGATCGTAAGGTTCGTAATATGCATGTTGCTGAGGGGCTGATGAAATCCTCCAGTTATAAGTGATGGATGCATAAAACAGTCATTACTACAAGGACATACGAGTGGTGCTAGACCATTGGTGACCATACGAAGCGGCGTTGAACTCGTTACGTCCTGGCGATGCCCTCTGTTGCGAATATTGATTAGAATATTGATTGGGAGCTAAACACATGAGCGAATGAGTTTGTTGTATTGCACGAGAAACACTGTAATAAATAAAAAAGCAGACCTGGAGAACGTGAGGTTGGAAAGGCCGAAGAAATAGGAGGGAGAACAGGGCGCCCACCCTGCCCAGTTCGAAAAAATCCACTGCTTTGGCTCTCCGCCACGGGAGTGCTCCTACGCACTTTCCCATAAAATCCATCGTCCCTCGGGCTCGACATAGTTTAACAAAGAGAATAAAAAGAGTAAAAATTGTGGACCAAAACCAAAACGGCCCTGATATAAGTAGGACGAGACACGCGACGCAACGCAAGACTGCCTGAGGCTGCCGAGGCTGTGAGTCAGAGTCAGTCAACGAGGACAGAGCATCAACCAGAAAGCAAGGCAACACGAGGGATCGCGTCCTTGGGCAAAGGTCAACAAGCCCGCACGAGTATGAGGCCGTGTAGATCTGAATTATGCGTTGAAACCACTCCAGTAGCAGGTGCGCTGAAAACAGATGGCAAGATCTTATACTTCAGGGCATATTATTTCGGGACCCGTAGAAGTGGGAAGCTTCGCAGAGGTTAATTGCAATTCGCCGGGCTCCAAAACAGGGGAGACGGACCGAATTAAAGTCATTCCGGGGAAAGCTGTGAATAACAAGGTGCACGCGGAAGTTGCGTTGTGCGTTAAAGCCTCGTGCAACTTTTGAAAAAACTTCCGCAACACCTGAACTCCATTTTCCTGGCGGCTACTCCCGAGCAGCCTGAAATCGTTGGAGAAGAGCGTACGTACAACTAAAAATTTTGTCATATGTTGTCTGTTTTGGTACGTACACATGTAATATTTCGCTGGAGTTGCGCCGAACTCGGGACAATAGTGAATCGTCCATCGCGCCGTTCCAAATTAGGCAGATAATTGGATCCGGCATATTTCACAATCATCAAATTGAAATGAACTGAGGCATCTTTGAGGACATAAGAGACCTGTCGAGTGCTTAGTTGAGCCAAGGGAG
Source organism: Piloderma croceum F 1598 (assembly GCA_000827315.1). Lineage (NCBI taxonomy): Eukaryota > Fungi > Basidiomycota > Agaricomycetes > Atheliales > Atheliaceae > Piloderma > Piloderma croceum. Next base: position 112,692 of record KN832970.1, read on the forward strand.
CCTCGTTTTTGATCAAGAAGCCGTACAAGTTAAAGGAAATACTAGTAGATTCAGAGTGGTCCACTGGCAATATAAGTGGTTGAATTTCTTCGAGACGAAGGAAAGAGAAGACGCCGAAGAAAATAAAGTTCGTCCAGAACATGTTAGGAGCCAGAGGTTCTGTCGCCAGAACATTCGTTAGGTGCTATGGCAAGCCCGGAAATATTGTCAGTATGATCGACTCGGGACTCGGAGATGGTGCTGAGAATACATTCCCATAATGGTACGCAGTATAGGCGCTGCTTTAAGTTAAGCGCTTCCGAAGAGGTCGATCTGGGCGATGTAGCTTGTTCGCAATCACTGGCTGTGATGGCCTTTCCTTTGTATCATCCTTTACCAACACCACCTACAGCGGTGAGAAGCTTCCAGAATCAACGAATTGGGCCTCTTTCCACAGATATGCACGAGACCAGCCATCCATATCCTTCAAGTCCTCGACTCCACGACGAACTTCCGACCACTACATTGCCTGGGGGCACAATGCTACATCAGGGCTTCTATGATCTATTGGCCATGATCCCTACACCGTCACCATCCCGTTTATTTTGGGGTGCAGGCTGGAACCAACAGCCCGTTGTGGCTGGCCCTCGATACGAAGACATATCTCCTAGGACCAATGTAGGAGTGAGCATACCTACTCCTCCGATATCTACACCCGTTCCATTCAAGAAAGGCAAAAGAATTAGTAAGGATATGGTATCTAAGCCCACTGGATTCGTGTGCGTTACTACGATACGGTGCTCTTTTTGTGATTGGTTTGACACTTTTCCAGCCACCTTGTTCACGCTTCAGATGCAGACCAAGCGGAAGCTCTTCTGACGCGTTGGGGTCCCGATGGTTTGGGGAAGCTCGGAGGTCAGGATCTACGATATTGCGCATTTCAGACGCTGAGATTAGACTTAGACCCGCGTTGGGCGAACCCCATTATTGATCGTATCCGCCAGAAAAATCAGGCAAAAGCTGTGAATGAAGTTGTAAACGCCCTCAAACCTTCTCAGGATAGTAAATTGGATGGGGCCCATCCTCCGCTCCGGGTTGTCAACGGGTTGAGTACCACTACCTCGTCCGCTTTGACGACTGCGGCACAGGAGAACTTTGGCACATCGCCGGTTGATGGTCTTCCAGTGCATCCAGGCGATTCCGCCATTCAGCGGATAGGTGGCTTGAAGTCTCATCGAGAGGAAAACACGGTATCGGAAAACCAGGATTATCTGCCAGTTTCACCTCCGCGAAAGCCGATCATTCCTTCATTGTCTACTTTGGAAAGGGCTGTGTCCGCTCGGATCTACTTCGAGAACCTTTATTTCCCACTTCTTCGGCACCAACCGTCCCGTGAACAAAGGCGGGTGGCTATGGAGACAGATATGATGAATATGCAGCTTAGCGAGGCACAGAAAGAGAACTTACGCGCCAGATGGCGACAGAACGAAACTGACTACTTGCGTGATCGCAGACGCAAAGTCGATGCTAGTGCCTTCATCAAGCTTAAAACAATCGGCCATGGTCTGCATAGTTCTCAATTTGGGTTTAATCTTAGCAAATTAATCTTCCTTGGCTTAGGCGCATTTGGCGTTGTTTCGCTGGTGAAGGAAAAGCCTACTGGTCATCTATATGCCATGAAACAGGTATTCCTCTGGAATCTAGCCTTATCAATACCAACTGACCTTCCTTTCACGCAAAGCTACGAAAGACAGATATGCTAAGGAAAGGTCAGGAAGGGCATGTCCGCGCCGAACGGGATATATTGAAGTCGGCCTCTCTTATCAACTCTGCCGGTGGAGCGGAATGGATCGTCAGACTGTATTACAGTTTTCAAGACCGTGATCATCTCTATCTGGTTGGTACCTCTATTCCATTATGTCGGTTACCTTGACAGATCGGCGGGCATAAGACTGATTTCATTTCGATTGCAACTCGCTTCTATTTCGATAGGTTCTGGAGTATATGGGCGGCGGTGATCTCCTCAACCTTTTGATAGAAAGAGACGTCTTTGAGGAAGACTTTGCCCGTTTCTACATCGCAGAGGTCTGCGTTTTCTTCCTTCTCCCTGATGCGCCTCTGTGTCGTCGCTGTTTTTGACCTATGTTTATCACCGCACAGATGATTCTGGCTGTCGAGTCTTGTCATAAACTCGGCTTCATTCACCGTGACATTAAACCCGATGTGAGTATTAGTTCCGGTTCTTTGTGATTGGAGCCCTGTTGAAGTTTGATGACCTCTGTCTTATTGGTATACCCCTTTCCAATAGAACTTTCTCTTTGACCCAGATGGACATATCAAACTCAGTGATTTCGGGCTTGCGTCAGTACCGTAAACCAATAAATTCTATTTCTGCTGACTCTGAAGCTGACAGCACGGATCTTCATTGGGCCCACGACACGTCATGTTAGTGCGTTTTTATGACTTCGGATAATGTTCAAATGTCGGTGTTGTTCAGATTACGAGCAGCAGCGAGTGCACCTCCTTCACAAGCACGGTATCGACCTCGAAGATACCAATGGAATAGCTGATGGAACCAAGACGAAGCATATGGACCGTAAAGAGGTTGAAATGCTCATGGGCGGCGCTGACGGCCAAGGCGGTATTTTCACCTGGCGGGAAAAAAACAGTCGGAAGGTGAATCGCCGTATAGAAATTTATCTTTCGTCAATGCTCTGAACATTTGCTCCATCATTGCAGTTGGCATACTCCGTGTAAGCATGTACAAATTTATGCTCCCCATTCTAGTTGAAAAATTTCCCTCAAAGTTGTGGCACAAACTCATACAGTGAGCCACCTCTGATACCCGCGTCTTCTTTTCCCCATGTCCTTCTCCAGTGTCGCCTGAGGTTATTCGAGGGCATGGCTATTCTTTTTCTTGCGACTGGTGGAGCCTCGGCGTGATAATGTTTGAGTGCCTGTACGGGTAAGTGTCTATCTCACTTTCAAGCACTTCTTTAATTCCAGTTATATATATATATATATTCGCAGCTACCCGCCGTTTGTCAGCAATTCCGTAAGTGTGTTTAGCTGCAGTTCTCGCCACTGCCTCCCCCTCGCCTCCATTCACTCAAACTGCTGTTTTGTTCGTCCTGCCGTTGCAGCGTCATGTTACCCGCCAAAAGATTTTGAATTGGAAACAGTCGCTGCGTTTTCCATCGCGTCCGCGTGTCACCCATGAAGGAATCAATTTGATGGAACAGCTTCTCTGTGAACCTGAAGACCGTTTGGGTTCGCAATCCTCCGCGTCTGTATCCAGGCCGAACTCCATAATCGTGAATGCACGTCGGAGCGGTTTCATCCCGATGCATAGCACATCGGGCAAGCCGGGTGGAGCAGATCTCATCAAGGTATATTCATCAAGTTACTCAAACTAGAAAAACGCTTATCCCCATGCCAAATTTTAAACATCTCAGGCTCATCCTTGGTTTAGAGGAATTGATTGGTTGAATATACATCGCTACCCGCCACCCTATCGTCCTGAGCTCCGCAATCCAGCGGATACTCGGCATTTCGACTCGAATATTCCGGCAGAGGTATGTGTTTGACGTACGCGACGGCTTTTTGAGACGCCTGACCGATCTTCTGTCGGTATCAGCCGTTGGCTCCGGCTAATGGGGCACCTGCCGAAGCCACAAAAGATCCACTTCTTCGAGATAAAGTCCACGGGGCAGAAATACTGGACGTACGCAAGGCTTTGGCATTTGCCGGGTTCACACACAAGAGTCCACGCGCGATCAGCTATGTCACAGCAGACAACGTATTCGAGTCGCAGCCCGGTACCTACGGACAACAGCCCTCAGCAAGAGGCCGAGCGACCGTCCGGAGCATCGGCGAAATTGGGAAGGGGCGCGCCATTTCTATGTAATGCGACCGCGCATCGACGATCAATGGGACCCATACCATGCACTGTACCTTCATGTAAGACTTCTGTTGCTGTACCAACACCGCGGGGTTGCTACTACTTATCTTCAATTTTTGCGAAAGTGTATACTAATCTGCTACGGTTCGAATGTATTCTGTCGTAGTTTCCCTGAAACTCGCATCCTGGATATGGCTTAGACCACGGGAAGGTGCGAGTCGATGTGTGCACTGCTTGTGCTTGTCGGCGATTCACCAGATTCCCACTCTTGGGCTTGGGAACTAGGACAGAGTGGCATCAAAACGTGCTTTAGACTGAGGATCGCTGCCCATGGAAGCGCGACCCTACTCGGAGCGTGGCTGTCAAATGAATGAAAAAGATGATTGATGTCATAGTGCATATTACATGCCTCTCGAAGAACGCTAGATGAAATTTGCTCTCAAAAAGTCTCTACATCAGTCTTCCGTATTTTTTCCGTAGTACCCATACTCCTGTGAATATCTCGCGCACGACTTACAACTCGTGTGAAACGCGTGTCAGTCTTCGTGACACCCGTGGAGGTAGTTCTGTTGTGAGTCAGACCAAAAGGGACCAAGGGACCAGAGGCTGCCTCCTATTATTAGTAGGGTGTTGCTTGCAGGCAAACTGACCCTCAGCCCTGAGTTCTACCCTGCACACTTGTTATCTAACTTGAATCGTCTCTTTTAAAGTACCCTTAATGCCAACAGGATAGCACAGGGTTACCGTGATCTGGCCAGGCTTTATAATCAGCGGGTATTTCCAGGGTCGGAAAGAAAAATACATTTATAGTATATTCCTGCAAATACAATTCACTTGTCGCCATTCTACGATACAAATATGATAGGATGTCAAGAGATAGCTACGACAATTGCCGGAATATATAGTGTTCTCAGTGTAAATAAATATATAAAATAAATACGCGACATTAAGAGTCAGACAAATCAATGCAGCTGATATTTCTTGGATGATGGGATGCGGATCAATAGTGCCTGTGATAGATTAAAACGATGTTATGTAAGAAGTACAGCAGCAAATGATCCCAAGTTCATCAATGTCAATATTCGAAGGCGCGCATAACGAAGGAGCGAGAAGGAGGGTGCCATGGTTCGCCATGCTGTGGTTCGGTCACGATTAATAACGATACCCTTTATCATCAGGAGCTACGCTGTGTCTCCTACTACGGGAGCTAAAATTGGAAGGATTGTTGTCCGGATGGGCGAAATGAGACGCAGACGACGCCACTGTTGCTGAACCTGTTGTGGCCCGGGGCGGAGGCGATACCCTATCGATCTCCTCATCGCTGAAGCCTTCGCGAAATTGGGGAGCTAATGTGTGCACACGGGCATGCCTACGCATATTACTCAGAACACTGAAACTGCGTCCACAACCTTCAAAGGGACACGTAAAGGCTGCGTCGTGAATCTTTAGAGCCATATGATCAATGATAGAGTATTATTGACTCACGTTTTTCTCCTGTGTGACTGTTGAGGTGGATCTAACAGCTGGGCCGTCACGGACTGAAGGGACAGCGTACTAGGGAATCTTACCTTTAGACTGCTCGGCCTATTGAACCCCTTACCACAGTAGCTGCATTCGTACTTAGCAACTGAAGAAGATGACGCAGAAGTTTCCTGCCCAGACCGGTCTATCATGCTGGAGCCCGCGGTTTGAGACTCTGAAGGCTCGTGTGTTGACAACTGCTCGATATCTGAGTGGCGAGAAATTCTGGGATCATACGGACTGCCGCCTCTGGAGTAAGACCTGTATGTATCAGGCACTGTAGGAAAGCTGGGATGTGATAGTCCGAGCACGTTGGACGCGCCATGACTCGAGGACATATGGTAGGCAGCACCAAGGGGCGCTCCGCCCAGAATAGAAGTGTCGTCCGAAGATTTTGACATGTGGTGACCAGACGTGAGTGAACGTGATGATGGATAGCCCATGGTTTTATCGGTGTCATAATAAGTGAATGGCCTCGTGGACAGCTTAGCACAAAGGGGTGTTGGCAAAGATCTCTACTCAAAAAGCAGAAAAAGCATCTGGGTCACAAAATATGACTTCGACCTGCTTCAAATATATTTACCTGCACGGCTGGCCTCTCCGAGCGCTCGGCGTGATTGCGCGAAGAACGGCGGTCATCGGCAATTGGCTGGTTACACTGCCCGCCCTCGTCACAGCAGCTTAGGCGGGAAAATAAAAGTGTAGGGGAATCTGTCAATGGTCGAGAAGGCCCAGACCTGGGTGATTGTGACAGTTCCTCTGAAGTGCTCAAGTCAAATCAAACAGTTGAAGACGCAATAATGTATACACTAACCTCCGAATAAATCACGTATGGCAGGGAGAGTTGGCCGATCGCTTTGGTCCGATCCTGAGCGACCATAGTTAGACATGATGGGAAGGAAGCAACTGGGCTGCAAATTGCGGAGAAGCAGAGGGTTGAAAAATTGTTCAGACCAGGACCAGGACCAATTATATAGTGTGATGGCACATACAATAGTCCTGGGAGGCAGACGGATACGGTTGCATATCGATCACGATTGACAAAACCTGCGGAATTTCGGACAGTACCAGAGAAAACCTGTCCAGAACCTGTCGGAGGAGCTCGGTTTCCAAGATGGTGCGTAAGCGGACATCCATGTTGATGACATTCACACAGACAACCGTTTACATATGTACTGCCTCCCTTTCAAGGCACTTGATGAGGTATGATGTCCGAGACAGTCAAATGTGCCGCGTCCCACAATTTTTGATTTAATGCTGGACAATACGTGCCGAACTTGGAGCATCAAGATCGCCAAAGGCTGAGCAAACATTGAACCCTCAGGCAGATGCCTACGCCACAAGTAGTTAAAGGAATTTCGCAGAGGCCCAGAAGTTCCTTCTTGAGATTGACAGGAGAATGAGGAATTCAAGAAGGATGTTTAACTCTGCCATTTTTGGCTTGTCAATCAGTCAGCTCCTACTTGGAGGAAAGTTGATTCTTAGAGGTTCAAGCAATAAGGTCTTGATGAACGCTCGCAATTCGTCCCAGTTCTGGAACATATATATGAAGTTGTCGCTATCAACCCGTTTCAACCTCTGAATCTGATGAACAATTGACTCACAGCCACGCATAGATCTCAGAGTATAGTCCCCCGCCCTGTATCATTTTGAGTTAGTCATAAGAAATTACACTGCAGGTCAAAAGGATGTTGCCATAACGACCATTTTACAAGTTTTTTCTGGTGAGCCAGACTTGGTCATTACATGATGTAAGGAACACTATCTGAGCTTCTTCGTACGCAAAATAGCGTTTTTCATCAACACATAAAAGATGAACCCCATGAAAGATACTTATTTTTAGATAAAAAGGTGCAGACAACACTCCAGTCCCGGCTGCAAACACCGTCTGAGACGCCGCATGGACTACATGGATTGACCTATATTTTATATACGTGGCCGCCTTGGTTTCTCAAGGCTTCTGCATATTCTGGACTTCCTCCGTGGTCTGGGTCTTTATTGATAAGGCATGCAAACCCTGAGATAGCTCCTCGGACAATGCAGAGTAGATCATCCGATGTCGCTGCATCGTATTCTGGGAAAGAAATGTAAGCATATATTCAATGTATTCTGTGGACTAAAAGTACCTTCCCCTTGAACGCGTCAGAAACGACTTGCAAAGAGAAATCTGGGAATTCGTAAGCTTTTGGCTAAAAGTAACGTAAGCGTAAGTATCCGACATACGCGTCTCTCCGTTTCCCCCGCCTTCTGCCTTCATCGCAGCATGGTGTCGGTGCTGCCACGAGTCATTGATGATGATCAGCTCTGACGGTTCAAGCTGTGCATTCAGCTATACGGAGCCGAAACACAAATCAGAGGATCCCATATAATGTAAAACAACTGTTAGCGTTACTTTTTGCCGAATGGAGATTTCTACAGGGCCTGCTGAGTTGGTGGTTGTTGCAGCCATGGAGAAAGATCGTCGCTGGCTGAGATACAGGATAGAACGGCTGATCATGGTCACAACTCTGCAACGTGACTCAGCCACTTTTATCTCCTTAGGCCGAAGATGGGCATCGAATCCAATTCTGCTTTCGAACGTTGCGGTTACGTTGTTTCCTAATTCCCAGCCCTGACACTGAAATCCTGGGGTGTACCGGTTAATCGAGCAGACGCAGACCCGTAGCTTTTATGGTCACTAACGGTGGGGGAAACTGGACCCTACTATGCATCTCAGATGCATATCAATTGCCAGGCAAAGTTGACGTGCATAGTAGGGTCCATTTATTTATTTTAATCCCTGTTTATTCTCCGTTAGGGCGAAGCCCTATGTTAGAGATGTACTAATATGTAGCTAGCTATTGCACTAAAACGACACTGAAGCATTGGCCCAAGCAGGGTCCATATTTTTTCCATCACATTGAATATGTGTGTTCATAGTCAAAATTAGGATGCTCAGCCCGGAGACACGTCCTTTGGCAACCTGTAATTGTTCTGATCCCGTGCATTCATCTTCTCCAGATTTCTAATTCGAAATCCCATTGACAGCCTCGATCACATGAAGTATACCTAGCTGCTTATTCAATGGGCATCAGGAACGATGGTCCACACAGGGTTGTATGATCAATATATAGGCCACTGGTCGCTGTCGTTTCTGTAAAGCCGCAGGCGCACCACGGAGAACGGCACCTGGTCCTTATCTTTCCTTTTCCCCTCAGAGGCTAACCATGATGGTGCTCAGCCATGTCAATAGATCATCCTTGATCTTGCGCTGGTTTTGTGGTAACCAGGGACCTTTGTGGGAGTCCCTTTGAACACCGGCCTACTGTGGAGCACTGCACCCGCTTTCTCTGAAGAGGTTAGACTCGCAGTATGAAGTGGTACCGATAGATCTTGGGCTCTTTGTTAACACCGTGACCGTGGTTGAGGTAACCAGGGATGTCCTGACGCGTATTGTTCCTCGTTACATCGTATAATTCAATTGAATAATCCCCCGCGGCGATTAGGGTCTCTTACATAGTTTTGAATTTGTTTCGTCATGCTGGTCCGAGTAGTTCATCACAAGTGATCTGATGGAACCTAATACGCGGCTCCTGTAATTACGGCGCGTGACAGGCACCACGTGACGAGCGTGACTAGAGTCGTTTCATCATTGACAATCTCAACTCTCTAGACCATATCAATGGCTGTTGCTGGATCGTCACTTGCAACCAGCGAGCAGGAGCGGGAGATGACCAGACATCAGCGCGGCCTTGTCGATACCTGTTTTGAAGAGGGCCAGTACGAGTCGGGAATCTCGGTTCTCGAACAGCTTCGGTCGTCGCAGTTCAAACCTTCAGAGTGAGTATCGTGGCTACCGAACGTAATCTTATCGTGTCTTACGCGGCACGATCCACGTAAAATCCTAGATCACATATTCGACAGTTGCTATACATTGCGTTGTATCCCCCTCTTCTTCCACCCGCTGCCGATGACGAAAGGAAAGAGCGGGGCAAAGACACATTTGATCCATCTACTCCAAGTAAAGCAGCTGCCAAGCAAGTCCAAAAGTCACCCCTGATACCCTCAGCAAAAGCCACAGAGGCGGCCCTCCGTCTCCTCACGTCCTTCACCCTCACGAACTCGCCAGGTGCTCTAGGACGTGCACTCCCAGAAAATGTCAGTGTATCTGACTGGCTTGCTAAAGTACGTAAAAACGACGAGGATACGGAAGAGGACTCGTACATAGCGCGAGAGGCAATGTGTATCCATGAAGCCAAACACGTCTGGGCGATTCTGAAGGAGGGGATGATACAACGGAAGGTGGTGGCCCCTATAACACCGAAAGGTAAGGGTAAAAAGAGACGAAGAGATTACGAACATCACTTTGAAGATAAACTATCCGACACTGAGGGTGCTGCACCACAAGTGGTCGTCTCCGAAAATGCATGGCCAGTCCTTGATTGGCTTCTAGCGGTCCTCGAAAAGGATGAACTGCTTGAAGAGAAAGCCGGGTCGCGTGAGTAAACAATTTTCTCCCGGTGCGTTCTAGAATCTCAAGTTCGGCACGAGGGTAGTCCGATATTCTTCTATACTGCTTTCACAAATACCACCACCGCGAAGTGGTGCTGGTGCCCGATGGGAGGCGGATGCTCCACTAGATATTATCTTCTACTGTTTAGAGCAGACGCTTCCGAAACGCAAGGCGATGGGTGCAAGATTGATGACTTTGGCAAGTGGCATACTAATTGAATTCCCGATTACATATGTTTTAACCGCTTCTGTGACACTATACAGCTGATAAACTTATCGTCAACGATATATTTTGACCTTAACCTATTCGTCACCTCTGTGTACACCCGCCTGTCCTCCACATCTTCTGCTACATCCACTGATACATTCTCCACCCTATTTTCTGCCCTGGCACCCTCGCCTGCAATCTCAAAGTTCAAACTTGTCCTGTGCAAGAAATATCTCAATTCTTTGACAACTACCATGAGCAGCAGCGTCGATGGTCCTCAGCCTGCCTTCCGCCCCAGACCACAAGCTCGAGCGGTTCATTCATCACGACAGTCTAGCGTCCCACAGCACGAGGGCAGCATGTCGTCGGTTAAGTCCACGACTTCAGATTCGATATCAGTAACTTCGATAACGAGCAAATATCCCCTTCCACCGCCTTCCGAAATTCTTCATTTGCTCCAACAACCGCCTGGTAGCTCTTACCCCCTCACGCAGTCGCTCAGAATCAAATTTGAGCTTCTCTTGTCTTACGCCCTGGTACAGAATCCTCCCACTGAGGTAGGAGACCAGGAGTCAGAATGGCGGAACATGCTGCTCGATGGAAGAGTACAGAAGGCTGTGGATTCCGCTTTTGCAGGAGAAGGAGGGAGGTATAAAGAGTCATTGAAGATGATCATGGGGACGTGGTGATCCTACTTTCGAGTACAAATTGTATAGTTATTCGTCCATGCGTCTTCGCAGTATCCATTTAAAGGAATAAGGGCGTAACGTCCTGATCAGTCATCAATGGTCTCGCGGAACCATTTTCACGACCGATATGGCCAAACCTCGAGGGAGAGGGAGAGCGAAGTCGCAGCTTTGTTTCTTAGCATCTCGCCGAAAACCGCCTTGCTTGGGGACAAGAGTAGATGATGATCTTAGTCTGGACCCGACTGCTTTGATCGTCGGAGAGAAACTCCGAAATACATACTGCCCGTAATATACCATCTCCATCGTACACTGCATTGGTTGTGTTATGGCTCTAACCAATTCATTTGTAAGACCACGAGCCCCATATGCCAAAATCCTGTCGAAAATTATCTAAGCGTGCTGCTCAATAAGGACTCTACCGGCAACACCCCTGGCGGCGGATGCGTTCTGATATATTTCCAGGGGAATATATCCAATGTAATGTTCACTGTGTGTGTGTGGACCAGCGGTCAAAACAATAACAGGCATAACAAGTGTAGGAATGATGCATACTCTCCGAATCCTCCAACAAAGTATATGCTCTGGTTTGGGCGTGAGTTGAATTCTGATAACAGAATATAAGTAATAGGGTTCCCTTACATGGGGGTCAAAGCGTGCCCAGTATGCCTTCAAAGAGGACATAAATCCATCACATCTAGCGCCATCGATCAAGATGACGGAGATATGACACTCACAATGTGTGCAGCGTCTTCGTCATTTGGCAACCATCGACTGGCGTCCGGATGCCGACCAAGGTAACACGCTTTGATGGCTTCTTCTTCAAAAACATTGTCCCAATCTTGATAGACAGTAACATTTCCTAACAGAGATACGCGAGAATGACTTGCAGCTGGGTGCTGAGAGGAGATTGTGATGGAGGCGGAGTGCACAGGTGAGTGAAGAATGTTCTGGCTGTGACGGGAAATTGGTAGAACGAGTAGGGTTAGCGACCCATTGCTGAAGCAGCTGGCATAATATTCTTGCAAGCCAAATGGTTGACCTGGAAGAGCCACAGGGGTACGTAAGGAGTTATTATGAACCCGCCTGTGGATCTTGCGAACAATCACGTACCGGCCATGGTTGGGTGATCCGATGGATATACGGTCGCCATTGTGCCTATGGAATTTATAGAGTGTTCAACCATATGTCGTGATATTATTGCTATGAAGGCGGCGGCAGTAACTTAAGTCTAACACGTACAAAATTAACATGCAAACCGACTCACCTGCATCCTGCACAGTTTCGTACGCAATTACTCGCAAGAGCATTAGCAATACTATCCAGGTCAGGAAAGCATATGCCATCATAGACTGTGGCAAGTTCGGCTGACTGCACTGATCAGACTACAATGGCAACCCCAGAGATTGTTCTTGAAAGTCTAGTCGTGATTAGCATTGCTAAAAACAGCCGTTTGAATACCAATTTGGGTAGTCTCCCGAAGGGATCCGATAGTCTCAAGCTATTAAGTATGTTGAATTTATGAATCAGAATCGTCCTCCTCTGCCTGTTCTTCCATATCCACATCTAACAAATCCCCATCATCTGCGCCGTTCTGATCCAACCCCTTGCCCTGTTGATCCTTCCACATTTGCGCCAGGAACTCCGAATCACTAGCTTGTGCTGGGTGTTTGTCTTCTCTTACTTTTATGAACCGAGGAAACCTCAGGCTCAAACCTCTCGAAGGTGAGACCAATCCTTGAGCGGCTATCGATACCGGACTCAGAGTGACGTCTGCGCCACGAATCTCCCAAACTTCATCCGGTTTAAAATAAACCTCCGGCTTCAGGCCTATTTCCAACGACAATTAGAAATCTTCAGCAAACACGATATCAGATTCAAGATTGACCTCCGGTGTCGACATCCCACTGATTCCGTCGGGCACATGTATCCGAATTGTCAGCATATCGCTTTCTCATAGCCTGTGCCACGAAAGAGAAAAGGTGCTTAATGCCACGGCTCATGCAGATCGGTAGGTATGGTCACGAACTTTGTAGAAAACATCGGTGAATCCTGAACACCTGCATCAGTAAAAATCAACCCCAATGCAAGACCGTTCACTTGCCTGACATGCATTTGCACACGGCAACAAACCTGCCAGTGTTTCCATCCCGCAAAGCTAGGAGGACTGGACTCCACCACTGGGCCTTACGACCATTACCGTGCCATGCTCCAATTGGTCTGTGAAGTGACATTGCGTGAGTAAAACCCTTGTGCCACGTCCCCAACGTGAATGACCTACACGAGATCAAGGCTATCACCAAGTCCTGTAACGTAATCCTTCTTCAACTTCAGCCAAGTCGATGTTCGCTTATCTAACATACTATTGAATAATTCATGCAGCAGATTCACCACAATATCTTACCCGGCTCATATGTGGCTGGTAGCGGTTTCCTTCGGGGTTTATCCTTTTTGGTAGTGGGCTCCTCCAAAACCTCTCCGTTGTCAAGGAGCTGGAGGTTGCGATGGTCAAAAAGGTCTCATGAGATCGGAACAAGTACGAACCAACCTTGATCATTAAACCTTCACAGCGAGACTCCACAGCTTTTATCCAAAACTCTTCAACGGTTTCTCTTCCATCTTCACTGTCACAATTTTCAACGTGGTTAAATCGGGCAACGCCGTTGTGTTCAGAACTAAACGGAGGAATTCGGTGTCGTAAGAGTGCTCTACGTTTACGGAATGGCTGCTGGAGCAATATCTACAGCGGGGGATAAATTTTCAGCATGGCAACGAATGTCCGTCCGGTACCAAAGGACAAAACTCACCTCGCCATCTAGATACATAAGATCGAAGGCATAGACGCCTACATCCACTTTTACATCGTGGATTTGGACGTCCTTGCGAGCTCTATTGGATAGCTCTTGAAAAGTCTTCAATGAGCCATCGACAGGGTCGATGGCTACTATCTCCGAGTCGATTATGATAGAACGTAATTCAGGGTCGGAAGCAAATATTTCTTGCATCAGTAACACAACATCTGGGTACTGTCAATGTCGTTAGCATTCCCATTTTGGTCAGCCTTGCCTTAAACATTCACCTTCGTCGTCATATCCTCCAGATGGCGAGAAAATATCTGAACCGCTACTTCGTCGTTTTCGTTACGGCGAACGTGAACTTGTGAACGCTGACCATCCATTTTATACTCTGCTGCAAAAGGTGAATCTCCAAGCCGATCGTAGACTTCGTCTAACGAACGCGTCGGCGACCCCAAAGTGGGATGCAAAGGAATGCCTGATTTCGATCGTCAGTCTTTCTCGATCATATGAGAGGACTGCTGCGACGTACCCACAGCCAGCGGGACACGCTCGGCAATTCCGTCCAAACCCACATCAAGGAGAGCAGCGACTATGTGGTCGTAATTCGGATGCTGAACGAATACTCTCCTTACAAGGCTCTCAGCTCTACCAAATTTCTCGTTGACTTCGTTTCTGGCTCCATCTTGAGAGTTGGTCTTTGCTTTTACGCTCAAAGGAACGTTGTTCGCCTCAGATTGGAGTTTTAGGGTTGCATTGTAAGGAGAATCGGTGGGTATGGGCATCGTAAGTGTATCTGGGGGACTGAGGACCATCGCTCTAGCCAAAGCGGTCAATATCGAAGTCCTCACTGCGCCTACTCGAAGATTCATCGACAGGGTCCGCACTAGAAATCGTGTTTCTTCGCCTCTAGCTGCGACCAAAAGCTTTTCTACAATACCTTGTTTAAATTTGGTGGCACCTTGGCCTTTCGCGCGGGAAATTGTGATAAGGAAGTCGAAGACCGTAATTATCTGGAGTGGTGGGTGTGGGATAAGTGTACGAATATTTGATTTTGCTTCAAAAGCTACGTCTCCTACATCGCCAGTTGTATTGTAAAGACGCTTGAATGCTGCGGGCGTTAGCCCCGAGACTTGTTGGATGGCTTTAGATATGACTGAAGGCCCCAACCCCAACTCAATCGGTAAATAGGAGGGAGAGAGACAGTTGGATAGGAGGTAGAGAGCTGGAAGCAGAGAGGGCGGATGGTACCTTAAAATCGTTCGAAGAGCATTGGTCAACGTATTGATAATAAGGATGCGAGAGCGAGTTTCCGATAAAGTGGCCAGGGTATGGGATAGAAAGGAATAAGGGGCAGGGGTGTTACTAGGCCAAGGCTCGCCGTCCAAGATAAATACGAGCGGGTCTACAGAGAGTGACTTATATACAGGCATCGCCGCTCGGTTGTGAGCAAAGTACGTTGGCTTTGCATTGGCGACGGCGTCCAGCTGACCCTGGGCCGAACTGCCAGCTTTTGGGGATCGAGAAGAGAGTCCTTCATGAACCAGATCAATGTCTATAACTTCCTCGTGCATCTTTGGCTTGAACGTCATCAAATCTCTGCCTTGACTTTCGACCTTCGCTTTCCCACTCTCTTTCGAACTCCTGCTCGCGACACTACAGAGTGAAGCTGAGAAGTACCTGTCGAGACTTGACTGGCCCACATCAGCCTTGGTTTTTTTCGGCGATTTGGGCGTCGACGGGGAAGAAGTAAGAGTATGTTTCGGCATGTAGTTGAAAAGAACTCGGGCTCACTGAGTCCGGACGTCGTCGACGCGCGCGGACTTTCAAAATTTTATGTATTGGGACCGGGTAAGTTTGAGCCGGACATACTGGTGCTGCTTCAGACTTGCTTCAAGTTATCTGGGAAGTTAAGAACGCTGGGGAGCACAAAATGCCGACCGGAATTAATTAGACCATGATGTCCTGAGACTTGGAGGAAATATTCATCCCACAGGCACGAAATGACTATTACTTCCTGTCAGTTCGGATCAGGCTAGCGCTGTCAATATCAAATAGACTCAAATAGAGTTTCAGTTAGTAACGGTGCCTGGAACAAAAGAATGGCTTGAATAAGTAAAACCATCTTGGGATCCGAGGCTACTGAGTCTGTCGAGTTCCTGGGAAAGCGTCGGTGCTGTAGAACATCAGGAACATCGATCATGATAACTTACTTAATAATTGCTTGCTTGCATCAGCTGTTCGAATTGAAGGTGATACTGAGCTCAGTTTATTAGCGGCATCACGGCTGTGCCATAGCTACTTATCTTTTGTTGCGGGAATATCGGGTCACCTTGCCCGCAGCCTTAGCAAGCGCCAAAATTTATCCCCACTCGACGCCAGGAATACTTGAGCGTCTCTAAGTACTACGGATAATGAGTCCGAGAGGCCCTGGGCACACACGGAACGCCGAGGGCAGACATTAATGACAGCCCTAACTAAATCGCCGGAGACAAAGAAGAGTAGCCGAGCGGTGGCTGAAGACTGAAGAGGGAAGGAAGCTGCGAAGACTTACGCCACGATGGCGGCAAAGCCTTGGTGCCGCAAGCCAAATTAACACCGACAGTCCTTCGACCCCAATTAATTATCGTAATACGGAGTCCGTGTCTGATATATGACACCGATTTAGGGCACGGGATGTTGTCGGGAAGTCGGGAAAACATCAATGAGGCCATCAGAAATCCTGGATAAGGACTAAAACACACCCCAGCGAACTTACTTGGCTATTGGGTAGGCTTGGTGACTAACAATTAGTGCTCCCTGTCAATTACGAGAGTCAGAGCGGCGGTGCACGGGTATGAGGAGGGGCAGAGATCGATCTGGATTCTGCATCAGTTTGGTCACATGGTTTCAGCATCAAGCCGTGGAAAACGGTAAAAATCAAACGAGGATAAGCAGGATATCACTGACTCACTGAGGTTACGGCCGGCATGTTGGGTAAAATTGTCTCAAAAGTCATCTTGTTTTTCGTGATGATCTGGTTGGCCGAAGTATTTCTAAATCAGATCGTGTGCCTGATCGTAACTTGAAGTAGATCTCAAAACAAGATCTGATCGATTCAGGAGTTTGCACTGGTCGTCCAATTTCTATGGCACGAGCATCAAATAGGGCTGAGAGTCTGAGACCATGAACCTAAACTTCGTTTGGATATTGATCTGGACAAAATGCAGGCACTATTTGACATGTCGCATTTTGCTGTATTCAGGCACCCACAGTTTGCTCAGGACGAGCTGCGTTTAGCCCACTTACTGCCTCGTTCCGCGCCTTTCCTTGACGCCTCGAAGGGTGTTTAATGTCCAATCCAGCCCGGCCCCTGTGATATACCGAAACGCTAAAAGATTTAAATCCAACGTACTCCGAGATTCCCGCCACCCCGTTTCTTGCTGCGATGACCGAGAGGTCCAACTTCGGCTACCCTCCCATGAACATGGTGTACTCCTCCGCTCAGTGGAACGGCGTCAGCCAACCGCCATCACAATACTCGTCATCTGCAGCCTATTATTCCGGCTCATCCTATTCTGCGTCACAAGGCAATAGCCATAGCAGACCATTGAGCGGCCCGTATAGCAGTACGAAGCCGCAGAGCCCAGGCTCGATGAGCCAGAACGCGCGTTACCTGTCCTACCCACCGAGCTCCAATAGATCGCCCCCAATAACCGCTCAGCAGCAACATACGTACACCCACCCTCCACCGCAGCCACAACCGCTACGACAACCCCTTATACCTTCCCGTCCTCACTCAATGCAGACATACCCCCCAACAGTGTCTCATCCTACGCCCGTGATGACACCTCCACACTCACCGCCTCAATATAATCAACAGATTTCATATGCTCAACCTATGGGCAATCCGACGCAGTATCCAGCGTCGCCGAACAGACCTTTTTCGTGTGACATGTGCGCGCTATCGTTTAATCGCCAACACGATTTGAAACGGCATCGTGAAACGCACAGTGGCGAAAAACCATTTCTGTGCAATGGAGGATGTGGAAAGACATTCACAAGAAAAGATGCGTTGAAGCGGCATCAGGTGAGCGGATCTGCAAATAAGTTGTGACCATAGTACTAATACGAGCGCATTCAGCTGGTGAAACAGTGCGGCCACGACGATGAATCATGATTATAATGGGCTTTAAGCCCTAGCATGTCAATCTTATGGCGTGTGGTGTCACTCTAATTCTCCAACTCACCTGTATCAGGATAATCTCACGGACCATTCAGCAGTATTATCGCTTGTTATATAGTTACCTCTTTATTCGCCTTGTGTAAATTTGGACACTGGGAAAGACTTGTTTTATATATACATTGTAATCAACCTACAGGGTCATTTAGTATTTCGTGCTTTCCAGTGAAAATGCGTTCGAGTATTGCTCACTTTTACATCCGATGCTCGCCAAGATTAACACCTCATCCTACTGTTGCTCCGTGCTCTCTCCACTCTGCACGCCTCTCTGCAGTATCCAAGCGTCGCGAGGCTGGATTTTCTTGTAATAATTTTCGTGAATACTGCCCCATTCGTTGAGCGCCAGCTTTGGGCCGTTGTCACTGTCACTCACCCAACCTCTTTAAATCCGTGTCGTTCATAAAATCGTTTGGCTTCTCCATTTGAAGTTTGCACGTGGAGATATATGTGACTGATTTTCAGCTTTTTGTGAGAGGCAGCACCGAAAATAAGCTCCAAGCTTTGGGAACCCAACCGTCGATCCCGGTAGGGCTTCCGTGGCATTTAATTCAATGTTGAACGTCGCCATAGATGGCAAGATGGTACTCACTGCAAGAACTCCCATGGTCATGAGATACAGTTTGGTCTGCCCATCTTTCGTTTCCAATCTGCAGCAGATGGTTCCGACAGGAACATCGTTAAAATACACTAGGTGACTCCATATCAATCTTCTTGACTGGTTGTACTACGACAGCCGAGGGTGATCATGATGACGGACCGAGCTTGCAGAAATCCTCCAACTCTGGTAACAGGACATCTTGGTAAAACTTTTCACTGTATCTGATCGGAAACAGGACAGAATTGAGTTTTCGGAGAGTCCCAAGGTTGTTGGGAGTGATTGAAGAGAATGAGATTCGCGCTGGTTTCCTGGAAGCCATCGACGACAAAACGCAAACTTGAAAGGCTCTTCGTTTGTGATGGTTCTTTGCACGTTGGACGCGATGCTCAGATTCGGAACTCGGACGCGCCACATCTTCTTCGAACATCGACCTCAACCTGACATTAACTCGAGAGTCGACATCACTCATATTGGTCCTCTAAGCTAACGCGTGTTTATTTACTCGTGGGGTATTCGAGTCAAATGGTGACTTGTCTTGCTATAATATGATCCATAACACGGTCCCCAGCTGCACAGGCGCCAATGTGGTTACCCCCGCAACGGAAAGGTGACTAGTGTTGGTGTCTGACACTTTCCATTCCGCTAGCTTCTTCTATTTATGTACCAGTTTGGTCGTCGTGCGAGGATGACATGTGTGTATGGCTTTAGTTCATACCCACAAAAAATCAGGCGGCTCATGGTTTGACAGACTCGTTACCGATATCCTCGAAAGGCCATGTGAGAGAATTGATCAGTCAAAAATTGTATTTGTCAACTTGCCACCTAATTATAATAGTCATGGAGGTTAGTAATATGGTGTGATCTTGGCATCATTTAGTCCAATTTGACACTTTGCAGAATGAGCCGCTCTGCGGCTCCCGATGTCTTCGTGTTTGGGACAAGACATTAATTCTCAACAACTCAACATAACAGAACACCAATTATTTAACTAAAGTCACATCATGTATTTGGCATATCGGTCAGAAGATGCATCGAATATCCGATCGTATCAATTGTGATGCCGTTCCGTGAGTACGTCTTTGACATCTACTGGCTCCACCGAGTTCTAACGCTGTCCCATGATGAAACTCCCTTTGTTCGCGCCAACACAGCATAGAACCACCCGTTATGTTTCAGTCTTTGTCTTCGTAAGTGACAAGCTCTAGTAATGATGTGGATATATGGCGGTGCCGCAGTCGCTGTCAAACCAAAAATAAAATTGCTTGCTTATCCGTGTGTTGTACATTGTGGGTGTCTAAATTCCTCAAATAAACAGGTGACGGATATGACATGGGCTTGCCTTTTCATCTAGGAACCGTACCTTACATGTCACAACGTATGTCATATTAGATCTGAAGCCAACAGATCTGAAGTTTGCTTAAACATAAAATACCTTTTTCAGCAACTCTGATGGGTGCCATTTGTTTATGCTCGATACGCACCGCAGGGTCTTTCAATTGACGCTTCATGGCCAGAGGTATCACTGCCTATCTAAAGCATTCGCTGTCCAAGTAGTCACAGCCTCCAAAAAGATGTGTTCGCAAACGCATTCATCCATGACGTCCGTATCAACCGGTAGTTTCGGGGATTCGACTTGATAGTCGGAGTCGGGTCTGATTTCCGGGAATCAGTCCGGGACTACGAATTGCATTCGTCCTTCGTGTTTTTCGGTCATGGCCTTGATCTCTCTTGTCGATTTGTGTGCCGATGATCGGTATGGCACTCCTGTTTAGATGCATCGTATAACCTAACACAAATGATCAGGATCAGCGGTTCAAAGGCAGTGGAAATTCACTCTGAACACATGAGCGAAACCGCAGCATCCCGCCAGGTGATTTTGCCCTAATCCTCCCCACCAGATTAGTTCGCAAAGCGGGTATAACTTCAATGCTGGCTCTGTCTTCGGAATTTACCGAGATATTTTCTTATGCGTAGGATTGCCTTCGACCACTCTCATTTAGGTAGTTTGGTGTAAATTTTACAGTTGCAGTGATCCAAGAATGGTACAAAAGGGTATCGCATTTCTGCCATCCTCTGAATATATCTGATCCCGTTTGGCTGGGACATTTCCATACAGGTAGCCGGTGCTAGTCATCTGTAAAGGCCGTGCCCTGCTCCCACTGGCCGCAGTCTTCACAACCTTTCTAGGCGATCTGTCTTGGAGCTGCACGTACACTCACTTACCAAATTTATTTCCGAGTGAACCCACCTTTTCGGACCCTTCTTTCAAGCGCCTGACGATATCCCTTAGCGGAAATGTCCTACCATATGGTCGAAGTCGCCACAAGGCCACCGACTGCGTCTCAGCTGCCCCTTTTAGCTGCCAAACCTAATACTCCTCTTATTGCCTAGCTTCGTGGGGCCCTTCGCTACCATCAGTCGCACTGCACCTTTCGGCCGCCGTGTTTTTTGCTGCAGTTCACTCAGCTTGGTAAATAAGCTTTTATCGAATGTTATCGAATGTAGGATCATAGCGGTATGCTTCTGGACGCCGTCGAATTAAACGGGCTGTCCAAGGGGCACCTGCCAGCCGATCGACTCAATACACCCATTTCGCCAATGTGTACCCGCGGCGCCATCTCAGTTTCCATGGTCGGCAGTGCGGAACAAACCAGCAAGGTTCAGTGGTCAATATAAGCCCTACCATACATTCGCCATTAACTTGACTTGATGGTTTTCCACTGGAAAACACTTGACGCTGTCATGGTTGAACATTTCATTCATTGCACCGCCTCCTTCATGCGTATTCGGTCATGTTCGTCCGTCAGGCGGTCTGCGCCAATCTCCTCAGCTGTCTGGAGTCTTTCTGAGACAAGCGCGGATCATAGTAATGACATGCGTCTCTTCAGTTGATGCCCTTGCCTGTGGTAAACCGGGGTACCGTCAAGAAAGACTGTTATGGCTGTCTAGATAGTATTTGCGGCGTCTGGTATCTATCTTCAATTTTACCATTTTCCCGCCGGATGCAAGTTTTTCCCCATCTACGCATTTAGGTCGATGTGCCATCAGGTTTTGAGCGTGGACGCGTGGACATGTGCAACCCTCAAACGCTTCGGGCATCGTGACAAACCCAGGAATATCATTCTCTCCCAACACGGGATCACGGGACGGAATGTCATATCCGCGGGGCGCGCAACGAGGCGCGTTATATATAATTGAGAATATCACACAGGCCACCACGCTCTGCCGTAAAACTTCAAGAATAACTTGTGACCTTGAGATTCGTTTGTGGTAAAAAGTACATGTGTACAAATCATTTGTTCTGGACGTGTGTGTGTGTGTGTATGTATATATGTTTATATGTTGGTCAACCAGCGAACGAGAGCGAGCGTCGATCCAAAGCAAGCAAAAGCGAGAAGCAAGAAACAAAGCAGGATATCCGGATAGCAATATCGACGGCACTAGCGGCCAGAAGAA
The DNA here is from genome assembly GCA_000827315.1 of Piloderma croceum F 1598. Lineage (NCBI taxonomy): Eukaryota > Fungi > Basidiomycota > Agaricomycetes > Atheliales > Atheliaceae > Piloderma > Piloderma croceum. The sequence goes on from KN832970.1 coordinate 134,549, forward strand.
TTGTGTAGCGATGACAAGTCCAATTGGGAACCGAGATTGTTGGTAGTGGTACACAGGTATAAAAGGGTTTATTTGATGTTCGTTTGACTGATTCGTGAATGGGTTTGGGGTGGCGCGAGTCGACGAGGACAAGTACAATGTTAGCTAGGGATTCTCAAAAGGTCCGCGTTGGTGGGAAAGCGAGGGGAAGATGATAAGCATAGCGAAAAGCAAGGTATGATGAGGGTTCTGATGCCAAGGTGTGTCGAAGCCCGTTGGAGGCCCGTTGGAGGCCAGTGGGAAATGATGTTGAAGAGCAAGACGTGATACCTACACAAAGGTAAGTAACCGCTGCAAAGACATAAATCCAAGGGCCCACTAATTGTGATTGTTCCGATGCCCATATTCCTTGCGCGAGTGCTGCTTACGCGGGCTTCTTTTCTTTGGGGACCGTGAGGGTGATCTCTGCAGTGTGTCCAAATAGACGTCATCATAGCTTCGGAACACACAAGAGCTGTCACCTTCCCCGCGCTCCCCATCATACTCTGCCAGGGTCGCCCAGACACAATGCCAGCCCTTCCCGCCGCCATCCACAATGTCTTCAAGAAATTTGAATGCAACACCGATATGATGCTGATCCCACTGCTCGTCCCTGGGACCCTGCAGCTCGACCCTCGTATCATGTGCTTTATCCATTAGGGTGATTGTGACACAATCAACGATAGTGAGATCGACGAGGAGCTGTCCGGTGGGGGGGTTAAATATGAGATCCAGGGACGGGTCCATTTCGAGGGATTTTGGGACACCGGGATGGGCAGGGTTGTACCCGTCAATTAGGACCTGGAAGGATGTGCCATCTGAGCAGTCCAGGGTTAGAGATGGATGTGCGGGTGATCGGCGGACCCTTGTGAGGACTAGAAGGGGTTAGTCAGGTCCGCCACGGAAGGAAAGGGGACGGGTAACCTTTTCCAACGAGGGACTTTGGGGAGATGCCGACGGGATCCAGACGCAAGGGCGGCGGGGGACGACGGCGGGGCTTGGAGGGGGTGGAAGGGGCGGTGAGGACACTGTCATTTGAACTATCGTCCATGGGAGAGGGAGATGGGTCGGCGATAAGATTGGCCGCACGTGTTCTGATTACATTATAGGAATCCCAGTCGGGCGCTTGAAGCCTGCTACCGACGCCAACTCCGCCACCATTCTCCATTCAATGCCAACCCCGCCCAGGCCAATAGGCCCCCGCAGCATCCCCCGCTCCGTCTCCCCCGCCCCCCACGCCCTCCCCGACCCTCCCCACTCCCGCAGACCCTCGTCCTCCTCCCTTCTGTCCGCATCCCCAATTAACTACCCGCCCTTGTCCTCATCCTCCTCCCGATCCCTTAAGCTACAAATACCAGGCATCTCCACCCCCAAGTCCGTCACTCCAAAGGGGCTTCCCGTACTGACGATCCCAAAATCGAACGGTATCTCCAACGGCAACGGCAACGGCAACGCCCAATCATATACAAGCGGCGGTGATGGCGTTTCACCCACTTTTGATAGCGCTTTTGAAGCGGGCGGATATTATGGCGGGCCTTTGGCTGTCCCTGCTGAACTCAGCTCCGATAGTCCCGGAGAGGTCACCATGCGTCCGCCGTCGAGGGTCACTCCCAGATTACCTGACACCATCGAAGACATCCAAAAGACCCTCGAGGCTATGAAGCTTGGGAAAAAGAGTAACAGTACAGACCAAAATAGATCCTCCTCTTCTGACCAACTCCAAGAAGAGGAGTCGAGAAAATCAGCTGATATGCCTACCGATTTCTCTGACGCTGTCCTGGAGGAGGTTTCCCGACTGGGTGAAGGCGCTGGCGGCGCCGTGCACGAAGTGAAAGATAACCGCACGGGAATCATCATGGCGCGCAAAACTATCACCACCCGGGAAGCTCCCATGAAGCAGCTTCTTCGTGAACTGGATATCATACAGTCTACTGCGCATCCGAATATTATCCTGTTTTATGGAGCCTATATGTCTCCGTCATCTAGTGAGGTCAAGATTCTCATGGAATGTTGCCCCGGCAAAAGCCTGGAGGCCATTGGAAAGCGTGTAGCGGACCGTAATGGAAGAGTAGGGGAGAAGGTAGCTGGACGTTTGGCAGAGGGTGTCAGTGTTCTTGCTTACTTCAGTGATCATTCACTATACTCACCCTACGTGCAGGTTCTGCAAGGTCTTGCCTACCTTCACTCCAAAAAGACCATTCACAGGGACATCAAGCCATCCAACATCCTTCTGTCCCGCGAAGGCATCGTCAAACTCTGTGATTTTGGCGTGTCAGGCGAGCTCGTCGACTCATGGGCTGGAACTTTTACAGGAACAAGTTTCTACATGGCGGTCAGTCTATTTACATACCCTCATATCAGCACCAACTTAATAACATAATTTACACTTGGTAGCCTGAACGTATCTCAGGTAAAGAATATACCATTAGATCGGATGTATGGTCGACAGGAATCACTCTCCTGGAACTCGTTCAAAAGCGGTTCCCATTCCCAAATGACGTGCCGCCCATCGAGTTGATCATGTATATCACTCAAGGCGAGGTCTGTGTTTATATCTCACTTTGGTTCCACTTCTCTTTGTATCTTGACGCTGTGTCTTCATCGCCCAGCCACCCCAACTCGAAGATGAACCTGATGATGACTGCTTCTGGAGCGCTGAAATGAAAGATTTCATCAAACAAACGTAAGTAGCCCAATTCAAACGTCACTTTCCAACAACAGCTGACGCCGCCAAATCCCCATCCTATTGATATGATTGATCGACGTGCAGATTGATCGTAGATGCCACAACACGCCCAACGCCGAAGGATATGCTGGCGCATCCCTGGATTGTAGGCGTCATGAAACAAGAAGTTAAAATGGCGCGTTGGATACGACAGGTCTGGGATTGGCCGAAACCTGTCAAGCAATCAAAAGAGCCGTGAGTAACGCTATTGGGAGCCTTTGATTTCTCGTTATCCCCGACCGTCAGGTTTCTGAACAACTTTTTGATTTAGGAACTCGCGACCGACTTCTAGCCGGCGAGCGCCTTCTCCTCCTTCCGCCATTTCTACTACAAGCACGGACTACTAGATTTCCGTGCCATGTCCGCTTCGGCACAAATACCTCATCCTCATCGTACTCTTCCAACAGGCTAGGCTGGCACTAGGTTACTTGCCCTTCATTTGCTCCATCTTTCGCTGCTATACTGCTGCTCTTTACACTCCATGCTCAATTGTTGTTGTTCACTTCCCCTCACACGTTCACTGCCACACACACACACACACATATACACCTACACCAATGTTCCGGATGGACATTTTATTCTGCACATCTTGTTTCATCTCTTCCTCTGTGACTGCTGTACTTGCGTTTACTTAAATTGCTGATACAACTTTTGTAATTCTTTTCGGGTGGATGGATGTCGTAATTTTTTAAATGTGACTTTTTGTAGTACCTAGGAACCTTAGATGGCGCCACTTTGTGATCGCTACATTTCCGTACGGTAAGCTCTACTGGTTTGAAATCTACAAATGTGAATTAACTGTGATGGTAACGAGACAAATTTTCGTTATGATATGGCAAGAATCAGGGCTTGGAAGATGTAGTAGCATCGAAACCGGCGGTCGATGGAATTCGTTGGCTATGCACGCGCTTGAACAAAAAAAAAAATAGAAAGATCGTCGACGGAGCGGCTCAGAGTCAAAGCGGGCGAGTCCGAGGCTGTCAGGAATTAGCAGAGCACGAAAATACATCCATCGGAGAACTTCGGCCGTGTTTGAGAGAATAATCTCAAGCATTTGTCATCGAGGTTGGCAGCTCCCCGCTTGGCAGGCGGCCGTTATCTATGTGTTTTGCGGTCTGGGCAATTTTGACAAACATTGTGCACGAGCGATAGTTCTTCTAATTCAAATACGACAACACAGGTCGGGTTCGTCGGGAAGACTCCGAGGACAAGACTTGTCAAACCAAAAAAAAAAAACAAGCTACGAAGGGCGATTGGAACGGAAGGCAGAAAGTCTGCATGGGGCTTCCGCTGCAGAGTGTCGCCGCAAAGTGACGTGTGGTGGTGGTGAAAGTTCCATCCAGTTTGGAGAAGAGAACTAGTACGCAACCAAAGTTTCTGGTCCTGCGGGATGGCTACTTACTTCTGCGCCTTTCGAGACGAATCCAGGCTGTTGTGAGTAATCAAAAGGTATCAGACAAATTCTGAGCATGATGATGATGATGGTGCATGTTCCGTACATTCCTCCTGACGAAAAGTCCGCAGTTGTGCGTAAAAGGATCCACATATAACAATATTTCAATTTGGAGCCTTTGGATTTTCTCCCATGATACGGCTACCATTAGCCCGATCAGCACCCATGATGAGGAGTGGCATGAGGATGTGCAATTTCGGCGTAGTGGGACAACCATGTGAAGGCCCTCCTGCCTCTGCAGATGCCGTCATCAATGAGAATTTGAGTACAAATTGAGCCAATGAATTAGGAGTGCAGTTTAGTGCAGGTACCGTCCGTTGACAGAGTGCCTGATGAATGTCAACCACATCAATATCTATCAATATGGCACTGATGCCGAAATGCCGGTAAATCTTCGAAATTTAATTAATTATGTTGTCGCCGCCACGTGAATTTGATCCCGCCTTTTTCCTCTTCCGTCCGCTATTCAAGTTGAATGTTGAATTTGAATTTCCAAACTCTGGCCACAGTTTATTGCCAACATGATTACCCGGCAGCAGGGGGTTAAAATCATAGTCGGTGAAACCAGGCCAAACTCAAATGGATCGTTGATTGGCCCGCAGGTCTCACTTTGAACCGAGACAACCGCAGCTATCCGCACGGCGCAGTTCTATGCTTCACAGGGGTCATAGCTTGACCGTTCAACCTCTGACTACCATAACCTTAAACACTCCTAACGACGACTGACATGTCTCCAAATAATAAGTCGTCACCCACCATTTGGTATGACCGCTACGTCCATCACCGTAATGATGGAGCAGTCGGGAATCAGTCCAAATTAACCAAACCAGTTCGTAAAGTTTTCTGGCAGTCGCTCCGCTACTGACTAATTAAAGTAGAAAATAACTGAACCAACCTCTTACAATTCATCCATTGATGGTCTCCGCCCACTCGCACGGTCTCGGTTCCTGCCAAGTTTCCGTAAATCGTCTAATCTTCAAGCGATACCGAACATTGAAGCTCTGGAAGAAGTGGTACAGCCTCTTAATCAAACCTATTCACAGGACATGCCATTTCGTTCTGTACAATCCGGGAAAATAGATCATGGGCCTCGGCGACCTTCTCGACCAAGGATAATGACAGCACGCTCCCGCTCCCAAATCAATGTTCATCGGGTAGTAGGCCCGCAAACTTATGGATCAGATCGGGTGCAGCAGTCTACAGTCCCGGTATATCCAAGCAGCAGACCGACGAAACTACCCGGTACTATACGCCGCTATGAGCTGCACGACATTCCGGGGGTACCGACAAGGTCATCACTACGACGCAGAGAGGCCAATACTAGGCGGTCTCGACCACAAATTATGGCGGACCGATCGCATTCCCCCAAGGCGGAGATATTTCAGCCGAATGTGATTACAGACCATCGACCACAGCTTTCCACTACAATCGAGTTGAAAGGCAAACCACCAAATCAACCTTATGACACCCAGGACTATATACTACAGGACGCTGCGAGAATAACCACACGACCGCTGATGCCTAGGAAAATCACAGACCATATTTCCCGTAGACCGTCTCGACCTCGGATGCGGTCACGCTCCTGTTCACGACGGCACATAAGCAGGACGTCTGACCAGACCATTACAGTGGGGCCTGTGCATAGGGAACAACAACCCACTACCTTGGTACATTCGAGCAACATGCCTTTGAATCAAACAGCAAATACTGACCATCATGATATTTCTGGCCGCTCAGTGCAACATACTGCACACGGCCGATATATGGACAAAGCTTATGAGTTGCCACAACGTCCAATGGGTTTGGTGAGATCTCGTCCCCGGCGAGGCAAATCACGTGGCTTGCAGCACCTGGATGTTGAAGATCGTCCGAGGCAAGGATGTATGCCCCCTACGAAATACCAAAGGCCATCAGAGGATCTCCAGACAGTAAGTTCTCATAATTGGAGCCGTCAGATGGCGACCAGCAAGACAAAACGTATCAAAGAGCAGCTGGCCGTGGAAGAACATCGCTGTACCGAGACTACAGTGCGACCTCTTCGACCTTTGACGCCACCTGATGCTTCATCGGTGATGCAGCCAGGTCAAGGTCATCAGCGACATCTGGCAACTGACGGACACTTCCAGAGGAATATATCTTCGAAAAACATCCAGCAGGATCCTTCACGGAGTATCTCAGATCAAGAGCTTGAATGCGACATCATCGATCTGTACGCTGATGGTTATGCAGATGACGGAGAAGGCGACGACGGAGAAGACGACAGGCTATGGAAGGAAGTTGAAGCCTTGGCTCAAATTAAACCGTCGCCATCGCTTCATCGTCATATTTCTCGGGCCTTTTCAGTGCATGATGTGGACTTACATCCTGACGTTTCTCGAGTTGTCCGTTCTCTACGAGATGGTTCGTCGCTGGACAGTTTCGTTCTCGAGCGGATTCACAGCTGCGCAAGTTCGCGTGGATGATTTGTCATATGTGGGCTGATTGGTGTATTGACAGAGTGACAATGGATTGGGTAATAGATTGCGGTTCCGGTTGTGTGTCCTCTGTGTGCATATGAATGGAAGGATTGTTCCGTGACACACTGTTGTTGTTATGCATCATGTTTGCACGGCTTGTCATCATGTTCCCTTGCAACGGGATTGAAGATTTAGCATTGCTGCAGCCTCGTGGATCCGTACAAGTGACATTACTGGGCTTGACTATTACGTTATTGAATGGGTGTCACGGAATCCTATCAAGTTATAACAAAGTACTGATGGATGCCGTGAACACAACAAATGATACTAGATACGGACTGCCAAACTAACTTCGAGTTTCGGAACTCTGCTGTCCTTGTCTCGCCGTTTTCTCAGGCGTCTAAAATTGCTGTTGAGTTTCAGACAGGAGCTTCGAAACATCATCAATTTTGGAATCTCAAGATTAGAGTTACGCATCAAAATCGTGGGATAGCGCCGTCCTGACGTAGCGTGACTTCGAAAGAAGCCATGCTTGCATTTCCACGATTGGAAGATGATCTGCAAATGAGATAAAAAACACCGAACCGTGTCCTGAACGGCGCCATTTTCGTCCTGCAACGTTTATCCGAAATGGATCGTCCGCGTGAGAAGCCAAAAAAACACCTCCTCAGAGTGCCTTGGTTGCTGGGTGGTTCCTGGTGCAATCAATCTTATACTGGCATGGCTGGAACTCCTCAAAAAGGGTGGTGTTGTTATTGTACAGGCGACCCTTAGATCTGAACTCGGTGATGCACCCGATGGAGCCGAGTAGGTGGCTCCCCCACTTCAGTCCTTCGTCTCCACCTCCACCTTCTTTGGTCTTGTCAGCTATTTAAAGTACCATGAGATTTCAACATACCGAATATGAGCCCCTGTCTCCCAGCGAACTCATAAGGAGTATGTCTAAGTGCGTATTTTCTCGTTCGCGGTGTCGACCTGACCTAATTCCTAAGTCTTATAGTTCAAATCTAGCTCGTTACATGCAGGCCCAGTATTTCCCTCCATCGCACATCCCTAACAATGCCCACATTTTACCTCCTATGCCTCGAGAGGATAATGCGCAAAGAAAGCGTCCCAAATACACCCGCAGTAAAACTGGATGTCTGACCTGCCGAGCTAAAAAGATAAAGGTATCTTTTATGACACATTCAAGTGTAAAATGTATACGCATTAATTGTGAATCTACCAGTGCGATGAGTCAAAACCCACTTGCATTCGTTGTACACACGGCCAGAGAGATGTATGTTGTAACGACTAAATTCGGTGGCACTTTGCTGATGTCCTACCAGTGCACATGGCCCGAAACTGTACCTGTAGCCAGTGACTCAACATCGCAAATGTCCACTGCGGACAACTTCGATTGCCTCCCATCGACCGCAGAGTGCTCCGGCATATCAGATGCTTCGTCACCACCAACACGTAACCATACACCTCCAATCGGACATCATTTACCTTTAAGTCTTCCTGCACTCTCGTTACGTCGTCAGAGGTAGCTTTAACTGAGTCCAGCCGCGATTGAAGTTGACGTTCGTTCTAGTGAACCTTATCTGCACATAAACCAGATCCCCCACCAACCTGCACGCGGAAGACGTCAGAGGTACGCAAAGTAGCTACATGGCCGCGCTGTCTTTTACATTGATTATCTGTATCTTCCAGTGTTGCTGATTTTGACCCGACTTCGACGGTGCAAGACCACTCGATGCATCAATCCAATCTAAACCCTGGCCCCGTGTCGATGATACCTGGAACCGCATCATATCCTTCCCGATCTCGTTATGAAAACAATTATTCCAATACTATACATCCCTTGGCACATCCTGTCCCTAGGCGCGGTACTTCAAAGACCCAACGTGTTGGCGACCGCTTCATGCCCCACCCTGCGTCAGGCACCCAGTGGGAACCTCCGATCCTGCCGTCTTTAGATCCAATTGACCCATTCGTCAGTCCGCTCTTTTATTTTTTGTGCCCTCTTTGCGTTTTAACAATCCCGTGTAGTTTCAAAATGCTCAGGAAAGGAATCTGGTGGGCTATGCTTCGAATGATTATCGCGCTAGATACCAATGAGAATAATGTTCGATTTCTTTTCCCTTCCAAAGATTCGTCACTACTGTAACAATTCCCTGAGCATCATTATGGCCGTTCCGTCTGAGAACCCCATTGTCGCTGCAAACCTCGCCCTCGTGCTCAGTAAACCCCGCGGTGCTGATTCGCCCACAGAGGCATTGCGATCTGCATTGTTGGGAGTCGCTGCCATCCACCAATCATTTCTATTGGCGCAAGGAGGTGCGACACCGGAAGGGGCGGACGAAATGATGCAAATTGCGCAACGATTCAGAATGACCTCGAAGCTACATCTGACAAAAGCATGTTCTGCAGCCGAGGGTACTCGGAGTGACGCTTCTTTAGCAGCGGCCCTCGCGATTATGCTCTTGGACGTAAGTTCTGATGAATCGGTCTGCCTCTAAGACTCAAAATGTGCTCCGTTCTCTAGATCTTTTCCGGTGGTCAACATTGGTCGAAAGATATGGAATTGGCTAAGAACTTAGTGCGACTTCGTGGTGGTCCTACGCTTTTACTCGCCCGTAGTACTCCAGCAACTCCAGGACTTATTGAGGGAATTTCCAGAAACCGATTGTTTCTAGATATCCTTGCAGTGTATGACATGGCTGGTAATGTTTTTCAACCCTTTGTAAGAATTTTCACCAATTGAGTTCCGCTTGTACTAGGTTGCTTAGTTAGTGGTAATACACCGATGCTTTCGGACGCCAGGGAAAATAGTTGGTGGTAAGTTAGGATGTCGGACATCATGCATTGAGTTAACTGGGGGGGTCTAGGCTTAGCGACTTGTACGCAAGTTACTCTTGGGTCGAATCTGTTTTTGGACTATCACGCTCTTTCCTCGCAATCCTGGCACGAGTAAGTCAATTCTCGCAACGATGCCTGCCGTGCTGAGTAAATTGTTCCACAGGTTTGCTTCTTCCTGTCTCAAGTTGCGCGGACACGAACGGGAGAGATCACGGAAGAAGCTAGAACCGATTTGAATAATCTGAAAGAGGGTCGCGAGCTTTACAGCTCCCTGGAGAGCTGGAGACAAGGTATACCTGGATTACCGGCCCGGGTCTACTCAGGAAATATAATTTACGCCAAAGCATCACAGGTCTGTCGTTTCGTTTGAATACCTAAACCAATCTGATTCAGCCTTGGTATTGCAAAGATTTTGCTCCTTCGAGATATTTTCGGGCTTGATCCAACAGACTACATGGTCCAGGAATGTGTTCAGACGATCCTGAATTTGAGCTTGCAGTGCACAGCAATCAATATGGGTGTGGAGTGAGTATAATCTCTTCCCTCAGTCAGACAATTTTGAATCTTCGCACCAGCCTCATTTGGCCTGTCATCATTGCCGGCTCACATACGTACGGCACAGACCGAACTATGGTAATGGAGGTGTTCGAAGCTTTCCGGTACGTATCTGAATGATCAAATTGCCGTATTCTGGGTTGAAGATTTACCCGTTCTAGGACACAATGTTGTTATGAAATAGATACATCAGAAAATATCGTGCAGCATGTAAGTACCTCACATACGCCAGAGAAAAACTTCTCAGCCTGTATTCGTTCTTGTATGTTAGGTTTGGAAGAGGCGAGATCAAGGCCATCCACGGCCGGAATGGCGACACGTCATGGAAGATTTTGGCCTAAAACCTCTTCTAGTATAGATTCCATCACGGAGTGGAATAGTCGGTTTGTGATGGGATGATTTCTGTAGGATCTATCAAGGATCTATGGTGCGGACGCCAATTATGTTTTCATTTTGTAATAGTGTTGCATGTTAGAACTATCCCTACATTGATGTTGACAATACAGTTTAGAGTTTCATAGAGTTTTACTACTTTCACGTCGGAAATAAAGGCAGTGAACGTATTCTCATTCATTGTATAAGGTCCATAAATAATACAAAGTCCAAGGTCGATTAGTCACTACCACCAATTCTGCCCTCAATTTCGATGTTCAATGGCCTGGGCCAAGCAATTAAAAAAATTGGCTGCTAAAAGGCCTTGAACTAAGACGTACCATTGGGTGCGAAACCCACTCGTTGTTGACCGACATCGAAGACAGAATAGTAGTGCTTCAACGCACTGGCGCCTATAATATTTAAGCCTTCAAACGCGTTGATTACAGTTTGGCACAAGGACGGTTCGTCTGCAAAAGGGCCGACACTAAGTTCACTGCTGGGAATAGTCACGTTGAAGGATTTTCCATCGGTGGACGTGAGTGTGATGTTGATCTCGGCAGTCAGAGTGGATATCTTGTCGCATGGAATTCCGAAGGCTCCGGTCAAGTTTGCTTTGGGCTTGATATCAGGCGAGATGATCGAGTAGACGGCCTATGAGATACAAAATGAGGAAAATGACTGGCATTCTAGACAATAAGTCAATACCTCAGCGGCCTGCGGGTCCATCAGTATATTGCTCGTGCCCGTGTCAACAATAAAAGTACGGGAAACGTTTAGGGCGGAAGAGGTCTTGCCGTTGACAGAGATCTGGGTCGACGACAACTGCCAGGAGCCTTGAAAGTCGCTGTTATTTGACAGCTGTGCGTAGACCAGGTCGCCTTTAACCTTTGAATGATCAATGCCTCCCAGTGTCATTTCTGCATGACCAATCGCTTGGGGCGTGAGGTAAAAACTAAATACCGCTGCGCAAAGTATATTAGTGCGAGCTCGTCGATCATAGAGACAGACCATTACGTGGCATCCCTTCGTTAATCAGTCCTTTCAAGAGGCCGTCAGGGTCAGGTGACATTCCTGTGGTTGTATTAGTTTTAAATCAGAGCTCTTGATTCACAATGAGATTTTCACCCGAGATGCCGCTGAAAAAATCCTGGTTCATTTCTGGTGTCTGATCTGTGATTGTGAACAGAGACGTATTGCCAGCGTCGAATTCGCCGATCCGAACATGGTCGCTTCCGCTGCGCAGATTGAGCACTAACTCACTGTCACTCTCTACAGGCTTAACACCGAGGCCCGTTGCAAAAGCGACGGTACCGTTTTCGCCGCCGTCTCTAAACGTTGAGCTCTTCGAAGTGTTGAATTGAATTTGGTTACTGCAGGCTACGCCGCACTGTGTACCTTGAGTCATCTTCAAACCTCAGATGTAGATCGCATATGGTTGGATTACATACTAGCAATCACCAACAATGAACTACCCGTGTCGAAAATGGCTGTGAGCATCTGCGGAGGGGTGCCCATCGATATGTTACCAAACCATCTGGCACACGGGTCAGTGGGTGAACTGTCGTGAGGCTGATATTGACGTACTGAAGGTCCGTGCCATTGAAAAAGTCAGTCAATGGGATGTTGTCAGTGGTTGAGAGCGACCTCTTTCGGAAGTCGCGAGGCGATCTTGGGGACGGGTTGATTTTGCGAGACGTCAAGTTTATTGTCGTGGGGTCGGGAGTAGCGCCAACACCAACAGACAAGGCAAGGAGTGCAAGAGGAAAAGCAGACAACATGGGTGACTGAGATGATGCTATGGGGGTCGTTGGGTCAGACCCATTATATACGCGCCCCGCAACGACAGTCTCAGCGTAAAGCTCACGAATAGCATGTTGCTGCCAGTGCCGCTGGTTTCAACTTCACTTGAAACTGTACTACGTCACACATCCGGCAAGTTTCAAACTAGCTTCGGCATCAACTTGAAACTACGTCACATGCTTCGACATCCCATCCCAAAATAGACAGCATCGACTCTTCTCATCGACCACAATGGGCGAGTAATGACATGAGACTGCAAACTATATATTGTGCTGAAATCCTCACGCCCTACAGCCTCAGAAGATCAACTCAACTTCGTCGGCCCTCACGCACCTCATGACAAGGCCATCGAGGCGTTTCGCACAGTCGAGAAACAGATCAAGCACGCTATTATCCATTCCCGCAGGGACTGGGACAAGCATGAGATCAAAATGTGGTCTCGGGCAAGCAGCCTGTCAGATGAACAGTTAGTCGCCTTCACGTTCACCCACGAGAGAAGCAAGTACGACAATGCTACGCACGGTAGGAGGGGGGATGGCGGCGATTTGGTATTGGTGGATAATGCGGCTACGAGCTATGGAGAGATTATTCTGGGCAAGATCAGGATTCCTGCGATCGAAGACGGTTATATCCATGTCAGGTGTGTTGAACCCGCTTACCTTCGTTCGATTGTCATTCTTATCGGCCCAATACAGGATCCACGATCCTCCCAACAGAGTACATATCCGTCTTTATGCCTTTCATGTCATTAATTGCTATTGCAGGGCGAGGAAGACGTCATTTTTCACTCTTTGTTCACAGATGAAGGACACAAGGACGCAGACGGGCATCCCAAGTCTTGGGACGCCATCCAATGGGAAAGTACACCCCTGAAATTCTTCAACGAATAAACGTGCGCTGGAGCCTGACCCGACGAAGTGTATTATTGTTTGAATTATACCATGAAACCGCTTGTACAAATTGGTCTGTTATCTAGATATGTATGTTATTGGGTCGAACCCGAACTGAACGGCAACAGATCCAATCATAAACCTATCCGATCTCGTCGATGGCCAGACCGAAAGCTCCGCTCGGGGCTATCATGTGCTGTACCATATATCGCCAAATTCCGCGCCACGGCCGCTCACAATCACCGTCATGTCAGTGTCAACTTGTTCTATTCAGAGGGTATATATGTACATCTGCCACCAAATACAATTCGAGCACGATAAATGCGAGTAACAAATGCCAGGCGTGTGTGATCCCATCAAAAACCGAGTGCGAGCGCATAAGTAAATAGGTGGTCGACGTGATATGTGCGGATGTATGGCACACGATTGACAGAGCAACCAAATAAAAACACTGTATGTACTGAATAGAGTTCGTGAGAGGGGAGGCATAGAGGCATAGTATCACCTATCCATATATTGGAGAGGCGGGAACCAATGAAATATAACACAAGAAGGGAAAAGGAAGGAGAGAAAAAAAACAGAGAAAAGGGAAAACATGAGAGTCAAACAGGCCAATGGGAATACATGGCATCAGGCCCGACTGAGTTGTTGTATACGAATGTCGTGCCGACGCCATGCAAGACATAAGACGGGAACGACAACCCGGAGGTGGGATCAACATCGAGCATAGCCTGAGGCTGGGCCGCGTAAGTATATGGCGCAGCAGGGACGTCCAAGGTTTGAGGATGCACCTTGTCGGAAATTCCAAACGGGAAGAATCGACTTGGAGGTGACGTAGTATCGATGAAGGTCGACATTTGAATCGTTCTGTCACCGGATGATGAATCGGTCGACGAGGGTGAGTGTGACAGCGAAGGCGTTGGTGGGCTATCGTTTGATGAGACGGAAGTGGTGACACTTGCAGGAGTCCACGGAAGTGCCTCCCATGAATCCTCTGGGACGGTCGGCGCTGGTACCAGCGGGTCTTGGCCGAATCCAGATGGTGGGAGTGTAGACGCCCGTCTCAAACCCGCGCCTTGCGAATTCCGCGACAGTTGTCGGGGAGGTGGTGTGCTAAAGCATGAGTTACTCCTTGTTTCACTTGGGCCACTGTTTGCAATAAGCTCTCCGTCGCTCTTGCTTCTGACCACAGGGCGGTTGGACGACGGCAGTGGACAGCCAGCGGGAGTCTTACCAACCCATAGGCGCCATTCAAGAGCATCTCCCAAGGCACGCTCGCAACGTCCGATCTCGCGAGGGGGAAGTCCTGAGAGTTTGGCCCAGGCCTTGTTCGAGTAGCACCGATCTTGCGTGAATTTTGATGCGAGTATGAGGGACGCGAGAAAGGTGCGACGGGGGCAGAGCAGGGGTGAAGGGAGGGGCGCTAACGGGGGTAAAGGACCCGCGGGTACCTTGGGTTTCTTGACGAGATTTTGCACCAAGTGGGATTTCAGACCGCTTAAGGTAAAATCGCGGTTTGATGTTGAAAGTTGAGACGTGAATGACGAGGCACCTTGTGGCGCGTCGTCGCTGTCCACAACCTTCACAGTTGCCATAGCTTCTGGCTCGGCTGAATCAGTGTCCACAGCGGCATCCATATGGATGAAGTCGGCCATGACGGAATCCAAGGATAGCTCTCTCCACTCCTCGGCCTCGAGGTCGCCTTGCACAATCTTTCCCGATAGGTCTGGTTCTCCTTGGACTCCATCTCCCATTTTCTCCCTCTCGACGAGCTCGGGGACCTTGGCACGAATTGCCTCGAGATAGCATAGAGCTGTCTGGAGGACGCTGCCAGATGTGCGCGATCGACGAAGAACTTCGTGAACGAAGCCCTTGATAGGCACGAGGTTACTTTGCGAAGCGATACAACTATCGGCTTGGTGTGGTGCATGCGTTGGCATGAACGGAGGGGAGATTGGGGATGGCTGAGTCGAGGGTGAAATCGGAGACGGTAATTGAGTGTTTCGTGAATGAAACTGGTTTATGGTGTGTTTGGTGATAAGGGGGGTGAGTGGCTCGCCACCTTGAGCCCCGGCCACCGTAGCCCGGGATGACGTCAAAAATGCGTTCGGGATGTCTTGAGGGTGCCATATGTCGCATAACGATTTTACTGCTTGGTCTAAAATAATCCGGCGAAAAATATTGAACTCCGGCTCCTCAAGCGCGGCCAAGCCGGCGCTGCAGTTCAAAACTCGGACTCACCAACAAGACCGATGACATACTTGCTTTTCTGGACATCACGAATAGGTACCTCCCTTGGGGTCTGAGAGACAACAGGTGGGGTGATAATAATGTTTCGAAGACGATCGTTTTCGGATACGGTGAGCGCATGAGGCGGAGTCGGAGATGCTGATGATACAGATGATGCGGGGGTATGAAGATAACCTGCAGGAGAGGAACGGGCTGAAAGGGACTGGATGGCATTATATGGTTGCCAACGGGCCCGAGTCCGAGTGGCAGGTGGGGCCCCTCGGTGAGCCCGTTGGGCCAGGGAATGGGATATGGCGTGCATAACAGTGGTGATTTGAGTGGCGAGTTTGTAATAGAACGAGCTGAAGAAGACACTGAGAGACGGATAGACGGTTGGAATACGAGAGTGGCGCAGAATATTAGTTTACAGTAGCATAGGCGGCAGGTGTCATAATGATAGTTTTTGATGAAGAGAAAACAGAAAGAAAAGTTGTTTCGGAGGCGGAGGGGGCGATGAGTGATGGGTGGGACTTGCGTTCTACAAAGAAAGAGGACATTTTGACGAATCGTCAAGGGTGGACGTCCCAAGTCAAATTGACCAGGGAGATCCGGGGCTGTAAGGTCTCACGAGAGACTTTACAGACAAATTGAGGAGAAAAGGCGGCAGGAAAGAAAAGACTGCAGGATGGGTGTTTGTCGTTGGGCAAGCAAATGGGATGACTGGCTTATAGGGGAGGAGCGTTGGAGAGTCAAACCCACCGCCTTCCCGGCCGGAAACCCATGACTCGCAAACTCACTTGCCTTTTCCGGCAGGTAGTCACGGACTTCTCCCGGGTGGCGCTGTCGGCATGGTTGGTTTCGGCCTCTGTTCCGGCGGTGTGACTCACAGCCCGTTCCTATTCTCTGCTCCCCGTCGTTGCCTGCTTGTTTGACAGCCTTGGCGACTACCAACCAGAGGCGATGCCGCTCTAGCCTATGCTGTCCACCCCTTTCCTCACAAACATCTTTCGTTTTTGCCCTTTCACTGCAATGCTGCTGCAAAGATAGCGATTCTGTGAAAGGGACACGCACATCCCTCATGTCCCACAACAAACCCGATAACCCCAACTGTCCCCTTGACTTCCAGCAATGATAACACCAACTCAAGCACTATTCTTCTGATGCTTCTATCTTCCAGGCCAACCAATCCCATGCCTCGTGTTACGAAAGGACTGTACACCCATAACAGGAAAGCCATCAAGGTCCGTGGCGCTTTGCGTTACCGTGACCGCCTTTTCACACTCCGCTACGACTCCTGACTAGGTCAGGCCAACATTGGCTCACAAAAAGAAAATTGCATTACGTTCTTCGGTCTTGATTTCGGTGTCGATCATCCGTTCCGGCTCTTGCTTCTTGACTGCGGACCTTCGACGCGGTGTGTGGTGCATTCCTAGCATCCCGGTTCTGTTTAGCCGCCGCCGCCAGGTGAACGCGGCTCCCGTCGAGGCATTTGCTCACTAATTACAATAATACTGATCCGTATCCAATGGCTTGGCAATCCCGCCTTGGTCGTCCGACCAAGTTGCACGAATTGTCAGCGTGTCCGCTCTGCTCGGTCCCGCTGGGAATTAGGCCAAAAAACATGTGCCACACCGCCGTCCCAATTTGACGATCAAATTTTTATATTGACTCTGTGTGAGGACGAGTTACGGCACTATGCAACTGCTATACTTGGCGAAACGATTGGCGTACCGGTTCTGATCCGTGCTTCGATCATGCTGCGATCTGCTAGCTTGCGTTCACCTGTAATGCATTGACAAATCTATCTGGAGAAAACAAGTTGCGGTCAAAAAGCTTACGGACTGCCGAGGTGTAAGCTTGTGTCACGGATCTGCTCATACACATACTTGTGATATCTTGAATATTGTGCAGCTAAGATGCGCCCAATTCGCGGACCTTGACCAGTCTTGACCGATCGAGTTCTTCTGATATCTCCATCAGCTCCCCTTTGCAGACCATTATCAAATAAACGATCCTGATCAAGACTCAGACTTAATTTACCCGCTGAACCCTGTGCCGTTGGCGGCCTTTCGAAGCTCTGAAGCTTTGCGGGTAGTCCTCATTTCGATCCGCCGCCCGCCGGATGTTCTTGGCCCTAGCCACTGCGCAGTCTTAATATCTTATCTCGGGGGCGTTAGGGGCTAAAGTGTATAACTATTCCTTGGAAGCTTGCCTACCTGTTATCCATTTCAGAATCACCATCTCGCCGTCTATGTCTTTTAGACTATCGCATTAGACATCATGTTTTGGTGTTGGTTTTGGTTTTGTCCGCTCTCGCCCTTGTGAACTTGAATTAATTATCTGTTAACAATACGATCGACCTAGTGATATCCATTGTCCATTGTGTAAAAATTCATGTGAAGATTTCAAGTTTGTGGTGAAAAAGCTTCCAATGCAAAGGCCTTAGGCCTCGAATTCGAGTCCGATGTTCTTCCTGCCTTCGACCAGAAATCATGACGAGTTAATGTGCTACGTAAGTAGTCGCCAGTTCGCCCGAGATACTTTAATTTTCTGCTATAAGACACCGTCTTCCGCATAATAACAATCAATCGCTTTCATATTATTTGTTCGATTGTCGAGTAAGCGGACCAGAACGAGATTTGGACAACTGCACCAAGACTTGTATTTCGCAGGACCTCCAATCCGCGGGATACAGGCAAATCTACCGTATATTATGCTGTACGGCTCCGGCCAGGGCTCACATTAGCAAGCTTTGCAAACCGCCAGCCGCGTATGCCATAGGCTTCATAGGTGGATGAGGTTTTGCATCGAATTGTGTATATTGCTGCGTCCCCGAGGAATCAATACGTATCTGAAGGAAGACGTTCCGAATGAGCGAGGCATTCACATATACAAATAATGACTCACGAAAGCGCCTTTGTTGGCGGCTTGGTCAACATAGTTAGGTGCGGAAAATACCTACAAGATACGACAAATGAGCACAGCTTCCAAAGGAACCGTATTAGGGAAAAACACAAACTGTTGTGCAAAGTCCATCATGCTCAATAGCATATCCATCTACAATCGCTGAAAATCAGCACAGCTTAGATTGCATTGAGCTGTCTGTTAGAACCTACCCTGGCGAACTTCGTGACTCCGTATAATACCTGTCACGCCGTTCAGCGCACACCATCTCCGTGTGACATCTGGGCCAAAGGCAATACCGACTCCCTGAACACCCCAGTTCAACGAATGCCGACATGAGGATTTAGGGACGTACTCGTTTACTTGGTCCGCGTCCAGGCGCCTCCTGCGGATCAGTCCACAAAAGCTACGAAAAATACACGGTCAGCCTTTCCCATTGGATAATTCAAACCAAAACGCTGCACGCATACCTCACACATCAATCCCTCCTGACCAGGCTGTTTCCCAAACCTCGGTATCTTCCGAATATCCTCGAGTGTAACATCATCTTTACTGAACAGTCCACCGTGGACGACGAAGTACCGTTTGAGATCATCTGGCGAGAGGATGGCGTCCTTTTTTAGAGATACTTTTGGAGGTTTGGTTGCGCTGACCAGTGTTGCCAGTGGGACTGTATGAAGTAGTGTTAGATCCAAAAATTTAATAGGACGAGTATGTGGACTGACGAGCTGTGAATACGTGGGCGAAGAGCTGTCCGTCAATAATAAATGTAAGCTATAAATAATTTGATAGAGTAAATACAAACCTTATATGTCTGATCCCCGTGCTTATGCTTCGCCTCGCCCTCAAACCCATATGTCCGATTCATCTCTTTTGCTTCATGATTACCTCGGTTAATATACATCCTTTTCGGATAAAGCCCTAGTCCACGAAACCGAATTGAATATAAGCTCGTATGACAACTACGCTAAACACTCACATTTATACGCGAAGGCTGTTAGAATAACTTCAATACTCCATGACCCTCGATCGACGAGATCTCCATTCATAAGCAAACAATGCTTCTCGCTCGGTTCTCCAGTCAGCGAAAACAAATGCAGCATATCATAAAATTGACCTGCCCACATCGCACATCAGCGCATCCCTTATTGACCTAACAGTGAATAAATATCCCAATACGCACCATGAACATCTCCAATAACATCGACTGTCACACCTTCCTCCAAATCTAAATTCACCAAGCTCTCTTCTGCAGCAAAATGACTATAGGCACCCAACACGATTTCCCATACGTATCGCCGCGGAAGGGTTTTTCCGTCTTTGAACCACTGGATCATAGACTGCACGAATTGTAGAGAAATACCAAATTTGCCCTGATCAAGAGAGTCAAGTTTGGGGCCTGTGTAAGAATTTTCCACTTCGCAGCCGCCTGGAAGATTAGGTCAGGGTTGTGATACACCTGGTACTTAGTCAAAAGTGATAAGACCTTCTGCGATGATCTCGTGACATCTTTCTGTCGCTTCTTTTTCCCCTTCAAACTCGATGGCCTTTGCGTGTGCAAATAGGTACAACAAGAGACTGGAGTAGAAATATTAGAATTCACCTTCTCAAACTCAATCTTGCGGACGAGTTTCTGCGTAGATGCTAGCTGCGTTTTCACAAGGTCGTTCTTCGGCTCGAGCTTGACCACCTTTTTAAAGTCGGCGATTGCTTGTGGGTACTTGAGTATTTGCAAATAGCATGTTCCGCGTCTGAAAGTGCTTTTAGTATACGGTAGTGCAGTGACAAGGATACCTACCGAAAATATGCTTTTGCATATGTCGGATCCAGCTCTATTGCTTGATCTGCATTTCTAACGTCAATACGTATCATGCCAAACAGGTACCAACTGACTAGCATCATTAAGCGCATACCCATACTCCTCCAACTTTATACGTGCGATCGCGCGATTACACCAAAAAGTCTTGTCCGTTGGGTCCAAGTCGATAGCCCGAGTATACAATTTGGCCGCGTCGGGGAAGTTGTGGCCTATGAAGAAATGAGTCAGTGGTAAGATCATTATGATAAAACGCACTAGCGAGGCGTACTAGAGAACGCTTGGTTGGCTTGAACCTTTAAAGCAGCAGCTTGTTGTTTATGGTCGTCCGAGACCACGACATTCTTCAGGGACTTTGACTCGACTGCCGAGGATGGTACCGAGGAAGCTGGCGTGGACGTTGAAGATGACGATGTGGACGAGGATACGTCGCTCATCGTGGTCTATGATGGATTTAAAGAATAGGTCGCCAGGGTTTCAAGGCAGTTGCGGACTTCGAAAATCGACTTGCCGCAGACTTGTCCTTCAACCGTCACAATTCCTCATCTCTTCTTCCATACCGCTGGAAATTCGTCTCCTACCACAATGGATAAGACAAAATCAAAGCTGGCTGCATTCTTCGACAACGACGACGAAGAATCTCCGTTCCCAGTGCGACGGACAGAGCTTACTTTCAATCTACTTCTCCTCCCGCTTACCACTTTCCCTACCCCTTAGCAAAAGACTGTTGACGACCAAAAACGGTCAACTTACGCACAAGGAACTGTCCGCAAGTCACGTAGGGAGAAGGAGAAAGAGGCCGCGGAGGCCAAGGCGCGAGAGGAAGAGGAACATGCCGCGAAAGCCTATGCTGAATTTTTGGATGCGTTCGAAGGTCAGGATGTCGGCAAGAAGAAGGACGGGTCGAATTTCGTGAAAGCTGGGACTATGCCTGTGATCAAGGATAATTCCGAGGGTTCCTCAAGACCTCCAAGGGTTTTCGACCATGGCGTGAGTGCTACTAAGTATATGCCTCATGTCTGCTGATTGGCAAGTCCTTCAAAGCCCTCTCCTCCCCCGACGAGTGCTCCTAAACCTAAAGGGAAACGTGCAATGGATGCATTCCTGGAAGAAATTAAAAGGTGACGTGGTTTCCCATTGATATGACCATGATACTCAAACTGTGTCACAGAGACCAAGCGGACCGAGAATCGAGATATTCTCGTAACTGTGAGTACTTCGATTCACTGAATACGAATACTCAATGATCGTGGTTGAATGCAGCACACGGGCGATCTGTGACAGCTTTAGCTGGTCTGTTTCCACTCCTTCATTCTATATTGTAAAACTAAGTGTTGAGAATAGCCTATGAAGGGCAAAGCGGAAGCAAAGATCGAGGAGACCCAGAGGTGTGTGGAAATATTTTCGATTGTTCTGCACGGAAGGTGCTAATATGACTTCAAGACCTCCAATGTGTTCGTCGCAAACCTCCCGCCCCATGTAACCGAACAAACTCTAGGCAACTTCTTTGCCCGCTGTGGCCCCGTCGGTTCCGTGAGCTCCATGCCTTGTTCTTATTTCCTTTCTTCTCCGGCTAATGACCCAATCCCTTCTTCTGCCAGGTAAAAGTAATGTGGCCTCGCTCCGACGCAACCGTCGGTCCGGGAGCCGATATGACAGCGTCGCGCAGAAACAAAAGTGCAGGCCTAAGTGGCTTTGTATCGTTCATGAAACGAAAAGATGCAGAAGTTGCCCTTCGTGAGCTGGACGGGTTTGACTGGGGTGGATCGGTATTGAGAGTTGGGTGGAGTAAAGCGGTGCCGATGGCTGCTAAGCCTCTGTATAGTGAGCTGGCTCCGGCTTCCATTGCAAAAATAAAATGAATTCGGGCTTGTTTTATAGCTGCTGGAACTAGGTCTCGTGATCGAGACCGCAGAAGTCACACTCGAAGTCTCTCCCCCTATAGACGACGATCGCGTTCGCGTTCACCAGATAGACGCCATCGTCCATATCGCCGCTCGCCCTCGCGTTCCCGTAGCCGGTCATATAGCCCAAGCCCTTCCAGATCGCATCAACGTCAATATCGCCACCGCTCCGACAGCCGTTCACGCTACGACAGTGATCGCCGACGACGACGTTCGGACAGTCGCAGCCGCAGTCCGTATAGTCGACGACGGGAAGATGACATCCCTGACGAAGCCGAGTTAGTAACGGATATGTTCATCCGAACTGTTGCCGCTGAAGTTAGAGGGCATGGTGCAGAATATGAGGCAAGTTTAAAAGAGAGGGAGAGACACAATCCCAAGTTTGGTTTTCTTATTAATAAACATGTGAGGGTGGTTTTTTTGGTCAGTTTATTGGGTTAATATGCTGGGTGGCTGATATTTTATCTTGGGTAAGCATCGAAGACACGCGTTCTATCGGGGACTCGTAGAACGGGAAGACGGCATCGATCCTGCTTTTGACGATGAGGTGAGAATGCTGGAACAGTATTTTTTCTACAGACTGTTTATTTTCCTCTTCAGGGGTATAATTCTGTATACTCGACAGACTCTGCTGAAGATTCAGAACGTGAACGCGGGCGGAAGAATGTGTTGGGCAGACTGGCTCGGAGGAGATTCGAAGCCATGCTTCGCGCCTTGTCAGGCAAGCGAGGAGAACTTGCTCGCTGTATGGCTTTCAGTCTTGAACACGCTGAAGCTGCGCCTGAGGCAAGCTAATCTTTACGTCAAGTTATCCACATCATTAACGGCTGTTTTCAGGTGTCAGAAATAATAGTCGCATCGCTATTGGTGGATGGAACAGCTGTTCCTCGCAAAGTCGCACGACTGCACCTAATATGCGACATTCTACACAATTCCGCTGCATCAGTTCCAAGCGCGTGGAAATTCCGACAAGAATTCCAATCCCGTCTTGGTATTGTCTTCGACCACCTCGCCACGATCTATCATTCCTTTCCCGGACGGATCACAGCCGAGACGTTCAAAAAACAAATAACCTCCGTAGTCGATATATGGGAGGACTGGATCGTCTTTGCGCCCGATTTCACGGCTGAGCTCCGAGCGCGGTTAGACGGTGTTGCTTTGATGGACGCAGAGCCTAAGAACGAAGAGACTGCCGGTGGCGTTGTTGCAGAGAAGTCCCAAGCATTTGCATCACGTTTCAAAGCCAGTTCTTTCCAGCCGGCGCAAGCAGTTTCAGAGCCGGCTGGTGCGAGTGCAGATGCCGGGAATGACGATGCGCCTATGGACCAGGATAGCGACGATCTGGATGGTGAACCTGTTGAGGATGACGTTGACGGCGAGCCGCTGAATGATGTCGATGGTGATCCAATTGACGACGTGGACGGAGAACCGATGGACGAGAGTGGATTAGATGGCGAACCGATGGACGATGACATTGATGGAGCACCTGCAGATGTGTAAAGCCTACATATGTTGCTCATTTAGAATTTTTTTGTGTGGATACATCGGTCTGCTTGAAGCACGCGAACATAATTAATCCATAAGAGCGACCGTGAAAGTTGTGCAATTATGACCGTGCAGCAATGTAGATGAGAGACAAATGATAGCTCGTGTAGATGTAATGTACCCCCTTCCTTAGATTATTCAGTAAACAAGGCATCAGTCGTAGCATCAGTCGTGTCGACGTGACGGACGACCGGAGGATGAAGCCATGTTCAGAATCGCGTTTTTGGCAGACGCGATAGCAGACTCGGAACCTGATAACCAGTCTTAGCATTGAATACACTGCAGGAAAGGACATGGACTCACCGATGATGACAATAGTAGAATTTTCCCGACTCACAGTGATCTCTGCTCCAGTCTCGGCACGGAGGCGAGAGACATTCGCTCCCTTACTGCCGACAATCCTAGGGAAGGTAGAACGGTCCGCTAGAGTGAGAAAACCAACATGTGACATGGTCTCAGCGTTCTCCACGGCATCCTGTATCGCCTTTTGAGCTCGCTCCAAACCGGCTTGGTCGCGAGCTTTCAGCGTCCACTCCGAGTCTCCTTCCTCCGCGTCTTGGTAATTCGAGGTGACTTGCCATTGAATGTCGGTGACAGTATTATCTTGGGCATCGTCAATACGCGCGACAGTAGCCTCGATATGGGGGGGTCGCGGAGGCACGGCAGACTTTTGGGGGTGAGCGGATTGGTCAACTTGAACACCATACGAACGCAAGGTCCTGAAGAAAGTGCCTTGCTGCGAAATGACATGATGATATTTGAGAGGAACGGACACTGTAGCATTGACACCTTCAGCTGCGGGAGGCTTCACCTGGGACTAATATAATCGTCAGCAAGATAGCTAAGCGCAGAAGCATCACCAACCTTTAAGTCATCAATTGCTTTCCCGCATGCGGCCCGAGGACCAGACACTTTGACGATGTTGATAGGATCCACCTGGATCAGATCTGATGCGTTCTCAGGCTCGCCCACTAGATTATACGAGCGGGAGCCTGGAAATTGAACTTGTACACCATAACGATTCTGGAGGTCAGTCAAGTGCTGGCCCCCACGTCCAATGAGAGCTCGGTGCTGTCCGGCAGCAATGTTTACAGCCAGAATGACCCGATCGCGAAGAGTTGCAACGGTCTTCTCCAGTTCAGCCTTGACCTTGCCGACAAGTTTCGGATCCCCGCGGAGGCGTACTTCATCGGATGGTTCACCTTGACGAGGGCTGCAAAATAATAAATATAACATTGTGGTAGGGGTTGTGTCGCACTCACAATCGAATCAAACCGGCCTGGAGTTTGGGATCGGATGGTCCGCCGCAACGGTTAACTAAGTCCTTCAGTCCCTGCCCACCCGCACCAATGATCGTGCGATGGAATTTACTCTCGATCGTAACGACATCCGTGGCCTCCTCTCCAATCTGATCAGAAATGGTAAGGATCGCGGCTTTAGCAGCAGATATAGCCTTCTTCGTTCCGCGTACGGTGATATTTGTCGATGTGCCAGAGTCGTCTGCTTTGTCGACATCGATCTGGGCGCCCGTCTCATCCTTGATTTCGTTGATACTGACGCCACCTTTGCCAAGAATACGTGCTACCGCGCGAGTGGGAACAGTGAATCTGAGGACATTGTTGGACTCTTTCTCGAATTCGAGGGCTTCCATCAGCTCAGATTTTGCACCAGCGACACCCTTCTTGCCACCCTTGACTAAGACTTCGTCAGACTTCAGCTGCTCTCGTGTCTTGCCTTCACCGTTCTCTGCAGACCCACGAGGGAACGTGATTTTGACCGAATATTTATCCTCAAGGCGGGTAGCGTATTTGCCGCTCTGGCCAATGAGGGACGAGTGGTACTGGCTGGGAATCTTGAGAACCTCAGAAGTTTCATCCGCCTGTTGAGAACAATAGTTAGCGAGTGAGACCACATATATGCATACAGACACTGACGAGTCTCTCAACTTGAGTCAATATTCGTTTTTTAGCGTCCTCGACATTTTCCTTGCGTCCGGTGATCTGGAACAATCAGTGTCATCCACTTGAAGCAAAGGATGTACATCAGAGTCATCTTACTTTAACCTTGGACTTTTGGTGGACACCTTTCTTCTTTTTCCCTGTGACAATCTCCTTGTCATCGAAGTCGTCAGTGACGTCGACCTTAACACCAAGTTGTTCTCGGAGCTTGTTGACGCCTGCGCCTTGTGCACCTACAATACGCCCGACAAACTCTTTATCAATGTCGAATTCCGTAGACTAAAAAAAGTATCAGAAGAGAAGTAGGTGTAAAGTCCTCGAATTCTTACGTAGCTATTGACAATCTCATCATTCTTCGCTTCCTCGACGATTCGGTGGATACGTTGGACGGCATTGTCAACATCCGAGCTGGGCCCGCGGATCATAATGACATCCTGGGTCGAAGGATCACCGGCCTCTGCCCCGACCTTGATCGACAGCGTCTTGTCTTCGCCGATAATTCTGAACAGTACACGGAGTCAATGTACAGAAAGCAGGATCAAGGAGGGAAATCCTCACGCATTCAAGGTAGTCCCACCTTGGCCTTTGACAGCCTCATGCCATCTGGCCTCGACATGGATAGCTTCACTCTTGACATCTGCCGCATCTTTGGCCAATTTCAAAAGATCCTTTGACACCTCCTGGAGGTGCCGCTCCTTCTCCACCGGAGATGGAGAAGCAGAGGCCGAGAAAGGATCGTAGACCAATAGGACTGAAGATTGCTCAGCGGATTCCGGAGGGAAGAAGACCTGCACGTTATGAGCCTCGTGGAACAGTTTGAGTCTGTTAACAATGTCAGTTACGAGGTCGATGGCAGAGGGAATTATGAATGTACTTCTTAGCGTGCTTGCCGGTAATAACACGATGAACGAGCCAATCGATATTGACTTCCTTGGTTGCACCGATGAGCTTTCCGATCAAGTCTGAGACCTGTCTAACAATAGTGTCGACGACGGATTTCTCCCCCACGATGTCAATGTTGAGAACTTGAGCCTTGTCCACAATGGCCTGAGGCGGAGTGTAAACAAATGCACCCGGATGAGCCGTCCCTAGCGTTCTAGGGTACCCAATGCGCGTCATGTATGTCAGCAGCTGCTTGGACAAATTGATAGGACCAGGAAGGGGGAACTCGTGGATGTACTGCGAGTTGGCCTTTTCCATGACAGCTTGAAGGCCAGCTGGCAAATGTTCTCCTTTGCCCCAGACCGTAAGCTCGTCACTAGGATCATCAGGAGAAGAGACGACGACAGAACAGTTACTCGTGGCCATGATCTCTTCAACGGCTTTGCCAGCGAGCAGACGATGTTGTCGCTTCGGCAAAGAAATCTTGAGTGACGTAATACCAGTTTTAAATGCCTCGACGGTGCCTTTGATAGCTTCGATAACGCGGACGACGGCTTCTCGGTCCCCGCTTACGGTGATTTCCCGCTCAGCTTCATTACGGGTAAGCTGGACATCGCCACCTTCAGCAGCGGCAAGGAAGTTTGAACGACGGGCCATGACGAAAGGGAAGACATGGGAAGGGATGTCCCGTACGCGCTGAGTGGTCTTGGAAGTCTTGGACGAGATGATGCCATTGAGAATGTCTTGTGCCTCTTGCACCATGGGAAGAGGGCCAGAAACAGTGATCGGAATTGTGGGCTCTTCATCGTCATCACCTGGTAAAGGTGTCACGTTCCCAGATGTACCGCCATTTAAATGACCATTGGCAGCAGGAGCCAGGGTGTCCCTACGAGGAATGTCCACCCTCACATTTGTTTGCTCCCGAATCTGCTTGAGCGTGGCACCTGACGCCGGATTGAGTCGGGATAGTTCGGACAAATTGCGACACACTAACCTTTAGGTCCGATAATGGTAGCAATGGTAGATGCAGGGGCGTTGATGACAGTGACAATCTGCAACCGAATATATATATATATATACCGGAATAACAGATAATCCAAGAATTCTACTTACGACCGGGCTGAGTGACGACAAGAGGTCCCTCCTCGCCTTGGCAAGGTCCTTCTGAGACTCAGCCTTCAAGTGGAAGGTAGTCTGACGAGTCGTTCTGTTCGAAGAGGCCTCGATTTTAATCTTGTATTTTGCCGTAACCGTTTTGATGACTTCACTGAGGGTAGTAGCTGGCTTGCCATTCCTAGAGCTGGCCAGCTCAATGTCTGGCAAGGTGAAACTGTCCGAGGCAAGATGTTGCTTAGGAATCGCAGGTTTGATGCGAGGACCTGTACTGGTTCCCCAAGCCGGCTTAGCTGGTGCGGCAGCAGCGGGTGCCGACGGTGCCAGTGACGGGAATGCGAGGTGGGACTCAGTGTCCACTTGCGCCGGAGTCGATGCGCTGGCACGAGGCTTGGCCGGCGAGTCATTCAGGCTGGGGAACGGGTCCGGGGCTCCTTCAAGCTCATGCCTCTTCTATGTCATCAAGGTTTTTTGAGTCAATATGTATCCTCAACATGACCAAGTCACATACTTGGAGGTCAGCCGCTGTGAAAGTAGCCATAAGGGCAGAAAATTTCGGGTGTCCTAGGAGCGAGAAACCTTTGACGGAGATTACCGGTGCGCTGAGCTGAAGGAATCTTCAAAACACGAACGCAGAGTGGAAGGAAAAGAAAAGATGGACTACAGTTTACGACAGATGCGGACGTGGAAGATCAGTGGTGTGGGAATTCCGCAAATGGGTGGCGCCGATCCAAGTCACGTCCTCTCGAGTTCGCACTCGGAGCGGACGTTGCTCATACTCTCAACCCTGATTCCAAGAGTGAATTCAGTTTGGCCGTCAAGCCCTACTAGGTAAGTACCTTTTCGATCAAGTGGATATCAGGGAAATCGTGTTTTGATACTCGTATCTTATTCAACCACAGTACGATGTCCAACAAGAATTTCCTCGGCTTATGGTCACAGATAACGAGTCGTCGTATGACCCAAAAGGAAACCTGTGTCTCTGTATAAATGTGTATGTCCCCTTCAAATTTTTATTGTTGTCATTCGCTGACCTATTTCGAAATAGTACCCAACCTCTCGTGGAATACTTCAAATAATATCACGGGTCGCTTCAACGCAAAGACGACTTAAGACGACTCAAGCAAGTCCAGGATTGTCAATGAGAAGAAGTTTGGATTTGGCGGCGGATCGCTGTGCGGATGATGGCGCTAGCCATTCCATTGCTACCTCTTCTACAACTACTCTGGGCGAGCCCATCAATCTGTTCATCAGCCACGAAGCGAGCAGTTGTGCAGTGAACGGTTTAAGGGATGATGGGAGAGTTTTGTCTAACGAACCTCAACCATCCATCAATCCGTCTTCACGTAGCCCATCGAGCCTTGGCTATTCGCAGCAGACAACTATGGGAGGTATGTTTCCATTTGCCTCTGTTCCTTTCACGCCGACTGACAGAAACCCTCTAGACTGCAATGTGCCAACAGGAGCTTCACCGCAACTCACTTCTTTATCCTCATAGAGAGCGAGAAAGGCCATTCCTTTTGATGTCTCCTTGTGTAGAAAAGGAATATAGTTCAAAGCAAAATGCGTGTCAAATCAGTCGTTCGACGCCTCTGGCCCTCCTGGCCCGGTGCCACAAGTAAAAACGGCGGGACATTCCATATGTGTGGCAGCTGGCGGTAAAATCAAACAATGCGTCTATCCTGGCACGAAAATAGCGGCTTTGTATGATGACCCGAACGCGGAGCGCCTCTGGATACACGCCGTTTCGTCGGAGGATTGGGAGGTAAGCTCGACTGTATGCTTGCTTACGTCTTGTCCATGATCATCACCGGTATCTTACTCCTCGCACTTAACACACGGGGAAGTAAGTCAAATTTTTTTTAAAATAGTTATCGTCGATCCTTACAAGCCTCTTTCAGCCTACAAGAGCCACAGTTATCCCTGGTTCAAACTCTACGACGAGCACAAGGACCCATCTCTCCCATCATCTGGCACCTTTAATAAAACCAGTCTGTCAAGATAATAGACAACTCGGACCAATCAGAATTGACTCCATCGGGAGTTGACTTGTTCGATCCAGATGCTCCACCACCTTGCTCCAGTCATAGGGAATCAACTTCGTCTTGTGTTTTCCGTCCTTGCAGCCACACCGCGTGCGAGGGTTGCATTGAAAAAGCCACCGCCAGTGCACAATATTGTGACGAATGATTGACGTGTTCGTCGGCTTCAAGAAAGCAAGCAAAGTCAATATCAGAGCAAGCAGCACTAGAAATTAGAGGTACGATGAGGAACAGATTGTACGCCCAGATTTTGGGGACTAGTAGAATGTGATCACTGGTCTGATTTTGAAGAGGACAGAGTCGTGCGGGAAAGGCTGCTGAACAATTTCAAGGGCGTCTGGTAATGGACGTATTATCACTGTATTATGTACATGGCTGTAAAAACCGTATTTCGATGCCAAAGTAGCATTGTAGCAAGTAATACTAACCCTGTAAAGGGAGTTTGCTGTCGACAGCTCTGACTTCCCGATCGGGGATCGATCGCGCGCTTGATATTTACGTTGACGTGGTCGACCGGACACCTTTACTCAGCTGCTTACATCCAACTATCCTCCTCTCTTTTTATTCACATCATCTTCTGGCTAGACTTCAACATTTTCTTCTAAACTGGACATGTTGGTGAGACACGTACGCGCGATACTCACCCTTCTCCTCGGTGTTGGCTACCGGTCTGGGGTCCGCGCAGCCGATTCGTTTCTGTCCGACCATCTCATCCGAAAGGACCAGGTCAAGAATGTCTTGGAGCACCAGCCCGCAAGAAAACCTGCATGCCAGCACATTGTACGATTATCTCAATTTGAATGACCAAGCCCACTCATGTATGGGCTTGCAGCCCACAGGCCCGATAGAAACTACTATGTGCGACTACGAGACCATAGAATCCGTGAACAGCGAGCTATATCACAATTTGCACGAGCTAGTGAAGACCCCTTTCTTTAAGTATTTCCAGGTGCGCAGACTTTCATAACCCGACCACTCGATCTGAGATGCAATTGCAGGTGGATTTATATCGTGAATGCCCATTCTGGGAAGAGAATGGGTCGTGTATGAACAGAGAATGTGGAATAACCACCGTCGATGAAGTCAGCCTAAATTTCTTTTCATTTTCTGCACAATATCGGCTCACGAGCGAACAGAGCGAGATACCAGAGCGATGGCGGGCAGCTGCATTGAGCAAAATAGAGTCTTCATCTCTAGAAAAGGTATTATACTTCTTGCTAACAAATGTGCGTATCTGCGCTGACCGATAGCGCAGCGGAATTCATTACCAGGCTGTTATTACCGAGACTCCGACTTTTGTTTCCTTGATGATATGACTGGTGAGAACTCCCTGTAAAACTATGTCTTCTTCATTTCCTTATAACATAACGACAGAGGGAGACTACGTCGACCTGAGTGATGTTCCGGAGCACTACACAGGCTATTCTGGCGAGAAGGCACACCGTGTCTGGCGATCCATTTACGAGGAGAACTGCTTCGGACTCTCCGAGTATGACGTCATGTCTGGCAAGTCCACCGCCGGGCTTCCTGATACCATGAATGAGCATCTGGGTGAAGGGGATGAGTATTGTCTGGAAAAGCGAGTGTATTACAAAGTCATCTCCGGTATGTCAATCATGCCGGTAGTGGCGGAACGAATATTGACGTCCTTTAGGTCTTCACGCATCCATATCGACCCACATATGCCATGGGGATCTGAATCAAACAACTGGGGAACGGGTACGTACAACCCCGTAACTCGGTGTTCTCCGCTGACATGCGCTAACAGCGGAAAAACTTGCAATGCTTTGTCACAAGAGTGGCTTCGTATCCAGAGCGCCTACAATATATATATTTCAATACTGTCGTCCTTTTGCGCGCCGTAGCCCGTATTGGGCCTTACCTTTCCGCCTACGATTATTGCGCGCAAGGCACACATGAAGGTGATACTGAAACATTAGAGAAGATAGCCAAAGTGGTGTCGATGGCGTCAAATGTGGGCATGTTTGACGAAACTGTCTTATTCCGCGGGGAGAATGCCAATGTAAGCAGCGCTAGTGGGCTGGAATTTGAGTTGAGACATAATTCTGATTCGCATCGGTATCGCTTGACAGATGCTCAAAGAAGAGTTTAAAGAGCACTTCCGTAACGTGTCTCGAATCATGGACTGTGTCGGATGCGACAAGTGCAGACTTTGGGGCAAAGTTCAAACGACTGGTTTGGGCACCGCTCTGAAGATACTTTTCGAACTTGATGAAAAGGCACTTGAGTACGTCCTGACCATCTGTTTTTCTTCGTATGTTGACTTTGGAACAGTCCCCACTCTAACGTGCTACATCGGTCTGAAGTCGTTGCGTTGATAAATACGCTGCACCGCTTCAGTGAAAGCTTAGAAGCCGTCAATGACTTCCGAACCCTGTGGGCGGAGACGAATGCCAAAGACTCTGTAAAACTCGTCCAAGAGGCGGAGGCTTTAGCGTCCGCGTATACACGGGTGCGTCCATCCTCGGAAATGGTTGTTCCACTTTTATGCTAACATTACACATAGCCGAAACCCTCGCCTGCCGCTAGCTATCTCCCACAACCAAAAAACCTTCTGGCGGAGATCCGAACTCGCTTACAGGTTTGGGCGGAGGTGTGCAAGGATGGCACAGTAGAATGTGTTGATATTCTGTTCAAAGTTTGGAAGCGATGCCTCAGAGCGTTGGGGTCATTGTTCCAAACATCCCGGAAGGTAGACGGACTGTTTGGGGAGCTATAGGCGGATTATTTGCGGATATACTCTATGTACTGATATCATTTAATCATAATACCTGCCGGCATGATCGTTTCCCCTGATTTACCCATTCAGTGAAAGTTCGATGAGATGAAATACAATACTATAGAGTTTTGCCTCTGGGTGTCGCAGTGACACATGAATTTAACCCCGCGGACGGCTCGCGGAGATTGAAATCCGCCAAACAAAATTTCGATTGCTTGCAGCCTTCTATAATCAATATCCATACATAGCACCAGGCACGTTTATAATAGGGAGCTCGCCTCCAAAAGCAGGATTACGCCTGAGTAGAAGCCAAGCCGTTGAGTATGTTGCACAGCGGACTGACGCTGGCTGACACTTACTGTGAACTATCTCCGGAACACTCTGTTTAGTTACATCCACCACCAAATCTGGTCTCTCCGGCGTTTCATAGGGATCGCTAACGCCGGTGAAGTTTTTAATCTCGCCGCTTCTCGCCTTGACATAGACACCTCTCCTATCGGTTTTCTCACAGTATTCCAGAGGCGTGGCAACATGAATAAGGAAGAAGTTACCTCCTGCACCTCCCGACTGCAGGACAGTCTCACGTGCAGCTGCTCGTGAAGACTCGTGTGGTGCTAGTGGTGATGCAATGACGGCTGCTCCGGCGCGTGCGAGTTCAGCTGCGACGAACGCGATGCGTTGTAGGTTTTGGTGGCGCTCAGCTTTGGAATACCCGAGTTCTGCTGACAGCTCTTGTCTAACAGCTTCTCCGAGGAGGAGAGAAACGCTGCGACCTCCCTGTTGGTTGAGTGTAACCTGGAGGGCTTTGGCAATCGTGTCCTTCCCCGAATTAAAAAAGCCTGTCAGGACAAGCACAAAGCCCTGCTTGTCCCGTGGCGGATAGCTTTCTCGAAGAGTCTTGACAACTTCGCTAAAATAAATCGTCTGAACAGATTCT
Organism: Piloderma croceum F 1598; assembly: GCA_000827315.1. Taxonomy (NCBI): domain Eukaryota; kingdom Fungi; phylum Basidiomycota; class Agaricomycetes; order Atheliales; family Atheliaceae; genus Piloderma; species Piloderma croceum. Next base: position 167,735 of record KN832970.1, read on the forward strand.
GTCTGACGTATAAACTTCGAACATACTCGTAGCTGAACCAGTCGGGGATGGGAGTACCAGTTTTCAGGCGCTTACGAAGTTCTGTGCCCGAAATATCTAGCGTTTGGACACCTTTTGGCACTTCATCGATCGGCTGGTATTCATTGGTAGATGGAAGATAAGTCATTTGTTGGAAAGGTACCATCTCAATCTGTAGCTCGTCGTGATATTTGGTGAGGAGGTCCTGCGCATCGTAAGGCCCATAAAAATCCTTTCCATCCGAATTTTTCCCGGGTCCAGCATGGTCTCTTCCGACGATGAAGTGCGTCGCGCCAAAGTTTTTCCGGATTATTGCATGCCAAACAGCTTCCCTAGGGCCTGCCATGCGCATGGCAAGAGGCAGGAGTGCAAGATGACCCATGCCATGGGGGTATTTGGCCATGATAGCTTCGTAGACTCGCACACGGGTATAGTGGTCGACATCTCCGGGTTTGGTGAGACCAACGACGGGGTGAATGAGGACATTAGCCTGCCGTTGACGGGCAGCTCGGACGGTGAGCTCACGGTGAGCTCTGTGCATAGGGTTGCGAGTTTGGAAGGCGACAACTTTGCGCCATGCAAGCTTCTTGAAGTGGGACCGCAGTTCTGCGGGTGTGTCTGCGTGCATCATATTTAGCGGCTACATTTTTGGAAGAGAGGTTCATTGCCCACAGCGGAGGGCAACATAGTCGAAGTGGGTCGGTGCTTGGATAGCTTGCACCTTGCCGCCAACATAGAAATCTTTGACCTTGTTGCGGAGATAGGCAACGGAAGGATGAGCAGGATCGTCGGCACCGAAGACCTGAATGGCCTCCTTTACTCGGTCAGGAGTGTACACATCTTCGACTATGTAGCTGTTAGAGAGTTTTAAGCGAAGTCGAAGAATATAACAAACTGGTGATGATAGCAAGAGATTCGTCGTCCCGAGGGTCACGTAAAGTGATTCGTGCACCGGGTTTGATGGAGAGACGGACGATATCCTCATGCGAAAGATCTAAAGTAACAGGGATAGGAAACAGAATACCATCAACCAGGCGAAGAGAGTCCACCACGCTGCAGAGGGTAATGAGCATAGAAATCAGGGTTACTACCGGAAAGCAACCACACCTCTTGTAATCTTTCTCGTTCATGAAACCTTCCAAAGGACTGAAACCACCGTTCATAATGAGCTCTAGGTCACAGAGTTGACGCTGTGAACAGAATGAGATAAGTGCGAAAGACGATATGGTAAACATCGCGAACCTCGGTAAGAAGGATGTCGGGAAGGCTATGGGACTCTTCTCTGAGCTGTGCCGATATATGTTCATCTCTCGCGAGGAGATTCTACAAGGTCATAAGCTACGGGCTAGTAGTGGACAGAGACAACGTACCTTGAGAATACCACCATGAGGAGGGTTGGCCATCATGCAGCAATTTAAAAAGCTGATACGTTGAGTTAAATGATGAGTGACGGCCCGAGACATATTTCGCATCTTAGCGTTTATAACACTTTTTGACGATGAGGCAGGATTGCGTGATTGGATCGGACAGTCAGCCGGAAGCTCGCAAGAAATTCATAGATCATGAACGTTGTCAGGGTCGTGTCAATTGTAACTCAATGGCTATCTCGCCGATTTGCTCAGCAGATAAAAGTACCAACCCGGTGGTCTACGAAGGTCGTTGTCGGATGAAGAGTCGTGACCGGCGCCAATTCCCTGTCCAAAACGAGCGGGTCCCAAACAAGGACTTCAGAGGCGGCATATATCCATAAGGCAGCGGTTGAATTATAGGCAATAGTAAGCCATCTCTTCAGCATGGTGATGACGTGGATCCTGCAATAAATAGAAACAAGCGTAACAAATAGACAGCTGAATACGCTGACGGTCTATAGCGGCGTCGTTCCCAGACTTGCAAATATCCCGAGGCAACGAAGGTTGAAATCATCTGGCGACTTAGTGAGAACGACTATCTTCTCTGCTATTACGGCTGCCTACGGGAGACTACTGGCGACTACCTTGGAGAAACTACGCGGTTCCTCGTTCCCAGACTTCATCGGGCTGATTGAATACACGGTGGAGGAAGGCGTTCAGTGGTGCGCGTGCTGTCTCTTCGTGCTGTACGTAGCTAGCAGATTCCTCGAGTCCGCCTGAGATACATTCTAAGTGGGTGTTCCAGAACAGCACATGAAGAGTAGCTCATCGAACCATCCACTCCAACAAAATCTGCTCCAAGCGGAACCAAACCCGAAGATTGCATTAATGAAAAGGCAGGCTTTTGCCTCTAGACACATCATATATAATACTTGTTCATGACGACCACGTCCGAAGAGTTCAAAATCTGATACATATGGTTCTAAAGCATGTCCAATTGTCCCTATCTACCGTAAGTACTATAGCCTGGAGGTACATGACCGAAAGTAATAATAAGTAATGTGGAATAGTTGGTATATATAATGTACAACTGCGAAAATGGTTAGACGACCCACGTCTCAGTCTGCATTAGATTGTTACAAATATGAAGATCCAAACGCATTATGCCAAGGCTATGATTGTCCACTGACTTTATTTCCTGCCCCGTCCAGTTGCAGCGTCACCGAACTGTGCGAGGAAACAATCTCCACATGGCCTTGACGATTCGGCTTTGTCGTCGGCCCCGGCCTTGGTCCCCAACCAACCCAACCAAATATTTGCGTGGAAGATAAATGGTCGAATTGATATCCCCTCTTCCTTCGCTCTCCCGACGGATCAGCTACAGTTTTATTCCCATCACCCTCCTTCACAGACGCTTTAGCCAGCTTCGTCTGCAAGTCAAATGTCCCTTCGTATTTTGAGTCAAGCGTGACGTAGGTCTCTGCAAGATAATTCGTTGTGCGGAGTTGTAATTCTGCAGATGGGGTCGAATTATCATGTGTGATGGATGCTTTGATCTGCGCGTTAAATGTCTTCATCGAAGTAAGGAATGTTGATTGGCGATTAAGAGGACGCGGTGCATTGAGGTGGATTTTTGCGTTGATGTCGCTGTTGTCATGGTTAGTGAGAAGCAGAGATAAGACGGTGTCCACCTACCCGTTTCCAGTGTCCAAAGTCAGATATGTAGGGGCTTGAGTTTGCCAATCGTTCAGTAATGTGATAGTGGCTTCGATGGGACTAAGGAAATGTGCGTATCAAAAGGGATAAAGAAGATAATTAATATCTAACGCACGCATCTACAGTATCCAGCATCAACGATTCGTTGACTTGAAAGTTCCCTTGGATCTCAGCCGAAGACGTTTGGATGAGGAGATTATTCGCCTGTAAGTAGCCAACAATGACTTTCGACGAAGGTCCTTCTATGGTGGCCTTGCTAAACGTCAATTGTTTATCCATGTTGTCGAAGCTCTGTGTGAACCCAGGTAGCCAAGTTGATAGCCTGTCAACAGTAGAAGGGCGGGACGTATGAGGAAACAAAAGGGTGATGTTGAATTGAAGTGAATCAGAGCCGCTGAGCTTCCCGGGGACCTGGAGTATAGAACTTAGAGGTAGTGGCAACAAATTACGGGCCAGCTCACATATAAGGCGAGATCACAGGCATCATCGTTCATGGCAAAGCAGACGTTGGTGTCCTTTCTGAGTGTAGAGCTTGATGCTTGCATGTCCAGTAATAATAGCGCATCCCGAGCTGTCTTGTTCGGGTTCATGCCAACTGTCAGCTTGCCAAGGACCATCGGCGGTCCGTTTGATTCAACGGAGACATTAGCGCGTATGGAAATTTCACCGTAAGGGGAGATTCTGTATTGGGAGCTGAGAAGTTATTGAGCAGGTATCAAATAACGGGAGGGGCTATTGACGCCCGTACCTTGCAAGAAATTTTCCAGATGAATCCTTCCCACCGGACGCCCAGGAGTTGCATATTCGAGCGGTCCCGAGCAAATCATCCAAGCTCAATGAACAGTTAGGCTCTGACACTTCGAAACCGGCTTGCCAAGGTGGTGCTGGAGAGGGCGGTGGGCCGTATTTCCGATATGAGCGTTGCTTTAATTTCTGAAGATAATTTGGCATGAGGAGGGTAGTAGAATCATTCCAATAAGAATGTGGCTCACCGTCACCACTATAGGTATGCCAATTATCAGAGAAAGAGCGATATATATGAGTAAAGCATAGAGAGTCGCCCGCCAGAACCTTGATTAGATATTGTCAATCCATACGATCCAAGATCCATAACTTCTGCAAAGTACACACCTGGTATCGGCCTTCGTTTTCACAACATTTTTGTACACATCATGATGAGCTAGGGCCTGAGATGTCTCGTAGTCAGGCAGGGTCAAAGCGCTGGTCGAACGACCTGCTGCTCGTTCTGGGAAGCGCAGAGTCGGACCAGCATGTCTGCTGGCTTTCGACGATGGTTCTTCATCAAGTATTATCATCTCCTAGTTGGAGCTCATAAGCAAGAACAGCGACCAAGGCAGTGTTGAGAGTGAAAAGGTGCTAACTGAGCGCGGGATTAATTATAGCGTGGCTGATGCGGTGGCTCGTTTTAGCCAAATTTTCCCCTGTCTTTCACCCTGATGGTATATTTTGCGCATCAAACTGTCAGGCTATCGATCCCCAACTAGTATCTATTTCTCTTATCTTATGTATTGACCTTCTCGGACGCAACATCTGACAGAGACGTTGCTTCAATCACATTGCTATCGCTTTGGAAGCCGCAGCATCACCGCAACTTTACAACAACCTAGTTTTATTACGCCAATTCTCAGAAAGAAAAAAAAACTTTATATTTTGAATCGCATCTTTTAAAAAATAAACATTAGTAATCGGACGTGCATCTGTACTAATCACTTCTTATGCATGATTTACTTGATGGTTTTCTTCAGCGGGCAGATATCATTGTATCCACAGCAGACTGCAGTGGATATAAAATGTACACATATGTAATAGCTATCCTTTAGCATATTTAAATAATATGCATTGACCACAAATGTTTCCACATATGTAAAATATGTCAGTGTCAGAACTATTTATGTAAGATAGTTGTGCTCTGCATATCCACTAGTTGTCACTGAAGGCTCCAGACACCTTGCTTGGGACATTTGATCAACTGTTGTTGTTTGGGTCACACCTAAAGGGGCTTATATATATCTGAACTCACCTCACACTTTTTTTATTCCCTTGTTTCAGGTAGAATTTGATTATTTTCATCATTTGTTGTGATCTTGGTTTCAGTTCTGAGGTATCTTATGGACACCAAGAGTATGATTCCAGGCTGAGGTCTGTTGGTTTGCTAAAACATGAAGTTAACTTAGTTAAGGAACAGGATTTGGAGAAAGTGTTATGGTGCTTATGGTCTCGTTAATGTCTGCTGGATGGAACAGATGAAAATGAAGATTACCATGTTCTTAGTTTCCACCCCCTACAGTTCGGCTTCATGATGCCCTTACCCAAAAAAGTAATGATGAGTAAAATTTCGTGGCAAACACTGTAATACCTCGAAATTTTTTTCTCAGTATTTACAGGATTTTTCCTGTAAATTTAACTATTCTGTTCGGACCATAGGAATTTGTTTAGGGAGTTAGTGAGTGCACCAAGTTAAGGGTAGTATGAGTGTAGCAATGGCCTAAAACATACTAGTCAGATCATTTTGGACTTAAAAGGAGATTAGGACCAGTTCCAAGGGAATGGTTCAGGGAGCCAAATAATTAAGAAGCATGTGTATATGGGCGCATGGCGCATTAATCAGAACTATAAATTGAACAAAGAACTCACTTCGCTCCTCAAACCCTTACCACCACCATTCCCCCATATTTACAACACCTAATTGTTCATTCCATCTCAACTACAAATCAATATGAATACCTTTGAGTCGTACCTTTTGCTGCCCTCTACTCTTGATTCTGCTGATGATGCAGACGACTCGCAATTTCTCTTTCAGCACCCTCAGACTCCACTCCCCACTGAACCAACTTATACTGACCTCACCCCATCCCATCTAGAGTCTGTGCTTCCAACAGTACTCTCAGGCACCCCTACCGACTTGATTAACCCCATGTCAATGTTTTATGCTTCAGAAGGCATTGCCAAGGTCTGGGATAACTTTTTGCAGACTAATGCACAGGGAAGAAACAGCAGTTTCCATGCTAAAGATTACTATGTTGTTCGTGCTGTCAGCCCCTACTTCATGCTGCATCCCACTAAGCTGAGCGCCTGGTTCATCACCTGGTCTGGAACTGCTGGAAAGGATAACCCTTCAGGCATGTCCAGGCTGATCATAGGGACCCCACTACATCTTGAGGACATAACCATTTGCACTCACACTTGTGCTTTGGAATTCCATGTCTATCACTGTGTCCTTGGACTCCCCTTCCTTCGTCAAGGTAGTGTAAGCCCACTGCTTACTCTCAGCCACAGTTACCATTTTCGTCTACCATTTTCGTCTACTTCCATATCCAGACTTTCATATTCATTCATTCTGCTCTCTAGCTCTTACTTTACGCTTGCTCCTTTGTATCAAGGTCTCCCAATGATACACAGGTTCTATATTCTGTCCTCATCCGATCTCTGGATCTGAGTGTTGGCTACTGCCTCAGGGGCAGTAGTCTTCTAGGTGGCTATACCTTTTACTACACCAACCCTCATGTCTTCACTTGTGAAACTATCCCCCATGCTGAAGATCCTGTCAGCACCATTGTCGCCATCCTAGACTATCATACTACCAAAGCGGGTCGATACCTCACCATTCAGCTGAACACCTTTAATCAGGAAATGGTGCTGGGGTATCCTAATCTTGCAAAACCCCCTCGTCACATCTGAGAATATAAGGAAGAGGAAGAGAAGGAGTAGGAGAAGTTTGATTGGTTTATGAGTAGCGAGGATGATATCAGGGAGGAGGTGGCAAGTATTCTGAAGGCGAGAGAATTTGGGTTGGGTTGATAAGGAACGGACGCACGTATCGCACACTTTCTACAGCATGTTCTCTATGCCATCTTTTACCTATCATCTGTTGTAGTCATGTTATTTTGTCTGGACCTTGTGCTTTTACTAGTTGTCGAATATTCCACTATCCATTATGATTGTCACCTTCTGGCTCAGGAATATTATTTTTGATGTATTTTCTGATATTCAGTGACACAGATTTGTGATCAGATCACATGGTACTTGAAATCAGGCACGTGACATCATATGCGCTGTGCATGACTGTGCATTGACTGTGCATTGCATTTTGTTACCTAATATATGCAGAATCTCTCACAGAAGCAGTTTGAGAAACAGTACTTTGGTAGTTTATTTTTGGACAGTTCTATTTTTGTCATTTGGACTCACAAGAAATTTGATTCATGAAATGTATATAAGGAGGGCACATCCAGCCAGAATGAAGCAATCTATTTAGCCACTAGTCAGTATCTAGTCAGATTCACAGTCAGCCTCAAGTCAGTTACTCAGTTATTCAGTCAGAATTTACTAGTCAGTAGTCACTAGTAACATTCACCCCAAGTCAACAAGTCGTTAAGAATCTACAGTAGGATTCTATCAAGTCAAGTCCACATTTATCATGTTTACCAGCTGTCATTGTTGCCTTGTGTCAGTATACACAAGTCTATTTGTTTTATTTGAAGTGCTATATTGCTAGTAGCTTCAACCTCGTAGTATCAGTAGTGTCAGTAGTAGCAGTTCAGAGAATTTGGAATATCAATGGCACTATTGTTTGTTGATTTCCCCATGAACAGCAGGCAAAGCTTGACCATTATTCCTGGACCAGTTAGCCTGTGATTGACTGTTATAGAACAGTAAATTGAATTCACAACGCGGTGGGCACATTTCTCACAGATGCTGATCTCTTTCCACACAAGGTAGTGATTACTAATTTGCCACAGAATTTCATGGCAAACATGGTGGTGTCAATGGACACTTTTCTCATGGGTGGCAGAATTGATGTCATGAACCTTATTAAATGAGGTTTGGAATGACCTTGTCAAGCAAGGTGATGTCCACCTGCCAGAAATGGATATGTGGAGCACAACTATGTAAATATGTGGCACACGCAAATGTATTGACATATTTTACATATGCGGAAACATTTATTTATTTAAATTACGAGTCCTTAGTGTAAACTAAGGAGTCGTCTTTAATCTGAGCTGTCTGCCAAAACTCGCAGATCCCGATCGATCGTTTGAGCGAAAATATTTCTAATTATGGGTGATTTGCTGTGTAGACTCACCTACTTTCAGTATACTGATGCCATCTCAGAACGGAACATGGATAGGCGCTTACGAGTCCATAATGACAAGATTAGTGGGAATGGCACCTTTGGGCGCTTCATCTTGCTTGCCAAGGTCTTTCCAAAATCCGAAATACGCCACAATCCTGCTAATGGTACAAATAACACCAAATGAAAGAGATGGTGAGATCAGTTCTCTTACAGGGATTTATTTTATCTGTTGTATAGTTGCACTTTACACATGTGGATATTCTCGGATCTCTAAATTTATAATTTTTTTGGGGGGTTTATAATATCTGAAACTTAAAGACTTGCATTGCCGCATGTCGCTGACCTTCGGTCTCTTAAATCAGTAAAACTCCTTTCTTGGCTACAAATTTTGTGGGGAAAGTCAGTTGCGGCCACTGTGATCAAGTCGACATCACGCTTCCTTACCTTGTTTTTTTTTTCTCTCATTGATGTCTTCCCACAACACCAAATGCCAATATTCAATGGAGGATATTGCTGATATGCTCCAAAACATCAAATGTATTGTTTTATCATGATCCTCTACGTCACAGATGGAGGACAGGCATTTATGACAATTGATGGAAGAAACATTGAAATCCATGCTCGCTCATTTACAAACCGGTGATGAGGATATTGCTTTGGACAGTGAAATTGAGGGGGATGAGTCTGATTCCAACTGCGGAAGTTTATCACAGGATAATGGCAAATCGGAGAGTTTTTATAATGATGAGGTGTGTCCCCTTTCCGATTTTATATTGGATAATGTCATTTTCCTGATCCTTTACAGGAGGAATTGCTGGACAAGAATGAGTGTCTGACAGTCTCCTGGTGTCCAAATATTGTGGCATGTGCAGTGAAGGGATTGGTTGACCCGATGGAACTCATAGATTTGTTGCTAATGTGAGATGCACAGTTTAGACATGTTGCAGAAGATATTGGTCTTGAGTGCATCTATCAAGGATACAATAATGTTCCCAATGATTGTTGGGTAATCAATTATATTGTGTATTCATCCTTACCATATTGACTTTTTATACTAGAAAGACTTTCTCAGGACACATGTTGGAACACCCATCCTGTATCATTCAATGATCAGCGACATTGATTCTTTTAACACCCTTCAGTCTATTGATGATCAATTATGGGAGAGACAGCGCATATGTTGTGACTTAAGGTTGATAATGTGTGGTATTTAATGACTCTTCAGTTTTTGTTAGAGACCGAAACGGTACTAAGTATGGACACCTTTCTCAAATATATCATTCACCAACTCGAGGCCATCAAATTTGCATACGATTGGCGCTTTTGAAGTGGCTGTCCTGGTATCAAAAAATTTAAAGCTGAATTTGTTCTGAAATCCTTTCAGAACATTGCCACACATCAAAGCCTACAACAGTATGGGAGCGCTGAGGAGGCATTGGCCTATAAAAAAGAACTTAACGCCTTCAAAATTCGACACATGAAAACAATCACCACGCGTAATTATTTGCTCCAGTTATATGAACAAGTATTTGTCCTTTACAGTTTCTTCACGATAAAACACTCTAATTTTTACTTGTAAAGTTTGGATGTGCAATATTTCTTGATCAAGTGTGGGATGTCAAAAAGTTGGTTAATTGCTCCAAGACTTTTCATTCTGTGTTATCGTGTTTGAGGTCAGACAATTCTGACATTGATATGATCAATGGCCGCCTCCATCTTCTTCAAACATATACTAACAATGAACTATGTTTAAAAGCCATAGTATGTTGCATGGGAGATAACTTGATGATTACACATCTTCATAATTTTCTTGAATTGTACCCTTCCAAATGATTTTTGGTGGGTCGTATGGATAACTTCTATGTGCCTTCGAATCTGCATCAATATCATTGTTGTTTATATAGGTCATACTATGTTAATTGTAAACCCTGCATCCCATTTCTCCTTTGTCATCTCTGTCAACACGTTCAGGCGCTCATCTTCTATTCTAAGATCTTCGGACAGATGTTTCATAAACAGATCATCATTGAAATCCCATAAAAGTTGTATCTGTTCTCGTCCCCTTCCTCTGGATAATGTGACATATACCCCCAATGGACTAATTCCAAATTTTTCCAGCACAGGTCCAATGTCTACAATAACGTACTCCAAAGTTTGGCCCTGTGCTTTATGATTGGTAAATGTGTACGCAGGTGTGAGTGGGTACTGTCTACAATGGATCTTGGTGCGTGGTTTTCCCGTAGTCGAAATTGTGAAGCCCAGATCTAGGGGAAATATGGGAATCTGACCTTCTTTAAGACCATGAAATTTAGGAAATGTATGGTGGTACAGTTCAAAGATGACCAGGGCTGGAGGATATTACAATTTCACTACCCTGTCTGTCTCTGCTTGTTCTTGATCAACATCTTCCCGTGCATCTAGAACAATGTCTGCGATTATACCACGGGATCTGTTTGCCAGATTGGCTTGGGTAGCAACATTTGTGGTCACCATAGCTTTCATTCCAATTGTGAGTTTGATTCAATGATCTAGGCCTTTTAGACTTTCCAGAGGAATTTTCACGATAGTGGTTCTTTGTTCCATATCTGGTTGGAGGTGATCTTTTCCCACCGTGTCCTCTGCATCACATACGTACAAAATTTGACCCGTCTTCTGACAATGCTTTGTCAATGCCACTGAATTCCACATGGACCTCATGCTATTACATGGGGTGACCAATATTGGCTCGTCCCATGGTACTTGATCAAAATCTGGAACATGACATTTGGGGTTAGTGAGAACCAATTTATGGATCTCATGCAGGTCTTCTTTTGTGCAATCCCCTGTCCATGATCTATTCAGTGTCTTCATCCATCTGGGATTGATGATACACTTCTGTTCTGTAAGTGTCACTACTGTCTCAAATTGTGCCCACAGATTCCTTCCAATCACTGATATTAGCTTTTCTTTTCGGTCAGATTGTGGTCAACTATATAGGGATGAACACATGTTGGCGATGGGTTCAAATTGATGGAAGTCCCCCAGTAGGATCAGATTTAACCCGCCGAAGGGGACTGTGGAGTCCATAGCACCATTCCCATTATGAACTTTCCTGGCAACTTGAGATTTGAGAGTCATAATGGATGTTGTCATCATACTAACTTCATCGATCGCGAGCCATAGGATTGGTGCTATGTTTTCCTCCTGCCTTTGTTTCATTGCTTTTGATGAGCTATCCATCCAATCATCTTCTTGTGGCGTTTTCTTGGGTGGAATCCCGCCCCACCAGTGCAACATAGTACCGCCTATCAAACTGGTGGCTACTCCCAACATTGCCGTTTTAAAAAGAAGATGACCAGCCTTTTCATCCTTGAATGTTTTCGTGATTGCGTTCAACAATGTAGATTTGCCCGTACCCGCAGTGCCTCTTGTCATCATTAGAAATTGCTGTGTGGGAACACCTTTCAAATGCACATGGAGGTTATTCACCACAATGTTGTGTGCTCGATGCTGCTCTGTATTAGTGTTGTCTCAACTGGCTTGGGGCCTTTTTGTAATTTGGAAATAACATAACACCATATACTCCAATTGCTTAGTGTTGAGATATGACCCATCGACTTTTGAGGTCTTGAATCTATGTAAATATTTTCAGAATTTTATAAAATATATTTGAATTAATATTGTCATCAGCTCATTTTTTGCTGATTGACTTGAAAAAATGAGCTGATGGCAATATCAATTCAAATATATTTCATGAAATTCTGAAAATATTTACATAGATTAAGGACCTCAAAAGTCGATGGGTCATATCTCAACACTAAGCAATTGGAGCATATGGTGTCACATTATTTCCAAAATACAAAAAAGCCCTAAGCCGGTTGAAACAACACTACTCTGTATAGAGTGGTAGAAGATGTGCTGGTGAATCGTGCAGATTTGGTGAGTACGGTTCAACACCAGGTTCGCATTGCTCATGCGTTTGCGCCTGCACATTAGCTGGATTCAACTTGTCACTATGGTCAGGGATTTCTTGACCTTTGTTATACTTCGAGATACTTAACACTATTTTCTCCCAGTCATGATATTGGTGTATGTCTTCCATCGTCGCAGTCCTTGTGATTGGCAATTCAACACCTGTCTCTTTCTCCTTAAATATGCCAACCTTGTCTGCTATAAGCATCCCCACATTGGCGTACAATCGCTCGTCTTGACTGAATTGTTCTGTTAGTGCAAGTTCCACATCCTGTTCATTAAATGTGTGTAATGGTCCATCCACAAGTACATTTTGATCTTGATCTTCATCCTCCACAATGTCTTCTATGCTGATTATGTGATATGATTCGAGAGAACCCTGATTGCGTGCATCATCTTCCCTTCTTTTTTTAGCGCCATCAATACACTGCCAGTAGTATTAAATGTTTTGCATCCTGTCCCTAATCTCGCAGCTGGTGTCTGCATAAAACGTCTGGAATTGATCATGGAATATTTGACCCTCCAGACATATATCTCACACTTCACGCCATGGCACAAAAAAGGTGAGCATCCAGGCACAGTATAGCTCGTGCTCTTCAGTGTCATCATTACGCAGAAACCATTCACCAAGAAATTCAACTTTGGTTTCATGTCCGTCCTTTCTGATCACTTGGCAACTTTTCCCCCTTCCGCTGGTTTCCAGATATGGGACATGTTCGCTAGGTTTCCATCCATGGGTCTCCTTCTCATTTTTGGTTGGTGAATATGGATGACCGTCATATGTGTTGAGGAAAAAATCAAGGTAATTGCAATTTTTGAGTTCAACTCCATGATCAGTGTACTCCTTTGACTAATCTTTGAGTGCAAATTGTCCATTGATGACCATTATTGGTAGGCATTGATTCTATCATGGACATGTACATTTTAGCTTCCAAACATAGTGTTGTATCAATATCACTCACTTGAATATCCCCTTCGCCGGCAACGTACAGTTCATCGTCACTCTCCTCAGCACCGTCCAAACCTTCTGATGACATTGCACGTGAAACACATTTGTGCCTTAAACTGCTTTAATACATGCAATCTCGCAAACATAAAGCTATGAGGCACTTACTTTTTTTGGCGCAAGCTAGGATATGTATGTTTCAAAACTGCCCATATAGAGTCGAGATAAATTGTCACAGGAAAATCTGAAAGATATCAATCCCCATGCCCACAAAGATGGCTTGAAACCTCGGGGGCACTAAATTCTTGTTCTTGACTCAGTGTGTTTGCGCATCGCTGCAGGAGTCTTTTGTTGAGCACAGTCGCATCCACGGTATACTTTTCTTGTTTCTTGTGAAAAGCGATACACTTTGCAAAAGTGCAGATACATTGGAAGAATCCCTTTGTTTCTTCACAACATAATTGGTGATATAGAAAGCCAGGTCTTTCATTTCCATCCTGTTCAAAATCAACTTGATATCGTGATTTGATCTGACGCAGTGCAGTATTGCTGGATTCCAGTTATTGATGTATGCATATGTTCTTTTTGGACCCCAGGAGCCATCTTCGTCAATCCAATCTAGAGGTGACAATTTAAAAGGTGCACATCTCTTACACTGCAACTGATTTTTCTTCATCACTAAACATGCTGGTCTCAACCTACACCATGCAAACTGCATATCTTGTCTGTGTTCAACATTCCAGGAGAGGCTATTTACTATCCATATGTGTGGTCATTAGAAGCTTTACTTTGCTGTTGACTAAAGAGAACATGGTGATGGAGAACGAGTAAGCTATAAAATTGTGTCTGATGTTCCAAATTGATTTGTGTTTGTCACTGTATTATTAATCTGATTGCTTACTTTACATGTTTACTACTTACATACTGCATTCTTCGTTTGTTAGATAAAACCCAAAAAAAAGGTGGGTTGCAAAAGTGGTTTGCAAAACACAGGGGAAGTCAGGGACTGGTGGTGAGGCGCCATTACAATTAATATGGTGGTGGCTTTGCAACCAAAATTTCACTCAAAGCAAGTGATAGATGAGTTTGTAGATGAGGCCAATTTAATTAGACAACAGAACAAACATTAAATATGCCATTATTACTTTGCTTGTAACAATAGTAACAAATACATTGATGCAATTTATTACCTGAGACTTAAAGGACAAGTTTTTGCCGTGTGAAGCATCGGCCCTCTTCCTGCAAGTATCTTAAATATGCTAAAGGATAGCTAATACATATGTGTACATTTTTTATCCAGTCTGACGTGATCCCTTTTCAGTTTTCACATACTAATTTGGACAATTCCAACTAGGTGTTTGCGGCAAGTCCTTGCAACAATTCAATCATTTTGAAGTGACAGTGCTAATGTATGCACTGTGTCTTAAGAATAGAACAATGAGTATGAATGCAAGTGCTCTACATCATTGCCTGCAGATGTGATAGGATTGTGCCTAAACTCCAAGGGTGTAGAGACATCAGTGAATTCAGTCAATCCATGTGACCTGTCAGTACAGAGTGAAGGATGCCCTGCAGACTAGAGGAATGTTTACCGTCAATATGGACTATACCACCATCTGTCAAATGTATATAGAAACACACAGTGAAAAAGGATCTTCAAAATCAGTCTGCAGTCTGTGAGGGACCCACGGTCAGGTGCAGATATCTGAGAATTTTCAGGCTAGACATACTGGTAAAATCAGGATGACCACACTATTGATCATGGAGAGAGCTGTATAAGTGTTGGAATAAGCAAGTCAGTGTGAAGTTTGCACCAGTGGTGTTATGGATCCATAGAATATTTGTATGTACGAGTATTCTAATAGATCTATAAACTAAATTGGTGTTCTATGAAATACTTACCAATTTATGAAAGATGAGCTAGTTCCTCAAGAAATATTTAGTTACTAATTCTAGAGAGACAATTAATTCTACTCTACTTAAGTAAATAAGTCTAGTGGAATATTATTTAGACTTGGAAAAATATGTGTACTTATCCTCTGAAGTGAATCTAAGTGTCAAGAGCTGGTGGCACTTAGATGCAAGATGATAGATGAGCTGAGAGTATTCTTGGATAAATGTTATTGAGATGCCAACTAACCTACTACATTCAAAGAATAGTTTCAAGAGAGTGTGAAGCTATCTAGCCCGAATATAGAGGTTATAAACAAATACAGAGCAAGTCAATGTATTGCTTCGATGGCACGGATCAGAATGTATTATGTTTGGAGTATTTCTCAGCTTGAGAGTGACTTAAAGGTGTGATAAGATGATATTGACAGAGGCAAGGCCTTGTATTTATACATAAAACTATGGAATAAGAGGGAATGCAAGGGATAACTCAGAGTCATCAGAAAGGGCTTTGGATGACTTGCAAGGTTTCCCAAGTGTTCCTAAAAGTTCATATGACTCCCTGTGAGTTGTTCTTACTCACAGGAAGCTATTCTTGGCCACCCAAGGCCCTCAGTCTTGGGCTAGAGGTCAGGTGGCCACGAGAACTGTCAGGAACACTAATCTGGAAGGTAAGTTGAAACTCAGTGAGGCTACAGTTTCAGATGATCTTGTGGCCTCACTCGGTCTAAACTAATCTTAAATAAATATGTAAAAATCTGAGACTGTAAGGCATAAGTATAATTAATATCCTTGGATATTAATTATACATCTGAAATATAGAAAATAAATGTAAAAGTCATCCAAGATGCGAAGCACTAAGTGGCTGTGTCACCATGTGAACATAGCACTTATCTAGTAGGTACTCAGAAAGTATCTTCAAGTAACATTTATAGACACATCTTTGGTAGAAAATAATAGTAAAACATCAGTTAGAAATGGTGAGATGGGGATATTAAAAAGGAAATTAAAAATATGCATATAATCAGAAATGGTGACAGTATTCCTAACAGGTGGCTGTGTGAATCGGGAGGCGGGGAGCCGCCAAGTTTGTGTGAGAATGGTGTGGTTGGGGTATAAATATTACATAGGTTTTGTAGTAGCTCCCCATTGTGTTTGTCCTTCCCCAAAGCTCACTGGGGGGGGGGGGGGACAAACCAAATACCATTGTTATGTGGTGCAGCTGAAAATCTAACATAACACAAATGTGATCCCCTTTCTAGTTTGGGCATAACTAGGGGCTTTGGGCTGTGATCTGCCCACTGCTGTACTCTTGAGGCTTGCTCCTTATTCAGCAACTATGACTTATAGATGGGTTTTCCAAGTCGGGAAATAGTTGTTGAGGGGTGCATGCTGTGTGGGGAATTTTGGGACAAAGGTTGTGGGATTTTGTGGCTTCAGGGAGTGCTGAGCCATGTAGGATGAAATTTTGGTGTCAGTTGAGATGCCTGTGTGGAGTTTATATTGGTGCCGGATTAGATGCTGCACAAAGTCAGAAGTTGTTTAAGATGTCAGTTTTGATGTTGGTGCAAAGGTGGTGGTGCTGGCCTAAAATCTTTAGTTCACTGGAGTCTTCAGGCATGGGCACAAGATGCATAATGGCATTTGGATACAGGTAGAGTGAGGGAGTGTGTTGGAATAAGCAAGTTGGTGTGAAGTTCACACCGCTGGCTGTGTGAATTGGGAGGTGGGGAGCCACCAAGTTTGCATGAGAATGGTGTGGTTGGGGTATAAATATTACATAGTAGTAGTTTCCCATTGTGTTTGTCCTTCCCCAAAGCTCATTGGGGGAACAAACCAAATACCATTGTTGTGTTGTGCAGCTGAAAATCTAACATAACAATAAGTATATATTAACAAACACATTTCTAGCAGAAGACGTTGCATTCACCAAACAGTGTGATATAGTAGAGGAAACATCCAGTCAGAAGAATAATTCATTGAAGCAAGCAGGCACATACCATGCACATACACCAGGCAGGTAAGACCAAAGCTTGAACCTTTTCTAACTACATGCTCCATTAGAGAGTGGAGCACATAGTTTATTAAGCAGCTACTCACAGGTCTGATATCCTTGATAGACATAAAAATCAGAATTACTGATGGTTTAGCGGAAGCATTTTTCTGGATGAAGAAGAGAACAGCATGGCTGCTTTGAATCCCACCACCATTACCCAAACTACAGATTGAATAGAGTTGCAACTAGTAACAATACAACCAGGCTGGGTGATTGATCCTGACACAACTGCCAAATTCATTGTTTTAACAACTAGGTTTTCAAGCAAAAGAAATACAAAGAGACTCAAAACTTACATACTACTTACTTGAGATAACACACCACATAAATACCTATCATGGACCACATTGAAACAAAGAAAATTGAAAGCCTGATGGTAAGCTTTTGATCTCTTTCCCAAATGGCCCATGCTCGTATCACAAGGATTACTGTATGAAAGGTTGAGAGTCATAAGCTAAAAGTAACTAGATACTTGCTTTCAGCAAAACCAATGATGATGATGAAGATCCCTGAAATGTGTTAATATACATTATGTACATTATGGCAACATATTTAAGATGTGAACATACCTCTGCATAATTAAAACAGGACAAGACACATCACACCATCAATCTCTTGATGGAATAAGACTGAATGGAATATCATTTAACCCACTGAACCACACCAGTTCTAGAAAACTTTACAGTACACAATAACTATTGAGCCTATGAGGGGTAAGTATCTTGAGAAGAGAAAGAGTACTGCAGGCATGCCCCACAGCACTGCCCATATGAGTGATGTTTCAAGGTTCAGTGTCAGCATGTCGTGTAATTGTATGTATGCCTGAGTCTGTGTTGGTACCACTGGCTTTTATTCTAGAATGAATTGCTCACCTATAAGCACAAACTAGCCACCGTGAGTTCAAAACAATAAGATGCTAACTCAAATATGGAATGGAGTAAACAGACCAATGATGTTCTAAGAAAGCTGGAGATGAGCCTGCTAACTGGGTAACCATGTATTTTCACATTTTATTGCACTCATTCTAACACGGATGGGCCATTACGTGAAGACATCACATGTCATGAATGTCACTTGACCATTCCCAACTCATTCCGAAGTTATCCAACCATTTCTGATGAAGATTATGCTCTGCCCAGCCTTTTTCTGATTTTACCACACATTATCACGTCACTGTCACCCAGCTGTCACCAAATCTAAAAGTCATAGCACCCCCTTACAAATTTTATCAATTGAATCTTTCATTACCGAACTCATCGGCCCGCCGGCGCATCACAACAGTGAGGACATGTCACCAAAACTGCTTCGGCATTTCATTGGCATTGGCAATCTGGAGAACGGAGAGGTCATGTGATTGGAGGTCAAGTTTGAAAATGGTAATCTTTTTGTTGGACTTTACACGCACATCTCTGGACATTAAATTCACCTGATAAAAATTCATATGCTCTCCCTTTTCATTTTAAATTTTCACTTTATATATATATCCCCTGTACATAGCAGAAAAAGCAAGAAAATCACTCTCGACAGTTCAGATCTTGTTTGTGACCTGTGCCGCATCTTAGTCTTTGCCTCTCGACCTCAGTCCCATGTCTTAGTTGAAAAAGCCGATCGTGTTTGATTGCTTTTCATATTTTGTGATTGGAAATCACATTTATCCATCACTCTCGCACAGTGTATCACATAAAACTCATTCAAGGATAGGTTACTTACCCACTCACACCCCTCAGTCCATGACCCAGCAGTGTTATATTAGTGATTATTATTTTTCATTGATAGATACACTGAGAGCATATCACCAAACTTGAGTATCATGCAGAGTCACAGTGGGTGAAGCCTGATTGCATTAAAACTCACACCTGGCAGTCACAACTGCTGCATTCCTGATATGAATTCATTGATTGAGGGTGTTAAGACCCATACACACTATGGGTTCTTATTACACATCAGGGAATTAACTTCTCTCAGGAGATGTTCTAACACATTTTTATAGCTTTTATAGCCTTTTATGGCCTAGTTGCTTTCCTGATGCACCAAGTCTGGTTGAAGTTGTGGAGGGTCAGAGTTGCGGACTTGATATAAGAAGGGCAAGAGAGACAATGTGACTTCAGCTTATGTGCTGCACCCTCTCTAACTTCTCTTCATCTCAATTTACAAGGTTGGACAAGAGGTTGTGGAATAGAGGGAAAGGTCTTAGAGACTAGAAGGTAGGGAATTGTAAGCATGCAAAGACTGTCTACCACAAATGCAGTTACGTCAAAATCAACAGTTGTACTGGCAGACAGTTTGGATGCTTACATAATCAACAGTTAGGGCTTGCAGGTTGGGGTTTCAACCCTGGGTAGCAAGTTCTAAGGTTCACCCTTGGCCATTTATGACTTTCACACACTCAGGGGTTTGGGATTGGAACCACCCCACTCTGTTCTGTTCTGGACAGGCCATTCTGTTCTGGAGAGTGTGAGAGTGTAAGCTTGCTTACCTGAGTTTCCATAATCAGCATAAATACTGTCTGGTAGTTGGCAGTACAACTGTTGATTATTCTGCCTTTTGGCATAACTGCATTTGTGGAAGACAGTCTTTGCATGCTTAGATGGTGAAATACATGGGGTAGCTACAGTTTATATACTAGAGTGTGTGGTGGAGTCCAGGGGAGTCAGAGTTCCAAGTTATCATTAAGTGTAACTAAGGCGGTGTCAAAGTTCAGGGAAACATAAGTCCAAGGACAGGTAAGTGATAACAGGTCAGAGCGAGTAATAAGCAGAGTTCAGAAATGAACTGTGTGGTAAGTAAGCATGCAGATAGATAATCATATGTTTAGTCCATAAGCATAATTAGTAATCAAAGGAAATATTCATAATTGTGGTCCAGAAATCCAGGATGTAACAGAGGGCATTATTGGGAACTCCTAAGCAGAGGGAGACATCAGTTCATCGGATGGGCCTGAAGGGGTACTTCATTGATATATATAGGGCATGAAACATGATACTGCTGTTTATCACCAATTAGTTTGGTCACACATTTGGCAGATCCGTGGAACTCCTGGATGAAGTATCAAAGCTGGCATAATGGTGTACTAAACAAAACATTCAGAGTTAACGGAGGGTAGCATGACATACTTAGTATGACTAAGTCAGTAGTTAGATACTACTAGTTATGATCATCGTAACTGCAAGTTCCCAAAGCGAAGCTGGGTATGAGCTATTTTGTAGGCCTCTGCACCTTTCAAGGTCCATAGATACAGCATTGCCGATATTAAAGCTCCACTCACCTCTTTTGTGAGCTTTGCTCCACCCACTGAATAGTGTGGTGGACTTCAGATTTCTGCTACCCAACCTCAAATGATGTGGCAGAGGTGTGTCAGAGGACTAAGACAAATCCATGAAAGCAAATCTCCATGGGCTTCTCCATTCTTCTTTGTGAAAAATAAGGATGGCAGACTTCATTCTGTTCAAGACTACCCCCAGCTAAATGCCTTGACCAAGAAAAATCAAACACCATTACTGTTAATTTCAGAAACCATTGACTGCTTGAAGGAGGCTAAGTACTGCTCAAAGATGGATGTTCAGTGGGGGTTCAATAATGTGTGCATACTCTGTGATTTTTGTTGAGGAAATGCTTCATGTTGAACAGTAAGAAATTCACCAGGCCTGGGAAGTCACAAAAATTAGTCTCCCTAAGGCTGAGTATACAACAACCCACTCTGGAGTTTCTGTTATCGAATTGTCCACAGGCTTCTTCAGTGAGATGGCAGCTGCTGTCAGGACTCTCAGAAGAGTAGGAGCTTTGTTCTCAACCATGGCCATAACCTTTCCAAAGGAGAATTGGTGAACAAACTATGAATTGACCTGCTCCTTTGAAAAATGGAGGCTCCTCTCCATTAAGCCATTGGATTTTTGTCTGGGAAAAGAACAGCACTGGCAGGCCACAATGCATTTGAATGAGCAGTTTTGGGAACAGCCTCAGGGTGATTATAGATAAGATCTACAATCTCTTTGGCCTTGACCTTGGATTGACCCTGCAAAAACTTTGCCACCATTTGGGAATGTTTTTGACTCCACACTGAGCCCTTGTCTTTGTTGCCTCTGGAGGGATGTCAGAAGAGCTCCCACAGAAAGTTGAAACCTGCCTAGTGAGCCAGAAAGCTTTTGCATATCCAATAAGATAGTGTCCATGTCTGCTGCACTGGTCTGAATGGCAGAGTCATAAGATGACATTGAGTTATAACAGTAGAATATAACAAGATACAGAAGGGATAAATGGCACATAGTAAAATATATGGGAAATGTCAGGGGAGTGGGTGCCAAAAGACAATAGAATATCAAGCTGTGGCTCTAGTAGCCTCAGTGAAGGACTATATATACAAATATGTGAGCTGCTACAATCTGATAGGAACAGTCGGAAGTCCATCGGAATCCCAGACGGGAGATAAGCCCTATCTATCTAGGGGTGACTACTAAAACAGAAGTGAGGTGTTGTAAATTGTACTTAGACTAGACCTTAATCACATGGTACAGAACCGGACCACGTCTATGGTTGTTCTATGTACAGTGTAGGTAAATAAGGTTCTAACCTAAATAGATATAAACACTGGTGTTTATAACAGCCACAATATAAATATGTACAAACTCATAGTAAAACTACCGGGCCCTTACAGGCGTAGGGTATGTATGTATATGGTATGTTTGACTGAGATAGTGTCTGATCACAGGGACCAATGACAAACAGGAAATACATACTAGGGCCAAGATATCTGACAGCGTGGATATCCTTACAGGAAATGATCTATAAAATCAAATTTGGGCGGAGTTTGAATTGACCTATTGTTAAGCTAACAAAAATGTATCCTGGAGCTCAGCCCAAGTTCTGTTCTCATGTAATTCCTGGTCCTGTTAGGAACCAGGTCTCCCTGCTGAGATGTGAAACTTTTTTTCAGGCCCATAAACTTTTGGAAGTCTGAGTCCTTCTGCTCACATGATCTCCATGTGTCATATTTGTACATTGTGGCTACCATTAAGACCTCCACCTTAAGGTATCAATTTCCCACCACCAGCTGAATCTCAACTTGTTGAAATCTAGTATATAAACGGCCATGAGCGGCCAACCACAGGCGCAAGTGGCCCCTCGTTTGTGCACAATACATAACTTTAAGAAACCATTTAATATACATACCAGTAAGCCAATAATAACAATAATAATAGATGGCCCTCCGGGCAGCCCTGGCTCTGGCCGATGTTTGTACAATGAATCACTTAGTAATTATTTTTTACAAAGAGGGTCACTCAGGGCATTGATATTGATGGTGTCCATGTCCATGTTAAGGGCAAATTTTACAAAAGGTGTGATATCAGAACTCTGTTTGGCTTTAGTTTGGTCCATTTCCACGCCACAATTTCACCACGGCGTTCCCTGATGAAACTTACAATGATCTCATAAGTCTAGGTTGTTCTAGATATTATCACGTGCTGAAGCCAGGCAGCCCGGTATTTACGCAGGGCATCACATTATCAATTATCAATTCTGAGACCTGGTCTGGTAAACCAGAGCCAGGAATAAAGAGTTTTTAAGTACTTGCAATATCTCAGGAAAATGTTGTGGGTTCTGCCGGCGAAGACAGCCCTTCCCAAGTTTAATATTACTTATCCTTCCATTCTGAAAGGGATTGAAAAACGGTCACAAGAACTTTAGCAAAGCACAGAGGTCAGAGGTCTGCCTGGCGGGCCAATGGTATAAAAACAGCAGAATTACCAGAGGCAGTTATTCACATATCTTGATGGATTTGAATGTCATAAACACAAACCAGTGGAGAGGTTGAAGGAATGTAAAAGGAATGCATTAAGTGCCTCCCTTTATGGAAACTGTTGCATTGAATATGATGGGTTTTGCTACCAGTCAATGCAGCTTTGTGCAGCTAGCACAACAGCCTCAAAATAAATGGAGCTAAAGTTACATGCACATAGCTAAGGCCTATGGTAATCCATTGCAAAAACCACAGAGAGGAAAGATGATGTGGTGGTAGAAATATTCGTGATTTCGCGCAGATTTTGCAGCTCCCTGTCAATGATAGTAGGCAGTGTAAGGTCAAGCTTTACAACCAGTTGCCCACGAGCTTCAAAGGGGAGGATTATAACTACTCTCAGTTGATACTAAGAGTGTGACTCTACAGAGTTGCACATGATTTTCAAGTTGGCAGCAAGTCACCACCCAAGCTCATACTTCGGCAAGGGTACCACCATGACATCCTCATCCCCATCACCCATAACACGCCAACATACTTTACAAAGCACACACGGGCTCTCGCCCAGGCGCATATCACCCACTATTGAATAAATGGCGGGAACCTTTGAACAAGCACGGCAGAGTGGGGGGAGCGGAGGGGTGATTTGGAGTGTTAGTGGGTATGGATTTGTAGATTCAAGTATAGCTGCGGGTGCAGCTGATGGTGGTGAAGAGGAGGGAACAAGGACAGGGGTGGCTGCGGGGATTAAAGCTGGAGATGGGTCGGATGGATGGAGCAGGCGAATTTGGTCAATTACGACGAAGTGTTCGCAATTTCCTTGGTGCAAAAAATAATAAGGTTGGTTAAGTCGGAGGGAGAGGGATGATAGTAAGGTTTCATAGATCGACGTCGGGCCTTTTGCGATCGGGTCGCGTTTTGAGGAGGGAAATTTTTCGAAATGCGCTATTAATTTACTGGAATAAAAGGCAGAATCAATAAATCCGCAGTGATTCGAAATGAACACGCGATGAAGAAACCTACTCGGCATAATCATTCTCACTTATACCATCCCCATATGCTTTGCCCTCGATACAAATGACGCACCCACTACTGCCCGTTTCCGGACTCTCCGCGGTGGGAGTTTCATAACCGACAATCTCACCATTAACCATACGCTCTTCAGGGATCTCGTTAGACGTGCATGGGATGGCTTCGAACAAGTCACCGAGAGTTTGGGATGCAAGAAGAGCATGTTGGGATGAGCGGGATAGGAGATTGTGACCCCAAGAGAGACGGTTATAGACTGTTAAAGATATAAGTGCCGTTTTTCGCGACGAAGAGGTGTGTTCGAATTGTGATGAGGAAGAGGGGTCGACTGATTTCTTTATGGCTGTAAGCACATTTAGATCTGAGTTTTTAGGTGCACGCATAAAAAGTGCGGAATCAAGCATAAGCCTAATCGCTACATCAGCATCAAGAACCAAATGAGTCAAATCGGATACGTACTGCCAACTCTTAAGCTGAACGCTATCCAGCGTCTTTTGAAGCGCGGTCACTGCAGGTGCCTCATGTGCAGGATCTAACAATGCTGGCCGTTTACGTTTGCGCCGACCAGACGTATCTGCATGCTCGTGAATAAGATATACATTTGTGTCATGGGTCTTGGTGATATGTGCGTAGAGCGTCGGATTGTCCAGCATTTCTTCGATTGATGATTTTATATCAGTGATACTGCCAGAGTTAGAGACGATTAGACACGGCCTCGAAATAATGAGAAACCACATACCTACATTCTTCAGCTACAGATTCCTTGTACTCTTCAGGTAACTGGTCCATTGCTTCAAAGCCAGCGACTGAGCATGGGGAAGGGGAGAACATCGGCACGGAAATTGGTGCCTGCGTCTCCAATTCGGTGGCAATCCGGATGAACTGGGCGATGTCAATCGGGTCAGAGGCAGGCCCAAACTGTGATTCGTATGAATGGGCCATCCCAGCATTCATATTGTCAGGATTATATATGAAAGCGAATGAACAGATCCTCTGCCAGTGGCAATGGGTGACGTTGGCGGCACACGTGACGAAAACGGCTGCCACGGTTCAATCTTGTACTGTGTATGTAAGCGCAAACCATCTTGGGATATTCGGCGGGTTCTTCGAAGTTCGTCTATCTCGTTTGCCACGCCAACGATCTTATGATAAATTGTCGTTGTGACTCATGATGGGAATGTGGAGATTTCACTTGCTAACTTCAAATGACACTGCAGAATATGTATATTTCTCATCGATATGTAGGCAGGCAGTGCACCCGCCCCTTAAATGATCGAGTGAAACGGAGACAACCTCTGTCATCTTACACCACCGCAGAGGTAAGTTCATCCTTGCAAGCTTGCCTTTCATCGATTTCCTGACCAAAGTCATCAGTAATGCCGCGTTTTGCAATTCTGCTGAAGTCTTCTCCCACCACTGAAGCTGGCATTCTCCCCACGGGTGATCTACTCAAATCCATGATGACTTATAACGAGTCTCTCGTCAAATCTGGTGTCATGCTTACGGGCGAGGGCTTGCAGGCTTCCTCCAAAGGGGCCAGAGTCATCTTCAATGATCCCCCTGAAGTAATTTCAGGTCCATTCACCCCTGCGGAGCACCTGATATCCGGCTTCTGGTTCTTTAAAACTGAGACGCAGGAGGAAGCGATTGAGTGGGTCAAAAAATGCCCTGGTTTGGGTAAAGGCACCATTATCGAGGTGCGGAAGCTCTTGGAACAAAGCGACTTCGGGGAGGTATTTCCAGTCGAGCTTGAGGAGAAGGCGAATAAGCTCAGGGAACAGATCACTGGTAGATCCGGAGCAGTTTGATCGGGGGGTCGGTTATGAATCCATTTGCACGAAGCATATCAAGTCTCATCGAAAAGGTGGTATGTTGGGCTCATTTCCTCAGTCAAAACAGTCTTATTCTACACTTCATCGGTGTCATTATTGTATTCTGTAACGACCATATCGTTACTTTTGGACAATCTGGAAACACTTTCGAGAATGGCACAACCACATCACCCTTCCTTGATAACCCACAGCCAGAGTCGCATCGCGAAATATTTATGAAATTAGAAATTTCTGATGGGATCGCCACAAAACCAAAATTGAGATCGCCATCTGGCCACCAACGAGCGAACCAAGCAGGACAGCCAAAATGCAGATGTGAGTTGAGCAGCTCCCGTATTCCCAAAGGCGTCAGAGCGTACAGCCGGCGATCGCATTGATGGGTACGGGGTTCAATTGTCAGTATGGAGTGCGAGGGATAAAACTGACCACTCTCCGTTGAATCTTGAAGTATAAGCACTACAATTGGCACCGGAGCTTTGAAAATCGTGAAGGCGTAGACTGTCGTTTAGGAGGACAATACTGCCTCGGTGAACAGGAGAAAGCCTACTAGGTCCTCGGTATCGTCCTCGAAATCTTCTGTTGCCCAATTGCTTTGGCCTGAGTCTTTATCGCTGGGCCCTGGATTGAGAAGTGACACGATCTGAATTGCTTCGTCAGTGTCGAGCGTATAGCTCTTTGAGGGAAGTCATTCTACTAATAAATATACCGCAAACTGTGTATTCAGTGGCTGTGTAGCGCCCCATTTTGTAATTTACAGCGCTTCTTTTTGTTCGTTTTATAATTGGATGTGCCTTCGTGCCATCATCATCCCACCGTCGCTGCAAAATAGGGTTGGCAAGCGATGACCTGCAATGACGTTACATCCTGATACCATCAAAGTTTTGAGTACGGAAGTATGCTCCCGCCATCCGCGTGCTTTGTCTGAGTCGCTGTGGTGACTATTTGATAATGCAGGTACTCCGGCCTCCGACAATGCGACGCACTTAAGACGTTCTTCTCAGATCACATGGAAAATGATGTGACTCCGAAATGCTGCCGCAAGTACCCGTTCCTGAACCTGGAGCGAACATCGACCTTGAGAAGCTAGACGCGATAGGGTGCGTTACCCGTTGCTACACGACCAACGCTGACTACCCAGAGCTAGTTTTTCAAGGTAACGAAGTTTTGACGCATGTTCAATAACTAAATATCTCTCGATGTTTCAACATTCGTGCAGATTCGTGCCTCGTGATATCTTAGATATACTTGCTAGTAAGGAAATTTTTGGTCGATCACCGTCGATCAATGATTCCACCCAATACCCAGTGCGGTGCCTCATTCTATTCTGGGTAAATTCTGTGGTTTGACGTCCCATGCATCGAGCAGAAGCCCGAACCGCTGTTTTCAACATGACGACCGCCTATGCGACTTCCTTTGACCGCGCTCCCGTTTTCTGGAAGAAACAGGGAGTACACGGGGAAGGTGAGTTGCGGTAGACACAGCCGATTATCCGTCGGCTACATTAATATTCAGATTACAACTCCGACCTCTATATTCTCTAAACGCCCTCTTGACGTCTTAACTTATTGCCCGATTATTGGAGGTTCCCTCGTGTATTTTGCAGTCATGTCAGAACCGTTCAAGCTTGACAATACGTATGTCCGTTTAATTCTCCTGTGGTAGAATTATAATTTATTCGCATCATGCAGTATGGGGGTCACTTTGATTGGTGTCATTTTTGCCGCTGCACTTTGGGGAGGTACTCATACTTGTCCGCCTTGCGTCAGTTCGCCAAATTCTGACACGTGTATTTAAGTATCATGCGTCCAAGCGTGGTTTTATTTTAACAATTATCCAAAGGATGCGTGGTACATCAAACTACTTGTATGTGCTTCACCAATCTCAAATATCTGCACGACGCAAACTTTCCATAGGTCGCTGCTGTTTTGGTCTCCGACACCACTCACCAAGCTCTGATTTCTCATACAAGTGTGTCGATTAGTCCGTGCGGAAGCGCGAACACGCTGGTCTAATTGCTGCTCAAGTTTACTCATATGTGATCACCAACTTTGGAAATGTGGTGGAACTGGGCAACATCGTCTGGTCAGTCCAGCACTTGAAGCTCAATGGCGTTAAACAATAGTACAACTTGTTATCAGGAGCCTTCTGGTTCAGGTTATCTTCAATGTATGTGTACGTATGATCTTTATAGTGCATCACACTTAAACAGTTTTCTTTCTACCCGAAAGGCGCTCACAGCGCTTATGGTTCAAAGGTATGTAGCCACGATTTTGCATTCAACCAATATGACATGTATGGGCCGCTAGCTTTATGACCTTCAGAGTATGGAGACGTGAGTAACCAGCACATTTTCCAGCTTTTCACTTATTTCCTGTCGCAGTCAGTAACGGCAGTTACATCCTAACAAGCTTGATTGTATGTCTTGAGCCTACATTTAAATCAGGCATATATTTACCCCTTGTTTCTAGGCCGCATTAGTCGTCGGAGAGTTTGGTACGGATTTTGTGGACCTCGTTCTTTGAATTTCGTTGACTAGGAATAACTGTTTGCAGTCACGATACTCTGTGCGTTCGCTCTTGGCCGCCTTGATTTTTTCTCACTCACGGGGGGTTTTTTTTATTCAGATTACTTTGTCAAAGCGTAATAAAATGGTTATTATCTGCATATTTTGACTCATTTTCGTTCACAGCTCTCACTTGCAGACATACGCGCAGTTGACTGCGCTCAGGGTACAAATATCTCCCCCATCATACCTATAATAGCTTGAATTTGAAAACAGAGCTTATCGATGGCCGTCAATGCACTCGCTGCCGCTGGAGATGTTCTCATTGCTTTCGTTTTGTGCCTTATGTTGCAAAAGTCGCGGACTGGTTTCAGGAGGCTCGTTTCTTTCTCCTCCTTTGTCGGCTTTGTTAAAAGTATTGTCATATCAGGTCGGACACCATGATCAAGAAATTGGTACGTTGATGCCATCCGCCCCATCTCTAGGCCATATCCCTGCAAAGTGACCATGTTTTAGATCATCTTTACAATGAATACTGGCCTGCTGACTAGCATCTGTGCTGTCGCGTCATTAATCTCAGTACGATATAATCGGCCTGAGTTCCAATTCCATTCACTAATCGAGCCGGGTTAGATCGTATCTGCCCCGAACACTATCATCTACATTGCATTTTACTTTAACTTGGGTCGTCGTGAGTAAATTTTGTTAGTCGCACTCTGGACCGCTCACCAGGATTACCGTGTGTAGTTTATTCCAACACAATGATGGCCACTTTGAACGCTCGCCAAAGTATTCGAAGTGTTGGCGACGAGGCAATGTCAGTTTCGTTGAACGCTATTCAAAACGTTTCGTCAACGGCCCATTCCAAAGTAAGTTCGATAAGCATTTGTGCTCTGAATATTTTCATATGATTATCATATGTCCAGCGATTAGCTAACATTGCCATAAAGGTGGACACACAAAGAGAATACACTCGAGATGATCGTCCAGATGAAGTACGTATTAATTTCTTACAAGACGTTCAGGTTCTTTTCGCCGCATGCTGATGTATACTATCCAGCTGTTCGTGGAAGATGGAAAAGGAAACTTAGGAAAAACCTACTTGAGGCGATCTTGAGTCGTGCAAATTAAAGTACTTATGGTGCGGTTCACTTAGAGGCCGCCTAAGTTGTGCACCAAATTAGGAAGTTGAGTTTTCCACGGATTTCTTAACCCTTCATTCAGTAGAAATGTTCCTTTTGATGCGAGGAACATTTCCTCTGAAGCGATAATGCTATAAGTCAAAACTGACAGAGTAAATTATTTGGTCCCGCCTCAAATTGGCGGATTACCATATATAGCATACATCAATTTCTTAAAATGGTCATCAGTTATGTCAGTCTGCCTCAGAATTATTGTTCTTGCGGAAATGAATCAGTTCCTCTTTGGGCAGTTGTGCCACCAAGTCCGGTGCCCAAATAATTATAATTATAAAAAAAACTTCTTCCGGACTAAATTGGCGGTTGTATAAATTAGGCGGCCTCTAAGTGAACCGCACAACATAAATTATGTCGCGAAGCGGTCGTGCCTGATCAGTGATTGCCGTCGCCTCTGCTCTAAATGGCATAGTCGGGTTGTGGATAAATGCGGTTAGACTCCAGGCGCTCGACTGAATTTGGTTCAATGCAGAAACAGAAACGTGGACCGTACGGCTTATATCCAAATGCTTATGACCTTGTTCTACGCAGGACATATCTTGAATACAGTTGAATACTCGGTAGCGCAGTTGCGACAAGGTAACCAAGCCACAGATATTACGGAAAGATTGCCGACATGATCTGCCCACGCAAAATATGCATGCACTCTTCTACTCGTGCCTCACCGGACTTCGCGGGAGTTGGAAAACTTCGCCCGTAATATGCACCTATTAACTTATGAGATCTGAAGGTTGTTTCCGATTTGTCGGTGTGTGTTCTTTATACACATGGCTCGTCTGTCATTTGTTCAGAGAACTGATTTCTTCAACCGTCCATCCTTCGCCTCCCGTTATCAATCCATCTTGTTGAAATGTCGGTCACCTGGTTAGACATCTGTCTAGGTGCTCTTGGCCTCTTTTTTGTCCAGCGTATTCTAAGTAAAAAACCGCTTGGTCGTCTTCCGCCTGGTCCGAAGAAATGGCCTTTGCTTGGGAATATTCTCGATATGCCCACTTCGAAGGAATGGCTGACATTCGCTGAATGGGGCCGGACTTACGGTAATTTCTGATGCGATTCTGAGGTGGACGAATTTCTAACTCCACGATTAGGGGACATCTTGTCCGTGACCGTGTTGGGCCACCCGTTAATCATTATTAACTCGACGAAGATTGCTGTAGATATATTGGACAAGAAGAGCGCGAAATACTCTGACAGGGCAGTCATGCCTATGGCAGGGGAACTCGGTACGTCATTGTAAGTCATAACCTGGTCGTCACACTAACGATGAACGATTAGTTGGTTGGAAAAATTCTCTGATTCTGTTACCATATGGAGAACGATTCAGAGAATACAGGCGATACTTTCATCAACTGATAGGTAGCAAAAGTAGTATGGAACAATTTTTACCAGTCGAGGAAACAGAGACGCGCAAGTTCCTTAAAAAGGTCATGGAAAACCCTGCAGATCTCGCGACCCACGTTCGCAGGTGCGTTTATCTTCATCCCGTTGACTAAGTTGCTCCTGTATAAACAAGCCGACAGGACGGCTGGCGCAATTATTTTGCAAATCGCATACGGCTACGAATTGCAAGGAGATGACGATGCCTTCGTCAATCTGGTTGACAGAGCGGTCCTGACGTTCTCTTTATCGGCCACTCCAGGCGCTTGGCTCGTGGACCTGCTGCCATTTTTGAAGCATGTTCCTGCGTGGATGCCCGGAGCTGGTTTCCAACGCACAGCAAAGGAGTGGAAGGATATTGTTGGGGAAATGGTGGACATGCCCTACAACTTTACCAAACAGCAAATGGCTGCTGGGACTGCTCCGTCGTCGTTTGTATCCAACCTTCTTGAGGGGAGGAAGCTGTCTACAGACGAAGTGTTCAACATTAAGTGGTCTGCTGCGTCACTGTATTCTGGTAAGCTTGCGACCTTGAATGATGGTCAAGTTTACTGAATCGAAACGATAGGTGGCGCTGACACGGTATGTCATTCTGGCCCTCGGAACCACACGAATATTGAAGTTTCGTTTTGCAGACTGTGTCGGCCATTTACTCTCTGTTTCTCGCCATGACACTCTTTCCAGAGGTACAGAAGAAGGCTCAGGCTGAAATAGATGCTGTCGTTGGCAATGACAGGTTGCCAAGTTTCTCCGACCGAAGCCAGCTGCCTTACGTCGAAGCCTTGGTGAAGGAGGTCCTGCGGTGGAATATTGTTGCACCACTTGGTAGGCTTTTAGCGTGACGGTTTCGAGCCTTTTCTGAAGATCCCTGAATTCCAGCCGTGCCCCACCGTGCGGAGGAAGATGACTTCCAGGAAGGGTACTTTATTCCTCGTGGTTCCTTGATCATCCCAAACATCTGGTAATTCCTGTGTCACACAGAAACAACGTCTGCTCACTTTTGGTTTTTGTTTACTCAGGGCAATGTTGCATGACGAGCGCCTGTATCCCAGCCCGTCCGAGTTCAATCCCAACAGATACCTTCCCACGGAGGGGAAGGAGGCCCAACAGGATCCTCGCACAATGTGTTTCGGTTTCGGCAGGCGTATTTGTCCTGGTTTGAATCTCGCAGAAGCGTCCTTGTTCATCTCTTGCGCCATGTCCCTGGCTGTCTTTGACATTAAGAGGGCAGTGGAGAATGGCGTCGAGATTATACCGGTGGTAGACACTATACCTGGCGCCATCACGTAACTATTTCCCTGAAATACTTGCCCGGACATCCGAAACTGATTCAATATGCCTTTTTCTTACTTCTAGTCATCCAGTGCCGTTCAAGTGTTCCATCCAACCTAGATCGTCAAAAGCCGCCGCACTCATTCAGTGCACCTAGGTCATTGATCTTAGCCATCCGTCTTTACTTTTGAAAAACACATTCTTTCGTGCTTCGTTCATTACAATCAGCGTGGCTTCTGTGTCGCCTTACACGCGTAAGAAGCTTGTTCATTTACTATCCTAAACATGAGAACGTACAGAGCAAAATCAATGATGACTTCCGGAAAGTTAGCAGCGATGCTTAACTGTGTCGAATCATAATAGGCTGTCAAGGAACAAATTCTCGATTCTTCTAAACAGTAGGTAGGCGTGATAACAGAAGATATAATTATCTCTATACCTAAATGACAAAACGATATAATCTGTCGCCGTAAGGTGCAGGCGAGTACAAATTGTTATTGTTAATGAATGCTATCTATTCACGCACTGAATATCATCGCTTGACAAAAAGGTCGGTGAATTTGTCAACGGGCAACCTCGAAAATGATGCGGCATCCAACACGGTGTCCAAAATCCTGAATAATCTCGGTTAGAAACGAGTACAAAGGCATATCAATTGACATACTTTTTCTGCTGCGCCTCATCGAAATGATGCGAGATATGACGCTTGAACTTGTTGATCAAAAGCGGCGTACCTTCCGCTCTCCTTCTTTTGTGTCCGACTGGGTACTCAACTTCAACTTCATCTAGCTTAGTACCATCATTCAGCTCGACAAGGAGTGCATTGCCAATGGAACGCTTGGCGGGATCGTGATAGTTCACGGAAAAACTCTTGTCTTCCACGCAGTGCATCTTAGCGCGTAGCTGGTCGATGCGAGGGTCTGAGGCAGATTTATCCGTGTAGCTATCTGATGTAAGCTCGCCGAAGATGAGGGGATATGCGACCATGTAATTGATAGCATGACTGTTCCCGTCAAATCAGCATCGAATAACGCACTGTGATGTAATACTTACTCTCTATCGGCAAAATTGTCCAAAGGCCCGTGCTTGTCGATGATCCTTATCGCAGCTTCTTGAGTCCTGATCCTGACGCTCTTGATGTCCTCTGCGGTCTTGCCAAGTTCTTTGAGCTTTGCATAGACGGTGTGGGCGGCTTCGACAGCAGTTTGTGCGTGAAATTCAGCAGGATATGAAATTTTGAAGAGGACATTCTCCATGATGTAGGAGGAGTAGGGTATTTGGAACTCGAATTGTTTACCCTACGAGAGAGCACGAATGTCAACTTGGGTGACGGTCAAGGAAGCGGGGACCGACCTTGAACAGAACATCATAGAAACCCCATGTTTTGGCACTCAGCACGCTCGGTAAACCTTTCTCGCCTTTCTTGACAAGAAGAGCGAGATTAACTGCACGTGAGCATGCGTCACCGGCAGCCCAGGACTTCCGGGGGCCAGTGTTGGGCGCGTGGCGATAAGTACGAAGAGACTGGCCGTCAACGAAAGCTTGAGAAACTGCGTCAACTGTCTGTGCACGGGAGAGGCCGCTGCGAGGCTGTCAGAATCGCCGATATTACTGCACGTAGAGGAGATGGAACATACAGCATCTTGGACACGACGGCCGTGCTAGCTACTTTCACAAGAAGAACGTGGTCGAGTCCGACTCGGTTAAAGGAGTTAAGGAGGGCAAGACCTCCTTGGATTTCATGGGCCTTGATCATACCCTCTAGGATATCTCGGACGGTCAGGTTTTGTCCTTGGCGCGCAAGATGATCTGCGACAGCTAAGATAGCACCCAGATTGTCAGACGGGTGACCCCATTCTGCGGCAAGGAAGCAGTCGTTATAATCCAGCCATCGAATCATTGTGCCAATATTGAAGGCACCCCGGATGGGATCGAGTTGATAGTTCGTACCCGGCACTTTTGTTCCTATTGATTTGCATCTATTTAATTACCGAGACCTATTCCAGCTGCTTTCATGCATACCATTTGGAACAACGGTGCCTTCCACCACGGGACCAAGCAAATTAGCGCAGTCAGGGAACCTCAAACCCTCCAGACCACAGCCAATTGTATCGATCAAACAAAGCCTGGCAGTCTCAAACGCAAGATCCGAGTCGACCTTGTAATTGTGCACGTAGTCTGCGATGTCCGTGAGGACCTTGTCGGGGTCCGGGCGCAAGGTAGACTCTCCTTGGTGAGTGGACATTTTGCGAGAGATTGTAGGTGTCAAGCGAGGTGCTACTAGTATTGAAGATCGGCCGTTCGATGAAGAGACAGCTGACAACCCGGCACGGGATAGAGGACGAGAGATAAGGGAAAGAGTAAGATTATACCGTGCCCTAGATGCACAACTCAACATTCTCCAAGGCACTAGACTGTTAGAATGAGGGACGGGAATACGCACAGCCTATTGAACGAACATTCAACACTAGAAGCCGGGAAATTAAACACATGATGCAGTGTTGGTCACGCGTGCAGTCTATTATAAGACTCTCCTTGATGATCTACCACAGATATTATAGACTGTCGATGCTCTTCGCCAACCTCAAACCATGGCGAAGACTGCTGACAATTTCGCGATGCTGGGCTGGTTCTCGTCCTGTCTCGGTCGTTAGCCTCTCGGATGTCACCCTCCTGGTCGGATGGCAGCCTCTTAGTCGGATGACAGCTTGTTGCGAGAAATGCAAGCCACTTGGCCGAATGTCAGCCTCTGTCTGAAATGTATAAGAGGACCTCAAAATCGACTGGAATCCTTATCCCCCAAGGACCTCTCCAGCAAGTCTCTCATCGCTCATCGCTTTCTCTGTTCTTAATCCCACCACCTTCACTTAAACCACATTCTTTTCGCAATGATCTCTATCGCTGCTTTGATCCCTGTTTTCCTTGCACTCCAGGCCTCGGCCTTGGTTATCCCGCCTGCCAACCTTGACCTTGGCGTATGTATCCTCTTTGTCATCTACAATGAACAACTACTGATACGCATTTCCTCCTGACAGCGTCTTACCCAACGTGATATCATCAGCGGTCGTGCCGTCGGAGCTACAGCCGTTAACACGAACGCTGACGGAGGGATGTTGGGAACCGGTCTTGGAGTTGCCAATGGAGCTGGAGCTGGGAATGTCGCTAATGCCGGACCTGCCGGTTTGCTCGGCAGTGGAGGCGTCTTGGGAACCGGTCTTGGAGTTGCCAATGGAGCTGGAGCTGGGAATGTCGCTAATGCCGGACCCGCCGGTTTGCTCAACAGCGGAGGCGTCTTGGGAACCGGTCTTGGAGTTGCCAATGGAGTTGGAGCTGGGAATGTCGCCAATGCCGGACCCGCCGGTTTGCTCAACAGCGGAGGCGTCTTGGGAACCGGTCTTGGAGTTGCCAATGGAGTTGGGAATGCCGGACCCGCCGGTTTGCTCAACAGTGGAGGCGTCTTGGGAACCGGTCTTGGAGTTGGCTCAAACATAATCGGAGGTGGACCCGGCCCCATCAAAGGCGGCCCCACGTATGGAGGCGGTTACCAGGATCCTGAGGACTGTGACGACGACGAATGGAAGAACAAGGGGGATGACGAGTGCGACGAGTGCGACAACGATGACTGGAAAAACAAGGGGGATGACCAGTGCGATGAGTGCGACGGCGACGACTGGAAGAACAAGGGGGATGACCAGTGCGACGGTTGTGACGACAACAAGAACGGTCAGTGGGGCCAAGATGGCAATGATGGGCAGGATGGGCAGTGGGGACAAGATGGCAAGGACGGCAAGGATGGGCAATGGGGCAAAGGTGGGAAGTTTGAGGCTTCTGGATCCCACCATACCGAGGAAGAGGACTGCGATGAGTATAACCTCGAGTACAACCTGTGATTTGTGATCTGCTTCAATCTTTCGCCTCATCCTGCAATTAGTTGTCCAAATATTCATTTATTTCATTGCCCATTCTTATTGAATTTGAGTCTTGTCTCGCACGTTTTTATTCCATTGTTCCATGGCTTTTTCATGCTGCTTTCTTTGGCACTATTACAGCGAACAAGCGAAAAAAATCGCCGGTTCGTCGATGCTTGGGCGGACTACTTACAACCTTTTTCGCGCTGCAATAGTATTAGGAAACAACCGCAAACAACACGAACACGGTCCCTAGTAAATAAGCACTCTGGTCTGGACAATGGGTAACCCTCATATTGGAATATTACCCAATGGTGAGCTCAACGAAGGTTCTATGAAATGTTGCTGAAACGGTGCAGACGTTTTGGACGCGCTGTCAACCCAACTGCCAGTGAACGAGACACCGCGAACATCTCCGCTGCGCTTCTTGCGGCTGCCACATCCTCGTACTGGTAGGCAGTCCTATTTTACCTTACAGACGAACTATGACTCGACCACTTTTGGCTGCTTCCATAGGCGTACCGTCCTTGTTCTTGCCATATGAAACGACCACGTCGCTCGAGCTGCAAGAGACGAGGATTGTGGAGGCACAGGCCGTGACACCCACCAACGCGAGGTCTTGGTTCTTGGGAGAGCAAGAGGTAGTAGCAGGTGAGAGTTTGTAATTATCACATCAGTCCTTTAAATTGACAGACATCTAGATGGAAAGCTCCTCGTTATGACGCCAGTTGACCCCGCCTTTCTATTGATACCTATCTTGCAAGCTTCCCAACCAGTGCGTCTGCTATCTGCTTCCATTTACTTCATCATCCACTCACTCGTGTCTTCCACAAAGACCGATGGAACATTAGGAACGTTTCGTCCGGCCGATGATATATTTGAAGAAGCTGCGGTGCTGCTGAGGAAGGGGGTACCAAAGGAGAAAGATTCCTCCATGAAGATATCAGGGAAAGATATGCATCAATTTTCTTCGCTTCCGTGCGTCAGAAGGGCTCTGACGCGGCTTTGTGACGTCAAAGGTATAATTTAATACTAGCAGTTAGCAATCAATTGTCAACTAAATTACCGGCAGAGATCACACCTGAAATAGTCGTATATCGTTATTCATTGCCAAAACTGGTCGAATATCTTCGTGTTAAAGTCGCCCGCCTGGCAACTATCGAAATGATTGAAAGCTCCCGCACACTCATACGAGGTCTGGCAAAAGACGGGCTGATGGAAGACGGAAAAGAGGATTTACTGGAATGTCCGTATTTGATTGTTTGCAAGTCCCCGCGATTTCTCATACTTTTTATTATGCAGCCGGCCGTATCAAGGCCGGCTGTGACCTCGTTTCACAGTATATCCCCACAAGCGTTTACACTGCCCTTCTGGCATCATACGAGTTTGTCACTTGCTTTCTGATTTTTCTTCTTTGCTTATTAATATTTTCCAGCTTTACAAAACTTGATGCGTACCTCCAGACGCTGCACGACGAGGCTGCCGCACTCGTCGTCGCCAACACCATCACTTCCAAGTCCAAGTCCAAAACCAAGGACATCGACAATGGCAACGATGACAAAAAGAGGAAGAACAAAGCGAAAACGTCACAGGGTGTTGACAAGTTAAAGAAGGCAAATATCAATGGGATGGCCAAGATGTCGAGCTTTTTCAAGAAGGCGTCGTAATTGCTTTATTTGGTCTCATTTTACATTTTGCCCTGGAGACATGTATGCTCACCTGTTCCATGCAGATCCTGAATCCGTACTTGAACTACATAACCAAATCTTCGGCAACCTTCAATCTCGATAGAGTAAGCAGCTTGACTTTCTTATGATTCGGCATCGTACTGACATCAATTAGGCTCAAGCATCACATTTCAGTTTTACGGGTAGCTGCGTTAACTCCTATCAGCAGACGCGTAAATATCTGTCCGACGAGGACGTGAAATCAACGTTGCAGAGGAGACCTGGTTTGGCTGCAAGATTGCCACCAAAGTAACCTGCACTTAGTAAATTAAGACATTCACATCTCCTAGTTTAAGTTGGCAAAGTAGATGTCCAGTAAGCTGAGAAAATGCTGCAAACGATCATATTCTGAAAGCCTGGTAATGGCCGGTTGCGGTCAAGAAGCGCTCCATCATCATCAGCGATGTACCAGACCTCTAGCGTGAGGTTCCCTAAACATACTTACATTCAGTGTCTCGCAGAATAAACGAATTTGTCGCTTAGTTCGACGCAGATCATATGACCTTTGAGCTAGGTGAAACTTGAACTTTCTATGCCAAATCTGGAATCTGGGCGCTTGCGTCCCTCTTCATACCTGCTCATCGAGTTCATCGCATCGTCGACCACGCTCATTTCTTGTGTAGTTGACTCCTAGGATTCGTATGTCACCACCAAGGAGTCCAGCCAAGGTCTACGTCGACCGCGGAATCCAAACTATTTGCACCCCAACTTCACTATGGCTTGGCTGCTCGGTCTCAAACTCTAATAACTCCAGTATTCGCGCCCATAATGGCTCTCTATCTGAATACTCCTCTAATGCACCCACCTCCGCTCTTTCCCACTCCCCCAGTTCTAGCGCATATAGCCACTCTTTACCGCCTGACAGTCCAAGTCCAGCTCGCTCCAGGATAATAGCACGCCGTATGTATAAACGCCAGGAAACTCCTTACAGTCAACCCAGTTCTCATAGGCCGAAAAACCGAGTTGTTTCTCTTCCGGAAGATCCACCGATGCATCACAAGGAAACGATTCGAAAATCGACGACACTTCGTGTAGTGTCATTGCCAGATCTGAATCATCTTCCATCGTCTCCTTTGTTCACGGGAAGCAACTCCTCCTCGGATATTGTAGATGCCTCTATCTTTATGGATCACTCGGTGTTTGTCGGAGATGAACAATTTTCTCGTATCCGAGTTCGACCAGTGGATGAACCGCATACACCCTCTCCGCCTTCGTCTCCCGACTCTATTCTTATTATAGAAGACAACCACCAGCTAGCCGATACGTTCCTGCGTAGCAATCCTGATCAGAACTCACAACGGCTGTTCTCCGACGATGAAGGTTGCTTTAAACCCGTTGATCTTTGTGCCTTATTTATGGTTTGATTTTGGAAGGTTGGATAACTTGGGCGACTTCGCCTCCAAGACCGATCCCTGCTCTTCATGGGCCTCTGTCATTGCCGTATGCCCGTTGCCCCTCGTAAGTTATTACTGCTATCACTGTTTCGTCCATGGTTTGATCTTTCGTCTAGTGGAGCCGAAGGAACTATTATCGAAGGACATGACAATTTGCCTCGCATGATTTGGGGTCTAGGATCTGACGATGCCCCTTCTACTCATTCTCGTGTCGGATCGCACAACCCTCATAACACGAACTCGCATGGTTCACACCTTAAAGCTTCTTCGAGAATGCAGAAGAAACAAGCCTCACCAGCATACCTTGCGACTCCCCTGCAAACTCCTAAACCACCTCCGAATCTTCGCGACTATTCGGTGACTTTGTGTGAGCGTGATCGGAGGACGCAGGTAGCGACGCGCCAACATGCTCTAGAAAATCTTGGGACTCGTCCTCGTGACGCCTATGGCAGTGCAGTGATACTGGATAAAATGCTTCAACAAGGCGCAGCCAACGTTGCAGGTACCTGGGATTCATTGTACGGAAATTCTGCATTCAAGTCCCAAGGTCTTACTGTTGGAGATGAACGCGCATTTGATATGATTAGTAACATCGCACTTGACTGGCAATCACTTCTAGGGCAACCAAGTCTCAGAAGCTCTGTCGATGCAAAAAGACAAGAACACGAATCCAAACCGACCCATTTTCTCAAGCCTTCTGCCCCTGTTTTTGTTCCTAGCAGTCAAGTTGTATCGTCGCGTTTTCCTCGTATATTCCTCGAACCACGTCCTACGCAGTCTCCTAAAGAACGTAATCAACCTCGTTCTATCCCTGTTATAGAAACAGCTCTACAGTACCGTCACCACCACAAGACTCATCAGAATGGTCTTCCTACTCCTCCTAGTTCTTCATCGCCCCAGTGGTCATCAAAATTTTCCCCGTACCAAGGTTCTTTGCACTCTCCCGATATGGCTCCTTTGCGACCAAACAGGATTCCGAATCTTTCTTCCGTCGATTCTTCCAACGAATTGCGTAGATTTGTATATGAACATATCAGCAGTGGAGCTCCCAACACGACGAAATGTCTTCCGTCTGACTCTCCCAAAATCAGTCACGCAGTCATGTCCCCTAGAGCTCTGACCTGTTCTTCCAATGTCTCTGGCAAGCCCCAACATATGCAGCACCTCGACGAACATACTGTAAACTCTGTCAGCTCACCTTATCCTGGACCGCCTCCAAGTACTCCGCTTCCTCCGCTTCCTGCTATTCGAGACTCTCAATCAGGACTTGGGCGATCACCATTTTCGACTACTCCTCCTTCCCCTACATCTCCTGAACCTCGACCGCGTAGTTTCTCGTATCAGCACCCTCGCTCTATCCCTCTCGCCCGTCTTGTCCAACGGAGGCTGTCGTCGGTTCCAGAAGAGGACCTAAGCACTGTCGTCGATCGTCACAGTTCTCCACAGCTACAGTCATCCAGTCAACCTCGCAATCAAAGCTACGTGCCTCGTGTAAAGACTGTTCCGCAGACTCAGCAGCATCAGCAGCCGTTCCATTCGGCAACAATTAGAACACCCAGCCCTATCCCTCCAGTGCTGGCTTTGAGGAGCAGGACTGGTCCCGAATTTGACCAGGGAGAGTTTAGAGTCGAACCTGGCTTGACACCCATGTCCGGATCTTTCTCTGTGAAGGTGAGGTTGCCGTATACTCCACTCAAAGCAGTACATGTCGAACAAACGAAGGGAGACAATGATGACAAGTTACCAAGACGGTCGGAGGACAGCAAAGAGAATTTGATAAGGGCACAGGTCAGGTCACAAGGTGTGAACTTGAGGAAGAAAGGACACGGTAAGAAGAAGAGGATCGCATCGCGTATGCAGATTCGTACACCTGTTGAGGATGACGGCAGCTTACCCGCAAAGGTTTGAGGCTCATTTTTGTCGAAAAGAAAGAGGATTTTTATTGCATTGGACTCTTTTGTGCACGTCAGACTCATTCCGTTCTTCCCGACCACCATCAAATTGTGGTAGTGTCACTGTCTTTAGAAATCATGTGTTTATCAATCTGGTACTGCGTATGATCACACTCGGATGGCTCCAGGATTATAATTTTTCACGTCCGTAACCGCACCAAACCTGCAATATTTTACCAGAGCAACGTAAAGAGCAGGGACCGTTCGTGAACCCTGTGCAATATTAATCCGAACCGCTACTCGGACGACGGCTAAGTAATTGTCGCTGGCAGGGCCATGCACGGCATCCTTTCAGCTATCGAGCATACAGTGGAAGAATAGAACCCAAAATAGCCAAAGTGGCAGACCTCCGCGTAGCCCACACCATTACCCAATTCAAGAAAATTCAGTTGAAAGATTAAAATTTCGTAGGCTTTGAACGCCACAACCCAAATTTGGACTTGACTTGATCACATTCGGAAGCACTGACTCTTCAATTGTCTGTGACCATGGCTTCATCATCAGGTACGCTGCAAGCTGTCAAGTAGATGCTCCTCATTAATGAATCATATTTTCAGCCATAGGGAAACTTTCTCGCGAAGAATTTCGTCGGCAAAAGGACCTTGATGCGGCTCGGAAAGCAGGGACGGCGCCCGCTGCTCTTGACGAAGAAGGGCGAGCCATCAATCCGCATATTCCCCGTGAGCACCATTCAACCGTATATGTACTGATCAAAGACACTCAATCATCTACAGAGTATATTTCACAAGCACCATGGTACCTGGACACTGGCGCACCATCCCTTAGTCATCAACGTCGACCAGCGGAGGACCGTGTCTCGGACAAAATCGACAACTGGTATGATCGCGGCGCAAAAGCTGGTCCAGCAGCCAAGAAGTATCGAAAAGGTGCTTGCGAAAACTGTGGTGCATTGACCCACAAAAAGCAAGACTGTTTAGAACGGCCGCGGAAGAAGGGTGCTAAATTTACGAACAAGGATATTCAGGCAGATGAAATCATCCAAGACGTTGCATCTGGTTACGATGCGAAACGGGATCGGTGGAATGGGTATGATCCAAGCGAACACAAGAAGGTGTATGATGAATATGCGGCGCTTGAGGCTGCGCGGCAGAAGATGAGGGAGGACGAGATTGACAATCAGACGACGACCGATTTGGCGGCTGTTAGGAAAGTGGCGAAGGCAGGGAAGGCTGAGGGTAAGGAAGGTGATGCAGACTTTGGTTCGAGCGATGAGGAAGAAGGGGATGAGGAGAAGTACGCTGACGCTGCTGATGCCGTCGGTCAAAAACTGGACACGAAGACACGAATCACCGTTAGGAATTTGCGGATTAGAGAGGACACCGCCAAGTACTTGATCAATCTAGATCCCTCGAGTGCTTACTATGATCCTAAGACCCGTTCGATGCGAGACGCTCCGCTAAAGGATATTCCTCCAGAAGAGGTGAGCATTTCCATCTCATATACATTTTGACGTACTCAACAATACACCAGGCGGTATTTGCTGGTGACAACTTCTTCCGTCATTCAGGTGAAGCACCGGAGGTACAAAAATTGCAGCTCTTTGCTTGGCAAGCAGCAGCACGCGGTAACGATGTGCACCTCAACGCCAATCCGACGCAGGGCCAAATTCTGCACCACGAGTTTAAACAAAAGAAGGAGAAGCTAAAAGACACATCGAAAGTCAGTATCTTGGCGAAGTATGGTGGCGAGGAGTACTTGGAAAAAGCGCCGAAAGAGCTGCTGCAAGGGCAGACCGAGGATTACGTAGAATATTCGCGGACAGGACATGTCATCAAAGGACGGGAACGTGCAAAGGCCAAGTCAAAATATCCTGAAGATGGTGAGTTTGCCGACTTGTATGGTATCCGAGCACGTATTGATATCCCTTCCAGTGTTTATCAATAACCACACTGCTGTCTGGGGCTCATGGTATGATCTGTCGTCGGGGACATGGGGCTACGCCTGTTGTCAGTCGACGCTTCATATATCCTACTGTGCTGGCCAAGCAGGAATCGACGCTGCCCGAGCGTCCAGTGCGCAACATCTTCTTGCTTCGACGTCTGGGTCGGGGCCATCATCTTCAGCTCCTGCAATTGAGAAATCATCAAAGTCTCTTACAGAGACGCATACTGAGGAAGATGTCCGAGATAGAGTGGAGCAGAATTTCTCTAAGAAGCGAATAGGGGAAGGTGACGTAAAGCTAGACAATGATCGCCTTGCGAAGGCAATCCACGAAGAGAAGAAGCGGAAAATGAGAGGGGAAGAGGACGGGGATAGGTTCACGAAAAAGACTAAAGCTGGGCCTGAAGGTAGTAGCCACGATGTGACTGAGGAGGAGCTTGGTATGTACCATTTGGTTCTGATATCCCGTCATGGTCTGATAGGTTTCGCAGAGGCATACCGGATGAACCGCCGGCAGACGGAGGATCCAATGGCGAATTATGTTGATACGAACGATTAGCTTCCTTTCCACCACGCAGTCTATTCAACGCATTCATCCATTCGCTGCATTACCTTCTATCTGTTATCCGTTGATAATTTCCGTCTTCCTAGTGGTCATCTTCCGCAATAAACCGACCAGCTGGTTTTGACTTATTCAGAGCGGTCGACACCATCTGATAGTATTTGGATACGTATATTTTCCTCTAACAAAGTGAAAATGGAGATATTGACTCGCAGACCCGGCATTTCTGGGATGAAGTGGGGTTGAATTTTTGTATAAAAGTCATCAAGCATAGTAGTGTGCATGAACAGGAAATGCAATGGCAGACTGGGCAGACCGCTCTCCCATTGTTTCAAAGGTGTCAGGAAGAAATATAACGACTTTCTGGGTTCGCAGCAGCTCCTGCCTCCCTCCGAATCTTCTCCGAGATATATGCCTCGAGCTGCTGCGTCAGAGATGATCTTGTATAGACCAGGGATATGTCCAGGTATTTTGTTATTACTTGCAAGCCTTCACGGCAGACATCTGCGTCGTCTTTCGTTGGTGTCAAGCGAATGTAAGCTTGTTTCAGAAGGGTGTGCAACTGATTCTCCATTCCGACCTCCTTCGCCGCCTTGTGTACCATGTGCGCATGACGGGTACCGTGTTTTTCGACCCTCTGAACACACAAGCGAAAAATAGGCCTTCAGGCTACGTATGTCGTCTAAATCATCGACTTTGTTGTTGGCCAACACCTCTCTAAACCGGGGGTGTATATTTTCCCCACTGTGTCAGAGACGGACGCAGTTGGTTTATTACAGAGGCGGCATTTTCATCGACAGGAAACGAACTTACAGAACATCATTAGAGCATCATTAACGAAACGGAAGGCGGCAAGTTTCTCCTCCGCTGACTGGAAGGTATTTGGTTGGTTATTACGTCTCAACGGCTGAACCTGATAGTGGCAACTGCACCCGCCGAACAGAGTGATATATTTCAAGCACCGAGGTACAGACGAGGCGTTATGAATCGGATAGCTAGTATTGTGCGAATGAGCCATCGCGGGAAGGCAACGGCCCGGGCTAATTCGAAAATAAGGGAGGATATCGGACTCAATCAAAAGCTCATTGCTGCTTCAAGTTTAAATAATGTTAACGTTGCCAATGAGCGACAACAAGTGACTTGGTATTAGCCTTATGGTACATGATAAAACAGATCTTCATGAAGAGGGATTATCCGATAGGTTTGGTGTACCATCTACAGACACGTAGAACGCACAATCATAATCAGAGCAGGGTGTCTTCGGAAACCGATTAGCTCCATTGCATGTCATGCATAGAA
Source organism: Piloderma croceum F 1598 (assembly GCA_000827315.1). Classification (NCBI taxonomy): domain Eukaryota; kingdom Fungi; phylum Basidiomycota; class Agaricomycetes; order Atheliales; family Atheliaceae; genus Piloderma; species Piloderma croceum. Next base: position 212,440 of record KN832970.1, read on the forward strand.
GGGGACTGGCAAAGGCCGGAAAGGCGCAGATGGCCGACAAACATGTTTTGCCGCAAACTTAGGGGAGGCTGTCGAGATCAGTGGAGACAATCGTGCTTGATGATTAGTCTTCTCGAACAGTATTGATGGACCAATTTGCCTACATAAAGGGATAGCTCATGGCACTATATTATAGGTTAATAAGCTTTTCGCCTCTACACGGAAAGAAAAGGTGTGGCACATCACGTCCAAAGGGAGTCGCGTGCTGTAGTTAGCATTCTCTGCTTTGTTCGTGGCTGCCCGTATCAACCCAATGAAACGGCAAGCTTGACCAATCAAGGTAGGGTATATTTTCCAGTAGTCCTGCCGTGAGGAATGAACATCACACATGCACGGCATAACCAATGGGGCGGGCAGTACGGCGACAGTCCAAGAGATCCGGGAACGAACGTTGTCCTGATGGTTTCAGGCCATTATCAACAGGACACTGTCGGAGGAGGCGTCGATCGGGCCTTCTTCGTATGAGCGGTGGTTGTTATGTGCGGCCCGTCGCAGAGAAGGAATTTGACACAACGAAAGACTGCAATACGGGTCTACACCATCGCAAGGCAGATTAATGGATCCACGCACCGTTGCCGACATGGCTCTAGACTTCATGCGGAATATAAGCGAGAGGTTGGGCGTCAGGCGGTGACTGGGCGATTGAGGGGCTTGCTGCGGGTTCTGACACATGAGGGTGTGATGGACGCCCATGATAGTGTCAAGCCGCCTGAGCCGGTGAGGAAGGGAACCGGGAGACCGTTATTATCGGCAAAAGGATTGATGAGAACAAATGATAAGTACAGGTGGCGGAGAATGCGGAAGACAACGGCGAGCAAGGAAGGCTGGAATGTGACCGTGACACGGCGTCCATCGCGATTCAGTTGATGGCGACGAACGGGCTGCGGAGCCAATGGGGCTGCTTCACGGCAATGCTCAAGGGGCGAGAGGCAATATACATGGGAATCACTGCTTATACCACCGGCCGTGGCATCGGGGCAAAGCACACCGCCCGCGATGATCTTACATAGTTCCATCTCCTGCTCTTGTCCGTCGTACGCAGAAGAGCCATATTGTAGGATAAATAATGTCCGTATAACACGAATGAGATAATTTGTTAAGACCCTGGGCAAACGGGTCACAATGACCGAGGTCGCTGCCACCCGATGACGAACATATCGTTGCCGGCGTTAACCGTGTTCTGCAAGCCGCCTTGACAACGTGGCCGTCTCAGGGTTCGACGCAGCCCCACTTCTTCCCCCTTTTCTCTCCACAACGCTGACCTTCCCCAGCGCTGTCCGCCCTCCCTTTCAAAACATGCTTGCTGACGACGACGAGCCTATGCAAGCCGTCTCTACCGCCGACCGCCTTAATATCAACTATGATAGCGACGACAGTAGTATGCAGGTCGATTCTGATAGTCCCCAAAATAATATGAGCGCGCATGACGCCGACGCCGACGCTGATGTCGACGCTGAAGGAGAGTCAATCCATGTGTCTTCGCCTGGTGATGGCGAAGGTCATGCCAGCAGCGTTGCTGGCCCCTCATCTTTTGCTCAGAGGGATTCGGTGCGTGTCTTCGCCATTGTGTCTTCTCATTTCATGCACACTGATGGCTGTGGTCATAGGATGAGGATGATTCGGTGTGTAAAAATGTTTTCGCTTTATGTATTTTATCTTATTCTGGTGTTATAGGGATACGACGACATTGGCGACCAAGGGGATGAAGATGAAGACGATGGTACCTACGCTGACGAGGAGTATGGCAAGAAGAAAGTCCACAAGAAAAAGAAACAGCCCGCGTCGCTCCCCAAACCGCGTCGTACGTCCTCCACATCCGCTCATGCATCCTCCAATATTAACTTTATGTTAGCCGCCCCTTCCCGCCACTCGCCCTCCGACTCCGACTCCGACTACGGGTCCCGCTCGAAAAAGAAGAAACGTTCACGCTTATCAGGGGACGAGATCCGCGTCTCCTCACGCGGGGTCAAAGTGCCCAACTACGTGGATGACGTTGCTGACTTTGAAAAATTCGACTCAGATGAGGCAGGCCCGAACTATTATGTCGACCCGAATGCTCAGTACAAGGAAGAGGATGAGATTGAGGCTGTCTTGACTCACCAGAGGGATGAAGAAAGGCTGGAGGATCCTGTAAACGTGTGGTTCGATAATATCGTACGTTGACCATGTGGGTTGATAAATGATGTACCCCTGACGATTGTCTCAGCGCTTCCACATCAAGTGGAAGAATTTCTCCCATCTGCATAACACGGACGAAACGTATGAGTTCCTCAAACGCTTCAAAGGGCTCAAACGCGTCGACAACTACATCAAAGCCTACAAGGCGTACCAGGCTCTCCTCGACACACCAAATCTCGCCCCGGAAGACAACGAAGCCCTCCTCCTCGACAAAGAGCGGCTAAAAGAAGAATACGAGACCTACAAAATCGTCGAGCGCATCATCGCAGAGCGTACGGGTGCCGAGGGGAAGCCGGAATATTTCTGCAAGTGGACAAATCTGAACTACGACCATTGTACATGGGAAAGTCAGGATGAGATCAAACCTATTGCGAAGGAGCAGATTGATGCATATAGGAAGAGGGAGAGTGAGGCCAAGTTCCCGTACAAGAGCGTGACGTATCCGAAACATCAGAGGCCTGCGTTCACGAAGATTGCAGCGGATCCAGCGTACATACGTTCAACTGGAGGGGAGCTGAAAGATTTCCAGCTAACGGGGTTGAATTGGTTGGCCTACCTTTGGAGTAAAGGTGAAAATGGTATCTTGGCTGATGAGATGGGACTTGGAAAGGTATGCCTTCTCTCTTCGTGTTGACTTCTTCGTTCGATAACACATTGTTTCTGCGCAAGACCGTCCAAACCGTCGCATTCCTCTCCTACCTCTTCCACGAACTACACCAATACGGCCCATTCCTTGTTATTGTCCCGCTTTCCACCATCACAGCCTGGCAGACCCAATTCGCAGCATGGTCTCCCGACCTTAACGTAATAACCTACATCGGGACTGCCTCAGCGCGCGAAGTCATCCGTTCCTTCGAGTTCGGTCCTTCGAATAAGAAGCTTAAGATGAATGTGTTGTTGACAACGTATGAGCTGACATTGAGGGATTCGAAGGAGCTAGGCGACATCAAGTGGCAAGCACTGGCTGTTGATGAGGCGCATCGGTTGAAGAATTCGGAGAGTCAACTGTATGAGGCATTGAGGGCCTTCTCGGCGGCAAGTAAATTACTCATTACTGGGACACCGTTACAAAATAACGTCAAAGGTGAGATTCAGCTTTTCCTTTTTTGTGTGTTTTTTTTTGCTCATCTTACTGCTTACAGAGCTGCTGTCCTTGATGCATTTCTTGATGCCCGAGAAATGTGGGTTGTGCTTCTTGAGCGATCGCAGGGCTTGTGGCTGATTATTTCACTACAGTCGCGCTGACCAACGACTTCGATCTGAACGATGTTAATCAGGAGGAGAAGATCAAGGAACTTCATCAGCAACTTGAATCACTGATGCTGAGGCGTCTTAAGCGTGATGTCCTTTCAGAGCTTCCGACCAAGAGCGAACGCATTCTCAGAGTAGAGATGTCTGCCTTGCAAACTCTTTTCTACAAGAATATATTGACTAAGGTAATTTGCCCTCTTGGTATACGTGGTGTGTAGCTAACAAATTATCGAATTAGAATTTCCAAGGGCTGGTGAAAAGCTCTCATGGCAATAACAACATCAGTCTGCTCAACATCGGTAAGTATATTGCCCATGTACGGATTTCCGTTAGGTGACGACATTGAATTTGTTGTAGCTATGGAACTGAAGAAGGCGGCCAACCACCCTTATCTTTTTGATGGTGCGGAAGTGCGAACCGAGAACAAGGATGAGACTCTCAAAGGTCTCGTCATGAACAGCGGCAAGATGGTTTTGCTTGACAAGCTCCTGACTCGTCTCCGCCTAGACGGCCACCGCGTTCTCATTTTTAGTCAAATGGTTCGTCTCCTAGATATTCTTAGCGACTACATGTCTCTCCGGGGTTACCCGCATCAACGCTTGGATGGCATGGTTGCGTCTGAGGCACGCAAGAAGTCAATTGCGCACTTCAACGCCGCTGGATCACCCGATTTCGCTTTTCTGCTCTCGACGAGAGCCGGTGGCTTGGGTATCAATCTGGAGACGGCCGATACGGTCATCATTTTTGATGTGAGTTTTTTTGAACTCGTGAAAGACACGTTGCTAAACTAGTTTCCAATTTGGCAGAGCGATTGGAACCCGCAAAATGACCTGCAGGCTATGGCACGCGCTCATCGCATTGGTCAGAAGTCGCATGTCAGTGTTTATCGGTTCGTGGCGAAGGACACGATGGAGGAGGATGTTCTCGAGCGTGCGAAGAAAAAGATGGTCTTGGAATACGCTAGTATGTGTTCAGAGTGCTCTGGTGGTAGTCTTCTCATGGGAATATTCACTGACTGACTCGTTTAGTCATCAACCAGATGGACACGTCACAGGCACACCTTAGTTCTAAAGCCAGCGCTCAAGTCAAGGATGCTGCCAAGCCGGACAATCTTAGCAAAGATGAACTTACCGCTGTACTTAAATATGGGGCTCAGAAGATGTGAGTGTCAGGGTCTGTCCAAGGTAAATTAACTGTTACTAATGTACCATTCAGGTTCGACAAAGATAATTCTCAGCAGGACAAGAAACTTGATGAAATGGATCTTGACGATATCCTCAAGCGTGCCGAAGACCACGAGACAGTTGCTGAGGCCGGCGATGGCGGTACTTCCTTGGGTGGCGAGGGTTTCCTAGCTCAATTTGCTGCCGTCAGCGACGTCAAGAACGACATGAGCTGGGAAGACATTATCCCTCTCGAAGAACGACAGAAATTCGAGAAAGAGGAAGACCAGAAGAAGGCGGAGGAGATTGCTGCGCAAGAATCCAGAGATCGGAAAAGGAATCATGCTCCCGTGTCGTATGAGGGCATGGATATCGATCACCCAGTACCCAAACCTGAGCCTAAGAAGCCTAAAGCTCCTGGGCCTCAAAGGAAGACTGCAGATCAGAAAGCAATGGAGCTCAAAGAGCGCGATGTACGTGTTCTTATTCGAAGTCTACAGCGGTGGGGGGATATCCGACAGCGATATGATGTCATCGTGAGTGCGCAATCCTGTTGTTCCAAGATGCTTTTCATCAAGATAGTTTACAGGTCACCGAGGCCAAACTGCAGAACAAGAACAAAGGGATGATGGTGGACGTGGCAGATGATATTATTGATCTCTGCGAACGAGCCGTTGAAGAGAACAATGCTCAGAAACGCGCCCGCGTATCTGCGGGAGAAACACTTACTAACGCGCAGAAGAGCAAGGCCATTCTAGTAACTTGTCGAAATGTTAACAACATCAACGCCGAAACTGTTCTTTCTCGCCATCGTGACCTCCGGATCCTCTACAACCATCTGCATGAGCTTGGCGACGATATCTATGACTGGTCGATACCTATCGACAACATCAGACCGACACTCAACTGGTCTGGACGATGGGGACCACAAGAAGATTCCATGCTCCTTGTTGGTGCTTTCCTTTATGGTTTTGGCAACTGGGAACAAATGGTCAAAGACCCGAAGTTGGGACTAGAAGGCAAGTTTTTTTTGGAAGAAGGGAAGAAGGGCGAAGACTCTGCTAGTAGGCCTATACCCAACGCGATACATCTCGTTCGGCGTGGAGATTTCCTGCTGAGCATATTGCGAGAACATGACGAGAAGCTACGTTCGTACGAGAGTTCCCTCCGGAACAAGGGACAGCTAAAGGTTTCGACATCCCCTCCTCCGACAGCCGTAGCATCATCATCACACACAAGTAGTTTGAAAAGGCGCGCAGAGAGCGAAGCGGTTGCGTCTGTTGACGACAACAGTTCACGAAAGCGCAAGCGCCGGCCTACACCGACGTTCACGGATTCAGAGTCTTCAGACGAATGGTTCGTCTACTTTTTGCGTTTAGAAGCATTGCGGTTTGCTGATAAATTCGAATAGTCCCTCCATGGACGAAACCTCGACGAAAGAGGAACTGCGGCCTGTCAAGAAGCAGCTCGTCAGTACTTTCACTGCTACTACTGCCTAGCTCTTCTGATGCACGATGCAGAAACAACTCAAGTTGTCCGGCGAGGACATGCCGCGAGACGACAAAGTTGCGATCTTGAAAGATTCTCTTTCTCTCATTGGCCGCCGCATAGAACACGTCCTCAACCAGAAAGAGGCTGCAGGGGAGGACAGACAGAGATGGCGCAGGCATTTATGGAGGTGAAGTGCTTTTCTCTCAAGTTGGTGATGTTCGTATCTGATGAAGTTATGCGCCGGGAAGTTTCGTGACACTATTCTGGCCGAAGAAAGTCAAGGCCTCGAAGCTTGAAGAAATCCACGCAAAGATGGTGATGAAGGACCAGGGTGCTCCGCGACCGTCTTCTGAGACCAGTGGTAAGAAGCCGCGCCCAAGTACAAGCGGTAAGACGAACGGGACTTTGTCAACTCCCACTTCTGCGACTGCTAGGACTAATGGAAAGCCATATCGCTGAGCATGTCCATCCATCTATTACTTCCTACTATTACATCTTGAACTCTCCTCATCAATCTTCTTTTCCCGTATAATCCCTATTTCGTATTCATCATACGTCTATTCAATCTTGACACTCCATCTCCTTGCATTTTTTTGTCGTAATATATCATTCATCCGATCTTGTACAAACTTCTAAGTCATTCACAACGTCGAACAATAATAATCATTCTCCAATGTTAATCCACATGCCCTTAGCATCCCTGGCACTACTTGGGAGGCCGTCTTGGTCGTGCGAGCCTGTAGGACATCGAGATGAGGTCACGGCGTCTTGGAGACACTTGTTGGTGTCCTGCTGAAGCGGAAGTCGATGGTGCAGTAATGGATCCACCTCAACCATATTCTAGGGGGTCTGTATCAGACAGTGCTCAAAGAAAATAAACAAGGACATACTATTACCGCGAAATGCAGATCTCAGATTCCCAGAGCTTAGTTTCCGGTGTCGTTTAGTGGCAGTAGCAGGACTAGTCCTGTTCTCAGCACCAACCGCAGGCGGATCAACCGCCGAGTCGACATGACTGCCAGATGATCGATAATATTGATGTCGGTCGCTAGGTGCTGAAGGGTGTCTGCTACCGGTTGTGTTCTGACGGGGTCGTGAGCCCGATGCCACAGGACGTGAAGGGGACGCTGTAGGTCCTGGCTTAGCTACTGCCGGTGTAGACTTTACACCATTTGCTACACATATCGAATATCAATAAACGGAAACTCTTTCCTCTGGCAATCATTGTACACACCTTCAAGAAGCTTTGCATCCGCCTCCTTATTGAAACCATGCGTCAACGCTCTGTACCTCTTCACCTGCCAACTCATCTGCTCCGCCCTAGCCTGATTACCCGACGCCAGCGCCCATATCCTCTCTTCTTTGTATCGCCGCTTTTCTGTGTCTGCGAGAGACGCTCGTGCACGTAAGGTAGCAACCTCGCGCTCAAGAGGTGTTCGTGCTGTTCGATCTATCCAGTCGGAGGTAGAGTCGAGGGATGGGGCTGTGATGTCTGCATGCGATGATCGCATTCGTTCCCGGTCTCGTTCACGATCTCGACGGCTGGGATTGGGTTCGTTGCCTTTACTTCGTGAAAACGACATCGTCCGGGGCCGCTGTCTCGAAGAAGAGTCGTACCCACTCTTCGTCCCACCAAACGTGCTGTAAGACCCATCCTTCAAGAGCTGACTGAGAACATCCGTGAACATCACACCCATCGCTACCCCCAGGAGCGTAACGGCGCATTTCACGACATCCGGGACGAGTGTGAACTCGATGAGTAATTTGGCACCAATCGCAAAGGCCGCAACGAATGAGAAACTTGGGAATTCCATGAGTGCATAGTACAATCCCACGCCCTGCCAGGCGCCGAGGAGGACAAAGTCCGGTAGACTTGGTTCTGCAGCTGGTTCTTGAGTGCGGGCGAGAGTGTTGATGAGGATGCGGCCGCCGAGGCCAAGGAAGAGAGCAAGTGCTGTCGATACGTTCAAGGGCATAGAGTGGTCAGTGGCATGGCAATCTGTAGTTGTACGTCCTCAGCAGCGTGCCCAGCGCGAGGCTGGCTTCATTTTCCAACATCAGGTCTGTCCTGCTTTGGCAATTGGCCACCACGGTTGTTCACTCCCGCCACCCGACAACATACACGCCCGCAAATAAAAGACGCTATATGGCTCTCAAGCGACCCTTCGACCAGTGTGAGAATAATAAACGATTGAGAGTATAATTATTTTCCAACGGGACCGAGTCTTCCGTAATCATTTTATATTGAACACTCTATTCCCAACATGCTCTAATGAGCATTCAGTTTGCACAAGAGAAGATTTCCTCTACTGAGTAGACAGGCCTAGCCCGCCCATATTTGAAATGGTATTTTACACCCGCCAGACACAGGGAACTGCTTAAAGATAGATCTGATGTGTCTGCTAGCCGAGGATGCATTGTAATTTTAGAGTGAGAAGGTATTATAATAAGTGCTTTGTTCATTATATTAAGTATTGGCCCACCAATTGCCCATGGATAATGTAATGAGGTATGTGGCTCCATAACTACAACTACAACTACAGGTGGGGTGGGGACAGGGTTGTTAGTCAGGCACATGATACCACCAAACCAATTAATGGTGCCGGGCGGGGGTAGACGTAAAGCAGAGCCAGCACAGTTCTCGCCAACTCTAGTTCCATGCCCTACCCCATTCTGGATTTGCTGGTGGTGAAGCGTCATGCAATAGAGCTTGTGCCACACTTATTTCTACTGTAAAATTTTCCACCAATGTGGCAAAGCCAAAATATGTTATCACTATACAAATACATACATGAAATAAAACTAATAGGAAAAAATCCTGAGCCTATACGGAAGAAGGAATGAAAAGGTGGAGCAGTCAGTCTGAGCTGTGGGGTGGCAGGCATCTATGCACCTGCACAACCCATTTTCCAACCCTGCCTTCAACTGAGCCCGGGGTAAATTACTTGCTCCGCCTTGGACTTTTCTGCATGCTTAGCAACTTGGAATCCCTATTGTGCACATGCTTTGCCTGTACCCTTGTCTTTTGCTCTACATCTCCTTGGAACCAGTTGGCATCAAGTGTCTCACCAGCCTCTCCAAAATTGTGTGGATCCAGAGTTGCAAGTGGGTGCAGATCAGGGTCTGGAATGAGGTCAGTATCAGATTCCTGCTTCTTGGACTGTTTTTTCTTTTCCTTCTCTTCTTTCCATGTAATAGTTTGCTCCAGCTTTGCATCCCCCGGCCATGATGCAAAGACATGCAGAACTGGGTAGTAAGTCAATTCAGCCTTTAAACCATGTGGAATGCTCACCAGGACTTCTATGGTTTTTGTGGTGAGTGCAGGATAATAGTCCTGTATGAATGGTGCAGTGGCAGCTGTTTTATGCTGTAATCGAAGAAGGATCTTGTTAATTGAAGTAAATTTATAAAAATAAACACACTGCCAGGTCTTTGCTTTTCCAAAACCAAGACAGAGTAGTGGTGTGCACCCCATGGATGAGAATCCATGCTTTCAACATGGAAAGGAAGCACATTCTCCTGGTCAGTCCAATATTGTGCATCAGTTAGCTTGAAATCTGTAAATGCTTCCACATATCAATTGATGATTCTGTGGGGGCTCTCATAGATTAAGGTGGCAGTGCTATGATATCTGGCGAACATGTAAAATTAATGTTAACCACTTGCAAAATGAAAGAATTGTTACCTTCCACAGCACCAGCACCATGACCGGGTGAGAAATTCCGCCCAGTCCAGGTCAGCCCAACATGCTGGCAGATAGTGTTTGATGTATTCTGCTTGGTACTCAGGCTTCTTGAAAGCACCAATGTTAGACTTAACAGTATATGAGTGTGCCTTGAGGGCAGATGAGGCCAATGTTTCTTCAAGGGCTTGGAGCTTGATGCCTGTTGCAGAAAGCACAAGACATATTTGAGCAGAATTGAGTATTGTGGTTCATGAAAGTTATATTTCGTGCAATATAGGATGGTTGGTGGTGTGGTCATCCGATATGAAGTCTCCCATATGTAGAGTAAGTAGCAGTGACTTGTGCTTTGTCCAGCACGCAGAACAATGGGGGTGTTTCGTCTGTATTGGTGGCGGGATTGCGGACTGGTTTCTCAATAGTGAAATCTTATGATAGATTTCAAATCGTGAATAGAGGAGATTAGCAAGGTCTGCTGTGAAGATGTTGACATCGAAATCCATGCCAAACATTGTTGGATATGCCTGTAAAAGCATCCATAACCGACGGTGGACCTTCTCCTGGAGCCCTCCTGGGGTGTTTTTAGCTTCATGGACGAGAAAGCACAAGGGAATGAAATGAGATAATAGCAACTGGGCGAGACGGTGTTCCACCATTTCATGCATGTGGTCAACAGCAGCTTGAGAGTTCAAAGCTACCTTCATTCTTTTCGCATGTTGATAATTGCAAGCAGTGTCAAGCATAGACATAATCTCCCAAATGTCTCGGGACCCCACTCCAACACCATCATGCTGTGCAACAAAATAGAACCTCCATTGATGACACAAGCCGTCAAGGAGTAGCCAAGTTTTGCCGGATCCAGTGGTGTTGATGAGTAACCTAGACAACTAGATCATTAACATGCAAGAAGTTCCCCAAATATTATGTTGTGTACGTGTGATTTGCAAAAGAAAAAATATCCAGAATACGTGCAATGCACATATTTCTGCTCCCCTAGATCATGAAGGAGCAAGCTAGGCCACCCATCTGAAACAGTGGGTATACACAACCCTGAGACATGCTTTGCAAGGCCCTCATCTGCAGAAGGACCAAGCTTCCACGATGGAAGAAGTAACAATACATCATCAGCATTCATGAGAAGTGTCTGCATCCTACAACGATGTTTCTTCATAAAGGTGTTCATCATAGCAAGCTCTTCGATAGTCTTGGGCGGAGTATGGATCAAGGTTTGGTCATTGGCTTTATTCTCTGGGGTCGTTTGGTGCATGTGAAGCCTAGCTACAGGGTCTGCCATTAGTAAAGCCAACTTATACGACAAGCTCATTGCTCTCACCAGCAGTTGAGTGTTCCACGATGATGACACTCAGATCTGAACAAGATTTGAAGCACTGAGACAGCCAAAATTCATTTTTACACAAGGAGTAGTGGGGAAAGATGAGGTGAAGCAGCCAAAGCAAGATGACAAGGCAAGAGCCAAACAACATAATAGGGAAATGCCAGGGGGGGTTACAAGATATGTAATTTTGGCACACAAGAATGCAAGCACAATTCAAATTCAGGAGTCAGTAAAGGAGAAAGGTTTTTCTGACATAATCTCATCAGCAACGTTCAGCTATGGAGATTCACTCTCACTCACCGGTAGCCAGGACCTTCACAATTATGTGGAGGTATGTGGTGGGAAGTTGATTCAACCAATATTCCTCCACAGACTTCCATGATGTCAACTTTTTGACACTCTCAAGATCCTTGGCAAGATCCTCAAGTTTGAGGTGGCTAAGAGAATGCTCATTGTGAGTTTTGAGATCAATGTTGACCTGCTGGGGTATGGGAATAAGCCATGTCACTTCACATTGGACTCATCAATGGGGTTCACCTTCCACAGTTCTAATGCATGAGGACCAACATCCTTTAAGGTATCCGGTGCTCACTCCCTTTGTATCTCTTTCTTCAAGTCTGTAATCTTGACAAACACCACAGATTTGCCCTTGATGAGACAACGAAGCCGACGAGACCCATCATTGTGTTTCAGGCATAGTGATTGGTGCTGAATTGAAAATGGGGGAGGTGCATCTTTCGTAGATGTGTGTGGTGGCGGAGGGGAGTTCTAGCCTGCGGAGATGCAAACTTTCATCTCCCCAAGTCCACAAATTTCCTTATTCATCAAAATTCCCTGTAATGGCAACTCAAATCTCGACCACCGTCTTCGGACGTGTCTCAACGTTTCTTTTCTGACTACCATATTCTCGTGATTCCATCAGCATACGGTACTACAATGCCGCCTACCATCGATCATTCCAGCGAGTCTCGCCATCCTCACAAAATGGATATTTTGGTTAGAAACGCCGACTCTCAGCTCACTCTTGTGGCTGGTCTACTTAATAGCGTCCCGCCGGAATCTAGCCTGCACGCGGGAGTAAATTCTGCGTATCCGTGTATGGAACCGTATCCAGCGTGGGTTGAAACAAAGCTGCCAACGAAGACCGTCTCTTCCGCTCCACGCACTCTCCACAGAAAACCTGTCAGCCGCCTCATTCAGCGAGACGATCCAGGACTGGATCCAAACCTTGATCCAAGTCTCGATCCTGCGTTTCTTGACCCCAACATGGTCTGGGCCTCTGTTGTCCCAAACCCGCCGCCTCCTTACACGCCGACAATGGCACTCCGAGCCAGCACGCTACCTCCCGTACCGAACTCCGCGAACGCAGAACAAACCCAAGACATGCATACCTCAAAAATAGCTACTATCATTGTTTGTGTTATTTTGGGTCTTTTGCTAGGTGTGGCTGTAGTGATAGAGGCCAGTAAGCGGAAAATGATACGCGGGAAGAAGGATGTCGCGAAAAGTGGTTGGCGATTTAGGGTGCCCAAATTCCCTAATGTGCGTGGGCGGCTGGCGAAAGGTATCGAGTGTCTGTCATGGAATATGGAGAACGGTGTTGAGATGGCGACAAAGGCTGAATTTGACGACAGGACTTGGGGGACACCCATGCATGCGAAAGCTATACAGGTGGGCACAAGCGAAGTCGAAACTCCGATCATTAGAGCAGAAAGTCAAAACAGTCCAAACATGCGTTCGTACACCGTCCCTTGGTCGGCACCATCATATCGCTCGTCGTGCCCTCCAATCCTAGGCACATTTACTGTCGACCTTGAGAGAGAAACTGGTCGCACAAGCGCTCGAGCGATGTCCATGTCGTGCTCGGTGGATCGCTCCATTTTTCGAATCGGGACTCCGGAGTTGAATAGCCATGAAGAATGCACCGATTTATTCATTGGACAAGATGCTACACAGGACGCGGAGCTCGATTCACGAGACACCGCACAAGATGCTTCGTTCACTACGCTCGAACAGCTCGGCTCTCGGACAGTCTCTGTCAACCTCACCAGCGCAGAATCCGTATCGACCATCTTGGCACTTACGTCGGCTGCGATGCGAAGCATAGGGAAAAGGGAGAATCCCACAAGGGGTAGGGCGAGACAAGGCTCCGATGCGTCTACGAGCACGGAAAATTCAGTTAGGACAGACACGGATAGCTCCTCGGATGGCGGGTCTAGGGCTTCGTCGAACACCTCTATCGCAACCATGAATCATGAGACGGACGAGGACGACGAGGAAGGAACCGAGGACGATGATGAATCGAGGGCGGAGGGGGAGACGTTTGAACTGAAGAGGGTGACAGATAGCATGGAGGTGAAAAAAGGAATTTTGGTGGCTTTGGCGAAAGGGCAGGCTGGCGAAAGTCTTCCGGAAATGCCGCAGTCGGCTGTCTCGAGACCAAATTCGTGCGAAACCAGCCCTAAGCCGAAAACGACCATAGGCTCGACTTCGTCGTATGTGCAGGAGGACACCAACGAGGAAGGTTATATCGAAGACAGTCTACTTCACCCTAAACTGCTCACCAAGTCAAGTACCAGTAGTCTCAAAACAATGGAGAGTAGCACCAGCGGATCTTCCATCGACCTCAACGACTTTCCATTCCCTCCGACCTCCGACCTCATTCCTTCCATCACGTTTACACTATCGACCGACTCTGGCCCGATTACCTTATTGTATCAATAGATTGGACAGCACTACCAGACTGCTTCCATTATACCATTAGACAGATTTGTATCGTTAGCTTCTGTATATTAGTATCATTCTTCGGATACATTCGGAACGACGAAGACATAAATACCAGGGTGTGGTGCCGCCTTACGACTTCTTCCGCGTTTCGTCTGATTCTGATGCAGCTAGGGCCCAATCCTCGGTCCTTTGGGCATGTCTCGTGCGCGTATTCTGAGTAGCATGGGACGCTTTACGCTGCATCTCTTCAAGCGCCTCTCGACGAGTTAACATAGTTTGTACAATGAATCCAGCGATCGTCTGAGGCATCCAATTAGATATACACGGACACGAAGAATCAACGGGTTTCCTACAAATATTACTCCAAACAAGATGACTCTATCCTTCCACCGGTCATCACCCCCAGCATCAAGGTCAAGCCGTCGCGCTTGCCGTGCTCGCCAAACAGCCAATGTCGGGCTCTGAGCATCTGATGTGCTTTGAATTCCTTCGGGCGTCATCGGGGTTTTGCCACGTAACGCATCATATGCCTTCGTGATGGCCTGAAAACGACCATCTGTTACCTCTGGAGGAAGGGCGCGTGAGACGGGAGAATCAGGATGATATATTCGTACGAGATCAATGTCTGAAATTTTGCTTAGCCCATCGAATAAATTCACCAGTATAAACGACGTACATCTTCTCTTGACCTCAGCCTGCGACGCGTTATGGGGCAAATGGAATATTTGATATGGGTTTGGATTCGTATGGGTTGGGTAAGGATATGGATTTGAACCTGAGGACGTTGATCTCGTCGTAGCCGAGTGCACACCGGCCAGGCGACCAAAGAGCGGCCGAGATACCTGTCTCTGAGCTGCCCACATTGATTATAGCTGTCCCCAATAACTATCTAGAGGAGTTCGTGGCCGGACGGAGCTTTAGGGAATAATCATGGTCGATGTTGGGGGTCAGAGCGAATATTTAAATTATTTCGGGAATTACCGTTTCTTTCTTTCTTGCAACCATTTCCCAACCTTTTGCTGTCTGACCTTCAGAAAACATCCTCTTTGCCACCGTTCGCATCAGCATGCACTTAAAGTAAAAGACCGAGAAGTTGACAATCACGCAGCTTGCTCAACGACACTGACTCATAACAGACTTGAAGCCCTGGTTCAATCACTCATCAAGACTCAAACCCTAGTATTCTTTGTGAATTGGTAATTTTCGTTCATTTATCCACTTCAGAAGATTGCTCCAGCTCATTAAAAGGGAGGGATGCGGGATATTCTTGCCCGTCGCGCAACGGTGAAATTCCTAGAGGCTTTGACTTGGATACGGGCTTTTCATCTTGAAAGCACCTCTGCCTTGATTCGAATCAAATCGACTTTAGTACAGCCAACGGACCTTATCGTCACTCGCTTCTCCGGGATTGCATGTCCATCCGGATGCTTCGACGACCTTATCATGCTCTGCAGGATGATGTCAACCTCTGCTATTCAGATGCTCTTTCAACTGCATCTCTTTGGAAGCATTTGCGAGATTTGTAAGTCTGGCATCATCACCCGCACCGGCATGCCCCGCATTGCAATCTCTGAAGATGGTTGGCTTGTTCAGTCCGACGCCGTGCTACAAAGACTTGCCCTGGGCTATTCCCATCGCTTTCCCTAACTAACATCACCCATTTTCTTGATTGATACCCGAAACGATGATGTACAGAAACAACTCTGCGGTGATAAAACCAAAACAACTTGCGCCCTCCCCGTTGATATTTGCCCGCAACGGCGCAGCATCACCCTGTTTCCTATCACTCGTAAAAACTACGACTGGCTGTTCGCTCTAGTCATAGCACGCATGGTTCACGGAAGACCTCTTTGCCACTTGTCAGAAATCACTATCTCAGTAAATCATTGGCTGCAATTTCCAAAAAGGTAGTTTCGAGATTTAGAACGTAGGCATGGTGGATGATACTAGTAGACACTGCAAGTGTACAAAGGAAAGGAAATCGATTGTTGGCAGAACTTGACAGAACTTCGGCCGATTCTAGGTCCCCCGTTGACTTGAGAGTGTGTTATATATTTATGTTTGAAGCTGACGAAGAAAACGACAAGGATGATGATGCTGCCGCTAACTACAAGATGTCTTTAGTCGCTTCACATAATGACACAGTCGTTGCCTCTGTCCAAACGACGGGTAACTTCTTCTGGATCCATCCCTCTTCCTTGGCCATCCAGATGGACGATTAGTACGCCAGCATTCTGGGGATCCAACTCGGCAACTAATTGATGCCTGGAAGGAATATGGTCCAATTACGAACCATACGTAAGAGGACAAGGGAGAAACACACTTCTGCATGAGATCTTCTATTGCAGGCTTGATCTTGGCATGACCGCCTTGAGAATGTAGACCTTTACCTGAACATGTTGAAACTGCATTAGCAGGACAATTGATAGAATTTTGGAGGTACAGTACGAACCGACAATGAGATGGATATCCGGATCGCCACGTTGCTTGGCTTGTTCGATTGCGTTGTCCGTGTAGGCAATGGCTTCCTTAACATATAGGCCATGCAGGTCAATTTCTCCAGGCTTGCTGTCCTGTTAACAGTCAAAAATCAATGACGGGGATTGCTCATGTCCATTACACACTTTGTTGTTTTCTGAACGCGCATATATAGCACAAAATACAGCCCACCAGTATAATGAATTAAAAGAACCGAAAAGCTCCTTTGACCTACATACCAATAAAGATCCAATCGCTGGCCTGCTTATTCAAGCTCTCCATCTTGCGTTGGTGTTCATGGCCCTGGTTAGATAATTGCTTGGCACCAGCGCCATCACCTTGAGCATAAGCCTCATGGCTCTGTTGGAAACACCGGGCCATCGCGTCGCCTTCCTGATTCGCCTGCGCGCGGATGGCCGTGTACTGCTCATTATGTTGATTGATCTGATTTTGATCTTGGCCCTAGCGAATTGTGAATTTAAAAACAAGGCAGATCTGCTAGAGGGACGGACATTATAATAAGGCTTATGAGGAGGCGAAGAGGAGGCGTGGTGTTGACCCTGGGCATGCTGGGGACCTTGATAATGAGGTTTTTGCGGTGGAGGATAAGACACCGGCTGTTGCTGAGGCTGTAGAGGAGGAAATTCTTGGGCAGGCTGGGTCTGCTGTTGCTGAGGCTGCTGTGGAGACTCAGCGGCGCCCGACCCCCCACAGAATGCCTTGAGGAGACCTCGGATAATGTCCTCCAAGATACCCATGACGAAAACTGAAGAGGAACGGAAGAATGTGGAATGTTGGTATCTACCTATGCAGTCTAAATCATACCTCGAACCTGCCTAATCGTTTGTTACGGCATTCTGCCAGATCGTCAACTGAGAAGGTAAATATGTATGATGCTTTATTCATTACATAAGATTTCTGGGCGAAGGAATGGTCCGCCAGTACTAGAAACGAGCTCATAAACTAAGTATAAAAGGCTATCATTCGTTACGACTCAAAAACATGCAATATAAGATTGCAAAGGAAAGTATCATGGATATGCAAAACAAAACAAAAAAGAACCAAAGCGACCCAACCCCATACATACTTTGAATCGTACAAGACCACCCGAGTGCATATGTTTGTCGACGATCAATATAATCTTCTCGACGGAAATTAGATCTCCATCCCAACAAGGAGATACGCAGGATCAACCTGGAATGGAGGCTTAGTGACGATGTTTCCTCCGACGTACATAAATGAGTGGAGGATATCCCCGAGGGCAGGGGAAGACTTGTCCAAGGCAATGACAAGAGCGGAGCATTGGAAACACTCATCGGCGAGATCCAGAAGAGCAACAATGCTAAAGAGACGAGAAAATAAATAGCTGACATAGCAAATTAATGGAGAATGCGCACCTTTCTCTCAAGCTGACACTCTGGGCGGTTTTGCCGTCGACGTACAAAACCTTGGGTTTGCCTGGCATCTGAAGCACCACACCATCGAACGTAGCACCCATATTGGGTGCCGCAATGGCAACACTTTTAGCGTACGGCAATGCAACAAGGCCATCGCGAGGGAAAATAGTCAGCAGGAAATCCAAAGCGTCGTTGGATCGTTTCCCATCGTTTCCAGATATGCCTTCCACATCAGCACCACTATCGGGCGTCAAGGGGGGTGTAGCGAGGTGGTGTGCAGATGAGACATTCCTACTGCCAGGAATAGGTTGGGGTGAGGTCGCAGAAGAAAAATGACTATCGATCAAAGTAGAATAAGGTTCAAGAGGTGGGGTGGGCGGATAGACGATTGAGTTGGGAAAATTGGGCTCTGGGGAGGGTGAAGGAGTTGAACGGTCGGTGAATGGTGAGGTGGAAAACATGGACGCCTGACTGCCTGTCACACAGTCTGACGACCCTCTGTCAGGAGGGCATTTGACGTTTGGGACGTCAAAACCGCCACTGTATAACGCAGGCCCAGTAAGCAGAGGCCCAGTAAGCAAATATCACATATATAAATATAGTGTTACTCACCCCGGGTCCGCCAGAGAAGGTGGTGGAATAGTAGTACATGTCGTCATTGCCTTCGAGATGGCAAACGGCAAGCACACTAGGCACGTCGGTGAAGAAAGCCCCATCTCCAACGGTTTGACGACCGTTGCTGTACAAGATGCACGATTAGTTTGGAAGCGTCAAAGTGGCAGAATTACGGCAACATACGTGGGGCCAAGACTAGATTTCTGTTTTGAAGAATTCGACATGGTAGAACGCTCCATATGCCAATTTGGTGTGGGGGTTGGTTTCAGTTTTGAAAGGTTGGACGTTCTAGACAATGAAAGTAAGTTAGATAAGGCACATTGGTGCATCAATCCAGAACGGCTCACTGTAGTCTGATAGAGTGGTGAGAATCTGGGGATAAAACAATTCAATGATTTCCACGCATTCCGACCCAGTCCAAGCTCCGACCGACGGTTGCGCCACCGCCGCCACAGGAAACGGCATGCAATAAATTCTTGCCATTTTTTGTTGAAAATGCATTTGCTTGCAGTGCAGACGGAAGAGATGGCGGTCGTTCTGTCAATCATTAAATTGTGCCGCATGCCTTAAGGGATAACGATAAAGGTTGAGGTAAATGTGCGCCAATGCGAGTGCTTTCCCAGGAGCCTCACGTGGCTTGGTCGGATATTTTGGGCCATATATTCAGAAACGGTGGACTACGAGCTTCGCTTTCCGATAACCTCAAGTAGTAAGTGATGACTTGCTGCTTAGACAGATTACATCGACAGAGGAGATGCTGCAGGCCCTCTGGGCCAAGGATTGGAACGAAAAGATGGAGATTTGAGGGTGGATGGCCGTACTTGCGGTCGGATGCATCTTTCTTGTCCAGCGCGATCCGCGACCTTTGAATCTTGATTTTCTGGGCTGCATAATCAATTAGAGCACTAACGATGACATTTGCTTTTTCAGCATCTCTTCAGCACACTCGACATGGCTGACGCAGCACGCGGACGTGGTGGATTCGGACGTGGACGGGGTGATAGAGGCCGTGGCCGTCGTGGACCCCGCCGAGGAGGCCGCAAGGACGAGGAGAAAGAATGGTGCGTATCTGCAAATACGCAGACGGCTGTTCGGGCCATTGATTATGATTGCATAGGGTTCCCGTTACCAAACTCGGTCGTCTCGTAAAAGACGGCAAAATCAAATCTATGGAGGAAATCTACCTCTTCTCCCTTCCTGTTAAAGAATACCAGATCGTCGACTTCTTCCTCCCCAAACTCAAAGACGAGGTGATGAAAATCATGCCCGTCCAGAAGCAAACTCGTGCCGGCCAACGTACGCGCTTCAAAGCGTTCGTCGCCATCGGTGACTTCGACGGCCATGTAGGGTTGGGTGTCAAGTGTGCGAAGGAAGTCGCAACTGCCATCCGTGGTGCTATCATTCTCGCGAAGCTGTCTGTTATTCCTGTACGGAGAGGATACTGGGGTGCTGCTCTCGGTGACCCGCATACCGTGCCGTCGAAAGTTAGCGGGAAGGTTGGGTCTGTCATGTGTCGTCTCATCCCGGCACCGCGAGGAACGGGTATCGTCGCCGCACCCGCCTCGAAACGATTGTTACAACTCGCTGGTGTGCAAGATTGCTACACACAGGCGAAAGGTTCAACTGCCACAATGGGTAATTTCTTGAAAGCAACATTCGCCGCAGTGCGTATTTTTATGCAATTCCCTCCTACTGTTCTAATCATTCATCGGTCTAGATCACTAAAACGTATTCTTTCCTTACCCCTGACCTTTGGCGCGAGATTCCCCTATCGAGGCTGCCGTACGACGAGCATAGCGCTCACCTGCAGCTCAGCAAGAAGAACTAGATTGCTTATGGTCAGGTCGTTATGGTTTCCTTGATGTACCTTCTCAAAATATAAGGACATATGCCCTCGTCAATGTGTCTGGCGCTGGAAAATTATGCAACGAGGCCCGAAGCTGTTCGTCTGTTGCTATGCATAACGTAAGACGGTCCGTACATATGATACGACACCGATAATGTCCTTTTTGCATTTGCTATGTAAACGGGGATGGCTTTCTGAATTTCAGACATGTCGCAAGGAAAATTCCTTTGGATAAATCCCTCAGATCGTGTTCCATAGACATTTATGATCATGAAGCATTTGGGGTGTCCACCATGCTGATATGTACGCTTATAAGATCCTGGCCTGACTGAGTCGGCGGGTCGAGTAGCTGCGCCCCTTCTCCCCCTCCGGCCCTGTTCTCCACTTTACTCTTCCCATCTTTTCGTGTGACCTTACACGACCTCCAGCCGCTTAAACCAAACTTTCCCGCGATTCTGTTCCACTCTACTACATTCCCCACTTAGGAGTGCATTTTTAACAGAGCATATGCAAGTTCCCTGGCAAGGAAAATGCATAGGATGACAGGGAAGAAGACGATGCAAGCTGCAGCAAGAAAGAGACAGATGACGGAAAACCACTGAGATGTGGAAATAAACACCGTCCAGGTTGGGGTGTGGCCAAGTTGCTCGGCGGCCAGCACCACTTGCATAGCCGCTAGGGCTACCGAGACAGTGGCGAATACAACCACGATTGGGGCGACAATTTGAGCAAAATAATAGTCATAACGCCAATGAACCTCGTGGTAGAAAAGCTCGAAACGGTAAAATCTGGAGAAGAAGTTTAGGCGGTTAAGACGAAGTTCGCCATACTGATAACGGGGAGTGACAGCATCGTCATTGATGTCTCGAAAGGATCGAAGGAAGTATAACAGTCCTGCGAAGTCCATTGTCCCGCTAATCAACTTCTTTTCTACGGCGATGTCGAAGTCGGATTGGTGTAGAACAAGATAACTGTACGATCGCACATAGCCCAAGGCTGCTTTTCGAAGATCGGGCGTGGTTTCCGATAGGAAGTATTTCCAAAAGGCATAGTTCGTAAGATACTGTGGCAGAGGCTTAATGTAGATTTTGTCGTTGTACCATAGAAGATGAAGCCCGGGATCTTCTGTGATCACGATCTCTCTGCCTCGGATAGCCTGGTGGTGGAGAGGAGATATGTGTGAGCTTTGTGGGGTGGAGACAAGCCAGAAGATGGGGAACAGTGTGTTGAGCCGGTGATGGAGAAGATCCCGCCCTAGAAACTGGAGCGTTGCTTGGACGTCGTCTATGGAAATGAGAGGTTGACTAGGAACGCAGTTAATGCCAAACCTATTCGTCTCTGTGGCTTGCTGCGTACATGACAACTATGTGAGGCCAGATTAGAGATGTGGTTGACGTGGTCAGCTTACTAGAGAATTTTTGGAGGGCATCCACGACAGCTCGTTATTGAGCTCAACTGCTTGACAGAAGGGAGGCTCCGCCATGGCTTCGGCCACAAAGACGTTTCTAACGAGCACACGGTCGTGACCCTAAGGGCTTGATATACGTACAACGCGAACCAATTTGACTTGCTCAGATACGATATTCTGAGGTACAAGGAACGTACGACCGTGGGACACATAGTAAGCTTCCCACCTTAGAACCGCACATAGTCCACCAAGTGCCAGCCAGGATAAAACCGACGGATGGATGACCTCAACCCCCGTTACAAGCTGATAATTGGCGCCACCTTCGCCGTGCTAGGTGTTGGAATATATTCCACTTCCTTGGTCAGCCAATTCGTTGCGGGCCTATCTCATCCATATCAACATCTCTATCACGTGCACAACTTGAATGTGTCACGCAAGGATTACATGGTTCAGCCATTGATCACTCATAACCAAACTTTTGACATTGCAGCGACGGTGTGGTTGCGAACAACTGAATCGAAGGAACATTCGGAGGCCATTGGAGGCCTAGGACAGGGCCTGGATGAGACGCAAGCCATAGAAGTGACCGAAACCCCGTTATATTCTGATGTCGTATTTCGTGGGTTGAATCTCGCCCAGCAGAATGCGTTTTCCGTCGTTAACTTCTCGCTACCCACTGCCATTTTGTGAGCTTGTTTTTTTCCAGCTCCTGCTGTCATTAGCGAAACTCAAGAATGCTTGTTTTCACTATGGCCTCACGTAGCCGAAACGCCAACGTTTCTAACTTCGATTTGCGTGGTTCCTTTATACTCTTGCCATCCTCTCCGTCCTTGCTTGACCATGTTACAAGCTATTCCACTGGGATTCCTAAAACAATCAAGCCACTTCCCGTTCGTGCATGGCCGTAGGTTTTGGTCACTCTGGGTTTCTGGATTTTTCTCATTTTACTGATACTAGATTTCCATTGGGGTCCCCTGACCATCGTGAAAAACTTTTAGTTGATGAGGTTTTGGAGAGCTTTGGAGTAACTTTCCCACTTCTGCAGTTTCATACTGTTCGCAGTCGATGCCCCAGTCCCAGCAAGGGTGCACACACAGCTGATGGTTTCGACATAATGGGTTCCTTGTCTCTACCTTTGCTACAAACAACGAATGGCAAACCTGTGCTGAAAAATCATCCATGCATCATCACCCGGTAACGTGGCCCGGTATTGTGCTTCGACATCAAATGCTGAAGGTCCACCGTTAGGACACAAATTATTGTCGTAGATGAGACGAATATTTTTAATCAAATAGCTTACATTAAAGCGCAGCAGGAGCTTAAAGAAACAGCTGTATGTATTTTAACTCAGTGCGTCTCGGCTGTTCGTCTGATATATTCATCGGATACAGTGTGGTCATGGAGTACCAGGTGTTCAGCCAAATAGATACCTGTGTGCTAGGGGATACCTCACGAATGGCCATTGGGAAACCCTAATGGAACTTGGCGTGCTAGATGAATCCACCGGAAAGATTCAAACACAATGGGCATATGCACCCTACATCTTTGCGTCGAGATTCGCACCCGGACCAAAAGTGTGTCTCAACGTTTTGTGGAGGGAACGATATCGGATTTCTGACTTTTTACAGGATCTCTTGATCATTCCTGTCAACCGAGAAGATTGTTCCATGACAGATTCATCCGAGGCGATTCAAGCTCCTTCAGATGGAACTTACGTCGCTCCGACACCTCCAGAAGACGACCTCATAGATGTTACATGGAAGCTTTCATACTCCGGCCGCACGCCTTTCCAGCTAATATCTGGAGCCGAAATTGTACCTGGAGTCACGGTTTATGACTTCGCTACCAGAAGTGAGCGAGAGCAAATGATTGGGCATGACCGTGCAGAGGTGATACGTAAGTTGAATGGTGTAACCCTCAATCACACCAAGTTTGTATCTGATTGCATTCCATTCTAGATGGTTTATTCGGCCACAAATTCAGCAACGATATCCATCCTTTGCGGCGAGCCTTGATACGCGGATTAAGGTACGTATATTTCCATCCCCGTCGTTCAAAATGCAATCCCAGCTCCTTGATCCATATATAGAATCGCGCTCTCCACAATTGTTTTCTCGCTCGACATTCACTATTGGTATACACGGAGATCCACATTTTCGATCAGCATCCTCGGCACCGCGCTGATCTCAGGATCAGAACTCTTCGTAGAGTTAGCGTCTATTATTGCGAAGGGCAAGGGGCTCTTTGCTTTGTTTATGTCGCTCCTGCTAGCCACATTTACGGACCTTGCATTGCCGTTACTGGCGATTAAGACGATCCTGCGCATTAAATTTGGCTGGTGGAAGGAAATGGGATGGGTTCCTACTGTGCGCCGAGCGAGCATTACGCGCAGAGAAATAACCAGCGCTAGACTAGAAGCAGCGACAAATTGGCGACACAAAGCTGTGGTATGTTATTTTGATTACCGTTTCATGAACAAACATTTATGTGTTCTTTAGGTCTGGCTTTTCCTCGCGTTCATACGTTATGTGTTCGTACCTGAAAACCGCTTCGTCATCCCATCTCGATTACCTGCACCAGATCATGCCAAAGATTGGTTGTCTGGTTTCTCCCCTCTTCTCCTGAACACCTCCCGTGTCACAGGAAAAATGCTGCAGCTTCGTCATAACTTAAAAGCTCGGTCCTTTGCAGGGAGTTACAAACTATCTGCAGCGTTGCAGCTACTTGAGCGGGTGATGTTCCTGGCAGGAATCACACCGTTGTTGGTAGGACGATTAGATGCAAGTCCTGGACTATCGGTCCATGAAGTTGTGGAAATTACCTTACTTCTGGCAACGACATGGCAGGCTCTTACATTTCCGAATGTTTTGCAGACATCATACGACGATCATGCAGAGTAGGATGTCGACCCATTTATTGTTTTCTTAAAGCTCGTCCTGAATACTGCAGTGGGATTTCCGAACCCCTGGACAAAATATTTCTTAACTCGATGTTTTCTTCATGGAAATCTCCACCTCGGATGGCCTTCACTTCCTCAGCCTCTTGTTCTTTCTCGTAAGTAAAATTTGAATCAGATTACAAGTTCGCGATATGAACAATGTCTGACCTCCCGTATCTTCTTCATAGTTCCTGACCATTTACCAATTTCGTGGCCATAGACCTCACAGTCCAACCGTTTCTGTACGCTGAGAAAATGTAGAGGAGAACGTTGAGATGCGAGAGGCGCAAGAAGTCGTCGAGGTTGAGTTTACCTTCCGAGATTTATAATAATAAACACCGGAGGTCATATTTTGATCCAAGAAGTAAGTAATTTAGCTGCGGCGACAACTGGCGCTGCGGGACTCAATGTACAGAAGTAGTTGCACCTGAGGCATGGTTATTTTGCTCTTTTAGGAATACACGTGATGTCTAGATGCGGGCCGGCTCCAAGCTGGCTCTGAGTCTAAGTATCCTACACGACGGTTGCCATCACATCAGCCTAGACGAATCATATCTTGGCCACAGCTCACGCATGGCCGCCCTCCCCAAGGCGGGGGTCGACAATTCCAATCTTAAGCAGGAGTTTCCCCGTACTTCGGAAAATGACTTATCATCTGTTCAGAAGCTGAATGATTTAGACGTAGACGTCGAGTAAATTTAATTGTCTTCGGTTTGCAGCATTTGACTGACAGTGCGTGTTCCACAGTATCATTGCAGTTCAAGGTCTTGCGTCTACCTATGAATGGTCCTGGTCCATAGAATCGGAGGATGGTACAAGATACCATTGGCTTCGTGAACTGCTTCCTCAAAATTTGCAAAAACCTCGAGTCCTTGCTTTTGAATACAATTCAGAATGGTACGAGAATCCGGCTCACGCCACCCTGGATGACTGCGGGAAACGTTTTCTGGAGTGTTTGGTAGAGGATAGAACACATCGAGGTCATACTCACATTTGTGGTGGAAGGGTAAGTTGCTATTTAACTCCCTTGTCATGGTCGACTTGAACTAAGGCGTCCATCATTCAGAGGAACAGACCAATCCTCTTCGTGGGGCATAGTTTTGGGGGTTTAGTTATCAAGCAGGTATAATACCCTCTGGTAGTATCTTAGAAGGCAATACTGATAACGATGCCAAGGCCCTTGTCATTGCGAGTCAAACACATCACGAAGAACCACGCTACGCAGACTATCGGGATATTCTCTACGCGACTGCTGGGGTGATTTTCCTAGCCACTCCGCATCGTGGCTCTTCATTCTCTACCTTAGCGAAATGGAAGATGCAAGCAGGTCGTCTTTTTGGTGTACAAACTTACCCAGAGCTCGTTTCCATTCTTGATCTCGGTTCGCCTTCTCTGACCGCTCTCCAGCAAAACTTCCAAAAGATTCTCTCACGGTCGCTGTTGGCAGATTTGCAACTGTTCTGCTTTTACGAGGAACTACCGCTGGCAATGGGTGTGAGTGATTCCTGAAGCGAAAGGTCTCTCTCTGAAAGTTATGCTTGTGTGCAGTTAGTCGTCAAGAGGGAATCGGCTTGCATCGGCATTGGTGGCGTGCAATCGTTGGAAGCGAACCATATGGAGATGAACAAGTTTGGGCCGTCTGGGACAAACCATAAGAATTATCTCTTGTTCGAGGCTGAACTGCTTGAGATGTATAATAGAGGGAAGGAAATTGTTCGAAGGCGTTTCGCAGGTATGTATTCTGTGCTAGTTACCTTGTTGCTGTGCCAATTGCCCACGCACTATAGCTATGCAATACGGTAACCCCCATGCCGGTAAGATACTCTTGCCTAGGTCACGTCCGTATTCATCTTTGATTCATCTTTTTTTTCGGATTCAGGTGTGAGCTTGTCAAACATAAAGGACTGGCTTCGCCCATCGCCGAGCCCACAACTCACGAGACTCAGAAACCTCCAAGCGGAACGGCGACAAACTCCCAGCACGTGTCACTGGGTTCTAAAAACCGAAAACTATATCAAGTGGAAAGATCCTAATTCTGATCACAACTGCCTTTGGATTCACGGAAAGGTGATTCACCAAGTTCATTCCGAGGTACAAATATCTAATGATTGTAAGGCTGGGAGTGGTAAATCTGTACTGGCAGCATTCCTGGTATCCATACTATCTAGCGACAATCAACGTAGAAAAAATTCTTCCTCCCTGCTTCCGAATTCGTGTCTGCACCGGTTGGATATAGATCGTTGTGACTACGATCGTCGACGGTTGTACACACCCACTGTTCTCTATTTCTTCACGGTGGATGCTGGAGTCCCTGAAGCCACAATCCTGTTGGGGACTCTAATACACCAACTATTGAGAAAATTCGATGAGGATCGGAGGCTGATCGCGATGGTTGAACAGTTTGCACGTTATTTCACGGAACCTTCCGAAGGATTACTCGTCATGCTGCTCAAAAACTTAGCCGAGGTTATTGAGACTCTCTAGTGAGTTTACTCACTTGTATCACACGAGTGACATCGAGGTTAATGTGTTTGTCCAGTATTGTTGTTGATGGCTTAGACGAGAGTGCTAATTTGGAATTGATACTTCAACCGCTGTCAGAATTGCGGACCTCTCAAGCTATTCGAATCATAGTCCTCTCCCAGTTTGACCAACAGATATCTTCCGCCCTCGGCCCTGATTCCCTATCTCTCGATATGACTTTGCATTCCCAATCAGACATCCACGATTTTGTCAAGCAAAAAACCACTGAATTTGTTCGATCCAAGCCTCTTTTGGAATCTGAGCAAAATTCCATCTCCGAACGCGTTCTAGCGCGATCAGATGGAATGTTTCAGTGGGTGTCGTTGATTATGCAAGATCTTTCACGCGCAGTCACAGTTCGCGACGTGCACCGCTGCTTGGAAGAGTTCCCACACAAATTAAATTCCACATACGCCGGTATACTTCAACGCCTGTTTCTCAATTCTCCAAACTGGTGGCCCCGTGTCAAAATAGCGCTGATGTGGTTGGCAACGGGGGCCCGGCCCTTGACAATCCGGGAACTGTGGCTTACGATTGCCCTTCAGGAAGGCAACCAGGACCTGGTTCAACGCATGCTTGCGCAGGGCAGCGATTCTACCTTAGATGATAATGAACTCGAAAATCACTTCCGGACATTATTAGGGCCCTTGATAAAGATCACCGATCTTGAAACGGAAGCTGATCTTTTCAACCCCCCGAGAGTAATTCAGTTGTGCCACTCCTCTTTGCGCCAACTACTACACTCTGGGGAAGACCTCATCCTTAAAGAGAGCACGAATCACTTATTGCCCAACCCTTGTCCCCAAAAAAACCTGGCCCATGCTCATTGCGCCGAAGCTTGCCTTGACCTTTGTGTGTCTGGTCTTATCACGCTTGTGGATTCCCATGCGGCACCGCATGATGTTCCACTGCTAGGCTATTTCTGGGACTATTGTGTTTATCATCTACAACATTCTACTCCTCTTTATGTGATAAGTGAACTGCCAAACAAGCTGGACAATATGTTGGTCACCATGGTTGACAATACATTGATCCTTTTGGATTGCATATGTGATTTGTTGTGCCAGCCAACCAATGACGATGCACTCCCATCATCCACACCATTGGCGCGGAGAGCGAGGGCTACCACCAGAATGGAAAAGGCAGTTGCCCTGCAAACTGCTTTAGAATCAATTCTGCCTGCAGTTGAGGCTTTATTAACCTTGAAACGGTTTCGCCCTGTTGGTGAGAGGCTTGCTCAAGCAGCAAAAGCATCAAATGATGGAGAACTTGGGTCCACCATTGGCAATCCACATGGAGTGACTGGCTGGTTGCAACGTACATGCCTCAAACTCAAATTCAGGTATCTTGGGGTTGGGAAGGAGACATCCTCATTCCTGCGTCTGGCACTTGAAGAAGCGATACACGACTGGCCAGAGCTCCTGCCTATACATCTTGCTTGTTCAAAACCTCTTGCGACTGCCATGAAGAGCTTGCAAGCAGTGACGTTAAGCATCGTCGCAGATCCAGTATACACTCAGTTGACGAGGATTGAGAATAATGACTTTGGCCCTGTGCCAGGGCTAGTATCCAGGGCAATGATGTTGGAGGATTTAATGAATCTGCCATACCAAGAATTTTTCCGAAAGCGAAATAGATCTTTGCAAGATTTCCGAAGCAGTCATTTTGACTGTCATTCTTCCGATCCTTTTTATGGAGAAATTGGCATCATTCGACTGTCACTGGGAGATGCGGCTCGTAGCGGTCCTGTTCTTCGAGAACCCATACCACGAAGACAGCGTATATCATATGGGCACTACGTGATAGTTACAGGACTTTTGAGCCTCCGGGGCTCAAGTTTCTTTGGGCTAGACAATGTGTTCACAAATTATTGGCTCAAAAACACGGCCTTGATACCAACCGACTATGTCGGGTCCCACAATCCAGCATTCAACCTCGAATATGCTTTACAACAAGATGGCTATTTTGAACGTGTCAGCCGGAACATGAACGATTTCATTGGCTCAATACCTGCTTTGTTCGCCATCTGGGTAGTAAAATTCCTTCAGCAGGCTTTGGAAAGTCTTGGACCATTCGCAGAAACTTCTCTCCAATTATACGTCCTCAGCCTGAAGATTACATGGTCAAAACTTGTTAACTCTTCTACCATCGTGTATGATTTGGGGTTGGCATATGGTTTGGCTTCAGTCCTGCTCTACCTTTTTCGCTGCAGGTACTTCCCTTCAATGGGTGCTGCTATGTTTCCCTTCCCCGATCTTGTCAAAGCATTAAAAGATCCCCGGACATATCGTTTACCGGGATATGACTGGACGCATCCTGCTCCGACTCGCTACTTTGCTGCATTGATGTGTCACACCGGTGTCCGCTACATGGCAGAAGCATTGGCACCTCCCAAGGACGTCCGGGCAACCCCGCAGTCCTGGCGTAACCGCGTCTTATATGTATACATCGGCTTCTGTCACATGACAAGGATGGAGAGAGTGATATACCATATGGCTCTTATCCTCACCCAGACTTTCATTTTTGCTGGTAGGCTATTGGTGTTCAATGACGATACCGGAACGGACCTCCTGGAATCCACTCTGAAGATCTTGGCCTATATCAGCATTGTCCTGCCAGGAGGGTTCATCTCTATCGCTGTTGTAGATTCAAGAAACCTCAAAAAAATGGTCACCTGGTTTTCGTTCTGGCTTGCGGTGCGCTATTACATGGACCAGTTGGTATCAGTAGTGCTGCGGGTCAGCTTATGGCTCCTTCAGCCCATCGTTACCCCGCTCTATTCGGTGCTTTTGGTACTGGTTGACTTGCGATCACTAGGTACGGTTGCTCTTCCCCTCACGGCCCTATGGGCTTACGGCCGTATCGGAACTCTTACGAGAGATCCCTACAATCTTTCAAAGACTTATAGTTCCTTAGACCAGGCGAGAGTTCTCATCAGGAAGCACATAAGTGAAGAGATCCTGGAGGCTAGCAAGCAAAGGGTCATCAATCGGTACCGTGACCAATCCCCAACCAACCGCCCAGTAACATGGGGCACACCAGTGTCAATCGTCCCTCCCGCAGCAATTCGAGCCCCGGCACTCCCTCCAGCTCAACGTTCAGTGGCCTCGTCTCCGGCTTCCCGTCTTCCGTCCCGTGCTCCAGCAACCTCGGTTTCAACGTCCATTCCACAGGCCCCTTCCGCTACTAGTTTGTCTCACCTGCCGGTAAAGACTCCACTACGGGCATCCCTGCCTCCTCCTCCACCACCTGGCAAACCTTCCATTCGTGCCACCATAGCGAGGACGGAGGCTATGCTGGGTAATGCTCCCAATCCTTCTTTCGCTGGCATGACTAAAGGTTCTCTTGTTTCTCGCCACCGATCCAAACGTGCACCTGCTCAAGTACATACAGATGCGGATATTATTACCAATATCGAAGTCAACCAAGGGGATCAGGTATCCCAGATCAAGGATGCGGGAGAGCTACGGCAGCGGAGGATTTGTGTTCATGACATGGAGGTGACCGGTCAGGAGGGCGATGACGATGGGGATAGCAAGAAAACATGCTAAGAAGCATTTTTATTCCCCTCCGTAATCGGCTTGATTTTGGCCTATGCTTCTCTTTTTCTAATCCATCTACTCCCCCAACCCATTCATTCTATTGTCAGAATAAGGTAGCTATGTACCTGCATTCTTCTAGACCTGCTTCTGGCCATCTGCTGTCGAGTATTAACTTGAATTCCTATTAATTCTTCTTATTTAGCTATGGCACGTGACTACATACTATTTGTTGAACCAATTGAGCTTTGTACAGTCGATCGACGCAGATATCAACAGTCACCGGTCACCACTTTAGTTACAGCGTGGAGTTGCTGAACCTGAGGGCAATGTTTGCCTCGCCAGAAGATTTTCTTCCCAAGCCCAAGCGAGATTCCAGCAAACGAATGGCTCGCGTGTACGAGCAAGATCCTCGCTCAAAGTCCTTAACAGCTCTTCCAACCGTTCCGCTGAACTTTCCTGTATCTGAAGAGTCAAGTCGTGGCTATCTGTCGTCCCGCCGACCTTCAAAGGTACTATTGCATTTCTCCCCATCGTTCCACAGGTATGAAATTAGCCATTCATGATTCGTAGTTTGGTTTACATTGTTTTGCATATCCCTTACCTTCACCCTAACAGCCCGGATCTATCCTCGTCGTGTTCAAATTCGCCCACTTTCTATTCGCCTATCACACCAGACGCCAATGAGCCGGCCACATCTTCTCCGGGCGTCCACATGGCAAGTACAAATGACTCGCCGATGCCAAGATACCCTCGGGCACACCCTTCGATACCGAGTTTGCGTGCTAGTGCTAGAGAGAAGGCTACTATTGCCATCCGTCGGGCAACAACAACTTTTGATTTGCCAGCCACATTTGATTTATTTGATTCATCTCTTCCGTACTTGGCACCCCACTCGCCACCGGTAAATCGCTCTTCCGGTAAAACAGTTACTGCTCAGTTGTCGAGAGCAGGCAGCGGCAAAGAGCGCCGGTATGGTCTTGACTTCCAGCAAGCAGGTCTTCTTGCACACAAAAATATCTCGGACGATGCACCAACTGACCGTCGTCGAGACTCTTTCTTGCCATCTATCCATACACGCGACGAAGATGCTCACATGGATGAGAGCGCCACGCGTACGCTGTCATCTACCTCCTCTTCCTCTCTCTACACGTCAGAGCTCGACTTCGAATTCCCTCAGCCTCCTCTTAGCCCGGATCTTGGCGCGTACAAGGATTGTCCGATGTTCACAGAGGAAGAAACCTGCCAGGTCAAAAAAATCTTGAGGAAACGGTGGGGTGCAACTAATGCCGTCGAACCAAGTCCGCCGATTGCGGCTGCTGCGGTCAAAACTCAGACACCATTTTCGTCTGTTCCTAGTTTCCTTCCCGTGTCTACGGATTGCGCAGAATCTTTAACTAATCGCAGCTGGACCAAATGTTGGGACGGCAGAGCATTTGGAGACTTCTCGTGGGAAGCCTACGATAGCTCGGACAACACCGATGATAACGAGAATGAAGGCACCCATGATATTTTGGAAAAAATTGGGCTTTCGAATCCCATCGAAGACAGTGGTCGCACTGTTTCTTCGGGAAGAGCAGATAGAGCCACTCCAGTACTCGGGCTTCCAGGTTCTATGTTGAATGTTCGTCGGCCTGTCGAGGGGGACCTAGACGACGTGTCAGTTGTCCTAACAGCTCTTCGGTCTTCGATGCTTCTCGATTACTTGGCCGAACAAGAGAAATGTACCGATGATGATGTGGATCGTGACCAAGCCCTATGTGAGGAGATGCGAATGCGCATGGAATCCAAGAAATACCCACCGGTGGTTCAGATCTCTCGCGTCCAAGAGGATCCAATTGTCCTCCCTGCCATTTTGGCGAGATGCCTTCAGTCGAGGAGTTTATCATCGAGTAGCCCAGCCCTTCCTTGTCTCAAAACGCCTGCTCGGAAGCCAGTTCCTGCACTACGGACTCCAAAACCTTCGGGTGACTTTGGCGAGGCCCGCATAGCTTCGCCATATATCCCTGGCGCCAAGCACATGACCGATCTCCACAGCTCACGCACTTCCGCCTTTGAACGGTTGGAGTCGAGCATTTCGAAGCTCCAGATGCACAGCCCTCGTCTGCCTCAACAGTCTCGGTCATATGCGCCTCCCGTGCCACCCAAGGACAATGTGGGGATTTACTCCCGTAACTTTAGTCGACGTTCTGGTGTCGCCAAGAAGAAACTAACTCTGATCTCTCCACCGATGGGGCGTTTTGCACCGGAACTTCAAGTTAACTCATCCACCCCGATTCTACATGCCGGATCTAAGAACAACTGCATAGACAAGCACTTCCACGTCCGCTCCCCATCCGCTCCTGCATCCGTTATGAATGTTGCCATGAAACCTCGCCTAGCTCTTGCCTTCTCCGTTCATGAAAAGCGCCCCGATGCACTTCACAATGACCTGTTGAGACGCGACGTTCTTCCATCCCTCTCAACGGACAAAGCCAATGCAGAAGGTTTTAGGTCGTTCATGGACATGACGCCAGAGCAGAAGCCCCGCCATACTCACACTCGGTCTCGGTCTTCTATGGCAAGTGCGGCATTCCATGCGGAGAAGGCCAGGAAGCTGCTGGCTCGGGCAAGCAGTAGCATCGCCAGTTGGGGAAAAGGTCTAGGCTGGACTAGCTCGAGGAAGGGTTAAGACTTCTCACATTCTGTTTGGATTTGTATTATTTGTCAGACCTATCTGTTTCGATTTAGCAAACGCTGTCTGTCTGTATCCCGATCCTGTTTTGATTTGTGTCGAGTATCGTTAACTGTAGCAATCTTATCGACGTTTGTTATTATTTTCCCGAACGCGTAGTTCCAGAAACTGTAGTCATATTTGTATTTGCGCGGTAGAATAAATAGCAGACTTGTGTGTTGGCATGCGTCAAGAACACTCGTGAGAGTACCGTTCATGTTGTTACTACATATCGTCGCCGCTGATGATTATATCAGTGAGTTAATCTACCTATTTTGTACAACTATCAACTGTATCCCAGAACTGTCGATGCAGAGGGATAAATACCAATTAGATGGCTCGAAGTCACACCCACGGCACTATGGAAATAACTTGGGAGGTACGCGGAACGTACTGGCGGAAAGACTAACGGTCAAGACCAAGCAACATGATCGAATGTACAGTGACGATACATACGAAAGAGACAGCTCCCATGATGCCCTTGAAAATTTTTGCGAAAGCAGATAATTTGGCGTTCTGCAGGTCACATAAGCAATACAATCATGATAGACTGCAAACTAGCGCACCATATTTGAAAGAATTTTACCGTAAGCGGGCACGCGTGAGGGGGTCGTGAATTTTGTGCAGGTTGAGGAGGGACAGAATGTGCCATCAATGTGCGATTGCTCGTATGTTTGAAATGTCACTGCTTGCGCTATTAATATTCTGAGCCGAATAGTGGCTGCGACGCACTAAAGACGCGTCTGGTAAGCCACAGAAGCTGTCAGAAAGAAGCATCTAATAAAGCATCACCTGACTTCTGTAGAGCTTGTAATGTAATGCATCTGGGGAGGGGTATGTAAAAAATACGCTGTGATCAAGGACGAATGATATCGGTACTGATTTGTTATTTAGATCCTGGTCGTGGGACACCCAGATCAGGAATGCCACCAAAGGCTAAGTACTGAGGATTTGACAGCTGACAGAATATATTGGAATCCACCTGTTTGACATCTACTAATCTATATAAGCCGTGCCAGGATTGCTTTCGAATGGAAGGATTTCTAATGGATGTCAAGAAGCTGCTCTTCAACCATCAGTATGTAAGTTATAGATTAGCTCAAATGTATACGCACCAGGTCCGAACAATTGCTATCTCACTAATCAATGGAATCATCGCCAGATGAATCTATCCACTCGATTTTCATCTCCGCGTTGGCTGCCTCCTTTACTTCCTTGTGTTCTGCCATGTGTGGCTGGAGATAGCGCGCAAAGGCGGTGACGTGTTTAAACAATAATAACATGAACTCGTGGAGGAATTCCGCATCCGAGTCGATAGTCATTACTTCAAAAGAGCGAATTTCAGAGAACGCTTCCTTGACAAGGTCAAGCAACCCTCCTGCAACCTCTGGCCCAAGTTCTTGCGCCCAATCAGATGCGGACTCTAGGGTGTAAACGAGCGATTCAGGAAGCTCCCTGTCTAATCCTAGACGCGGACTGAATGTGCAATGGAAAACATAACAGAAGTAATCCATGGCGTCATCCAGATCTTCCGCGTTAACATCTCGAGCAATTGCACGCTTGAGGCGCCGAAAGTATATCGGCACAAACGCCAAATGGACGTGAAGATAGAACGGGTCGCACAGACGATAAACTGAAAATCACAATTAGGGCTTTATGCACTTAAGACCAGCACAATATACATACGTCCATACAGGGCAAATATATATGCTAAAGCGGTAATCCCTCTGCGTAGATAACGCCATTTTGATTTTGATGGGAAAGCATGAGTTGCGATGGCCTGATATTGATAGTGTCGGACATGCAGTGGAGGTAACTGGGGACGCCGAATATCAGTGCGGTTGTGACATGATGTTACAAACGATCGAGTTGCAGTGCGGATTCGTGGCACAGCTGCTCGAGCAATAAAAAGCATGGACACCCTTGGGACCAGAATTTTTGGTGTCCGCAAGCAGTACTAGTGGAAGAGGCGGAAGCCAGACGACTGGCGTCAGATCACGTGACTGTTCGTAGACTACACAAGGCAAAAAAAACCATTGATATACAATATTAATGTAGAACATGAATATTGGCAAGAAGATCGAAGAGTGGAGCCAACATTTGAAGCCTATGCGTGCCTGACGTAGGGTTTGACCAACAATGGACACTGACTACCCTCCATAAATCTGCGTGCAATATATGGTCGTGTCAATACCCTATTGACGCGAGAGAATTAGCAGTGTAGTAGAAATAAGAGTCATCAACGCCAGTAAAACGCACGCATTGGCTTGGACGATTTTTTCGCCCGTTTCCATGAATGTGAAATTCGTGAGCAGAATGTACAGGAATACTTTTATCTCTATCATAGAGAATCGCATGCCAATGCAAGACTAAATGAACAACAGAAAACTTTGAGCCAAAGTATACCTATGAACACAGACAGACGTACGCGCGGACCAGCAGAGAATGTCAACAGATTCGAGAACAAGCCTGGTTGAGCGAGTGCAGTATCAGGCAGATTGTCCCATCGATCCGGGCTGCCGAAAACCAAAAATTCAAATCAGCATCACATCTATCAAAATAACACGATCCTGACGCACTTAAATTCCCAAGCATCCTCTCCCCACATTCCTTTATCCAAGTTAAAAGCCTCGACAGGCACATGCACAAAGCATCCCTTCGGTACAGTGACACTCCTTCCTACCTCTTTTACGACACTACCATCTGCTTTTCTGATGTGCACTGGATAAGAAGTCGGCACTTCATCATCCTGTGTTGCAACTCTCAGGGATGAATGCAAGGGAGGTATCAACCTCAACGATTCGCGCGCGACGTTATGTAGGAATGGTAATCCTGCCAGTATATTATGCAGGGACTCGATCTCGTCTGGTGTCAGTTGCGACTCTGAAGAGGGTGCGATGGAGAGAAGTTCCTCGCGAAGGCGTAACTGAAGGGTTGGATGCTGGGCCAGTAAAAAAAGGGTCCATGTCAGTGCCAAAGAAGTTGTGTCAGATCCCGCGAACATGAACGTGTTGATTGTGTGCAGGATGTCTTCGTCTGAAATACGTTGTGAGGGCGGGAGGTCAGTTGCCATGTTTGATTTGACTGAGAATTGCAATCAATCAGCAGCAAAAGATAGGATATGGTTAATACTAACGAAGTAGACTGAGAAGATCCTTTCCAGCGTGTATACTTCCGCTCTTCTCGCCATCCATGATTTCGCGCTTCTTGTCTTGGATGAGTTGGCCAGCTACGCGACGAATGACCTCTTGGCATCTATTCACGGTGACAGTAACTCTGCACGGCTTAAGGAATGTCGACCGATGAGTGTTGTTGTTGTTCAGCGGGTTTAGAACTTACCCATAGGGCATTGAGGATGGGAAAGTAAATCACGAGGATGTCACGTAGTTTTTGTCCTTGTGAGATGGCAATCTCAAACATCTCTTTGTAAGCACAAAATAGCTCGTTTGTCTCATTGTCAATGGCACTGAAATGATAACCAAAGCCTAGACGCACGTCAGCAACATGCAAAACAACAAAACGTGTGGCTCACCTGCCAATCCAATGACATCAAAAGTAGCCCGACTTATCCAATGGCAAACGTCGAGTCTAACACCGTTCTCGCTATCGCCACTTTCTTTAATTACGCCCAACCACCTATCCTTCAATTCGTTTCCCTTGCCCCACACAAGCGGCACGAGCGCTCTCATATTTTGTACACCAAAGGCAGGCGTCGCAACCCGTCGCTGGCGCTTGTGCACTTCGCCTTCAGCTGCAAGCATACCGCATCCGAGAAGGCTCGTAATTAGTCTCCGAGATTGCCATGGTTTTTCATAGATTGTTGAGTGCTTGAGGACATGTGAGATGGAGAGTGGGTCGAGGGTTAGAAGACGCTCGTCCCACTGCTAGTGTATCAGAGAAGTTCACAGTTTGCAAAATAAGAAACGTACTGGTCCGATTCCTCTGATTCGGATACTGCGTCCATAAAGCTTGACATAATTGTCGTGGGTTTGTTTTGATCGGGAAGGACTGCGATAAAAGGATTATTCCATATTCTGACTGAACGAAATGCTGCTCACTGCAATATGGCACCCAAGTCTCCAGATAGCCCACGTACTGGAGGGCCACACAGATTGCGTAGAGGGTTAGACTTTGGTGCTATGAAACCTTGATAGACGGCATAAGCGGCAAGTAGCACAAAAGCCACGGCGGCGCCGACTAGGATCGTCGAGTACATGGTTGACCAGTGAACCTAGAATTAGAGCCGGGTATTCTGGGGCGATAATGACGGTGCAAAGCAAAGAACGGGTATTCTGCGATGTGTGGCATATCTGTGGCATGTTCAAAAGTGATCGTTATTGTCTTGTACTAATTGTGTGACTATTGACAACGTGACAACGCGACAATAACAATGTCACAGTCGCATTAACTTGCGATTAGTCACTGTAATGGCAACACAGAACCCCGGAAGACGTAATCTCCGATTTTGCCGCCAGAGTCATGTGTGTCAGATGTGTCCATTCTATTGATTAATTCGAAGGCGAGGGCAAGATGAGGGCGCTGTTCCTCAGCCACAGTTTCTCGCAAAAGGCAAGTACTGTAGTTTCAAACTCCGCCAATTCCTCATTTCTTGTCACCAACGGTCGCGGTGCTTGCCAGGATTCATACGCCCTTGCACCTTGCTATGGAGTCCCGAAAGAGACCCCATAGTGCTGAGGATGAACCTACAATTCAGAAGAAAAGAATCTTGACCGGTGTAAATGGCACTCCACACGTTAATGGTGTAGTCAGCACGGTGGAAGAACTAAACGATGCTGACAATCTCGAGGTAAAGACAATGGATGCACTTCTGTGAGGTATGCATGGTAATCAATGTATGCGTTCTAGCTCTTTCGAAAAGAAGCTATCTTTCGACGGATGAAACATTATTCTCGCGAGCACGAACGAAGCCAAGCCCAAATAGCAGAGTTAGAACAGCGGAGAAATACTTGCGAAGCTGGTATGGTAGCAATGGCTGCGTGTTGGGAACAGGTAATTGCAATGTTTTTCAGTCCTTGTGTTTCATTAATGTTGTTCTTCATTAGTTGGTTACTGCTATTCGAACATTAGCAAGACCTGAAGACTTGCCGCCTCCAGATGCCGATACGAAGGGTTTGTGATTTGGTTATAAAGTTCATAAAATTCGAGTACGCTGACATGTGTTGTTTTTTTTGGTGCACTTAGGTCTGTTCGATCTGACAGAATACGTTTCCAGAGACCACGAGCCTTCGCTAAGAAGTGCATTGGAAACCAACGTGCATTCTACTCAAAGCCTCATAACGAGCTTCATACAATTGAGTACACAGAAGCAACCAACTGTACTACGTGATGAGGCCTACAGACAATGTCAAAAAGCTCAAACCGAGGTATCACCTATGTCTCAATAATCCCGTTTTTCACCTTATAGTGACCTTACAGTGCCTCGCCCTCAAGTCTGAGATAACTCTTGTGCGAAAGAAACTTCACGAGACGGAAACTCAAAATAAGAAATATCATGCGGAGTTAGTAGCAGCCGAGACCCGCGCAGATCGGCTACGAAGTAGTACAGTCTTAGCGATGCAAGCACGAGCATCTGAAGATAAAAAGGAGCCTAAAGGAGAAGAAACTGAGGAGCCAAAGCTAGTGGCGCCGCCCTCTCCTCCAGTGAGTG
Organism: Piloderma croceum F 1598; assembly: GCA_000827315.1. NCBI lineage: Eukaryota > Fungi > Basidiomycota > Agaricomycetes > Atheliales > Atheliaceae > Piloderma > Piloderma croceum. Next base: position 251,432 of record KN832970.1, read on the forward strand.
GTTCGGCCAATTGGTGGGAGTTCTTGACCATTCTGATTCCTTGGGCTTTGTTTCTCTAATGCTTCTATAGCAACCGCAAGCTAATGGGGATAGTCAAGTTAATGTAGTGGATGAGTCAGATGTCTGGCAGGAACTTGCGAAAACTCGAGAAAACAAAATTATTGAGTTGGAGCAGGAGACTGCAGTTCTGCGGGACGAGATAAACATTTTGAGATTAGAGGTGCGCGTTATGCATATGACATAAATGTGGGTATATTGATTCTTGTCCTCCAGTTGAAACACCCCTCACACGATGTCATCGCCGAAAGCCCATCTTATAAGATCATCCTCGCTCATGCGTCTAAGCTCGAGTATACCATAAACGAATCTGGCGATGAGCTACCACGATTAAAGGACGAGCTGGTCCAACTGCGTTCCACACGTAAAGAGTGGGAGGAGAGCATTCTTGTGCGTTTATTCTTATGCTGTTCGGTGTACCTTCCTTGTACTGAGCATGGTACAGGCCGCTGCAGACACCTCAAAAGAGGAGCTGCGATCTCAGTTTGCGCGCAAAGAGGCCGATAACTTGCGGCTTCGTGATCAACGAGAACAATTGACCGCCGAAGTAAACGAACGGAAGCACAAGGACAACGTTAAGATGGCATCACTGGATGAGCTGAAAGGTTTGGCTGCATCACGTTCAGTGAGTTTTCGCAGCCGTTGTGTCTGTTACACTACTGATCAGATGGGATAACGTAGGAGCGAATAGCTGTATTAGAGTCGGAGCTCAAAAGACACAAGGCTCAGCTCGCTGCTAACGTTGGAAATGAAGATCTCTTGCAGTTCTTCCTCGGAGATAACTCTAACAATTTATCCTATGTTGCCGATCTCAAGAAACGTGTTGCGTAAGTAGCACAATCATCTTGTCAAAAACGCAACCTTAACTTTACCTGTATTTAGCGATGCAGAGGCGCGAGCAGCATCGCTTGAACAATCCCTTTCTCGTTTCGATGAGGATCATCCCGAGGTCCGACAACATATCACAGCGGAGGCAGAAGCGCGTCAGCAATTAGCGGACGTGACCAAGCAACTCGAGAAGTATCAGTCAGTTTATGGCGATAGCTCGAGTTTACCTCCGGACGTGCAGCAGTTGTCGGAACAGTTACAGCGGCAGGAAGCAGAGGTGCTGAGGTTGCGTTTATTGGATAAGCAACGCGGCGAGGTGGGTGTTCGTATATGAGTGCGAAATGCGAGCTGAGATAATGTTTGGGTTCATTCCAGGCCGAGACTTCGTTATACGCGGAGCTTGACAAGCTCTCGGCTGCTTGGGAAGCACTGGATCGACAAGTAAAGAATAAAGTGTTCGATCTGACAGCTATGGAAGAGCGTTTACAGAAAATGGGGCACGACGTACGTCACTTCCGTTCACTCAAACCTATGTTGCGTTTAAACTGACTTGGCTGGCCAATTAGCGAGGGAAATCGGAGAACAAATTCTATGCTGCCATGCGGGATAAAGAAGCTATCGAGAATGAACGCAAGAACCTCTCTCGGAACCTCGAGAAACAGGCGAAAATGATCGAGAAACTGCAAGAATCTGAGAAGGGTTTGACGCAGCTGGTGGTGAGTTGCCCGATTTGTAACTTCTGTGCGTGTGGGGAGTATTGTTTTTTTTTTTTTGGGTTGTAGGGTGTGTTGGAGAAGGAAGTGACACTTTGGCAGAAGGGCACGGATGAGCTGAAGAAGAAGCTGGAAGGGTTGGAGTTCCATATTATTGATTGGCAACACCGAGCAGAAGGGGAGAGAATCCGTGCATCGGAGGTACGCACACCACCTTCGTCCCATACACACATACTTACTCCCACCATGTCCCACAGTTCCGTTCCTTACTCAAAGAACGAGAAGCCGCAGTAGAGGAGAAGAACACCCAGCTACGTCGGGCTGAGGAGAACCTAGTGCGACTTAGGAAGGAGAGTGAGCGGCAGGCTGATAAGTATAAGCTGCTGAGCACTGGGACTAGTTCCCAGAAGGAGGCGGAGTTGCAGAAGGAGGTTGATAAACTGATGGTACGCTTTCCCCTTCTTCCCTTCCTTTTCTTTGGGGGTTCTTTTGTTTATGTTGTTGTTGTTGTAGATCGTGTTGAAATGCTCGACGTGCAAGATGGCCATGCGGAGCTGCGTCATCACCAAATGCATGCACTGTAAGTCCCCTCCCTCGCTCCCAACAACATCCATTCAACCCCCCCTCACTGAACTTATGTGGAATGTCTTTAGCTTTCTGCAGACAATGCGTAGACACGCGAATCTCGACTCGACAGCGGAAATGCCCGGCGTGTAATTTGGGCTTTGCAAGTTCGGATGTGCAGCAGCTTTATTTCCAGTAGCTTCCGTGCTTTTTGCCCCTGACAATGAATGGACTTTGGGCTTCTTCTCTTGTTCTTTTTTTTTTTTGCTCTTTCTATTTGGTCGTTTTTTGTGTGGGTTTTTTCACATACTTATCGAATTCCTTAATCCCCCCCCCCACTGCCAGCTCATGTTTTATATGTTTCCCGTCGCCACGCTGTAACATTGTCTTGCCTGTGTGATCGATTCATGTGACTTATTTGATTATCATATTTATTATTTCTTTTGCTCCAACCTGCGCGAGAGGTGGTGTTTTCGTTTAAGTAAGTTGGGTGATTGGATGAGTATTCTATATCGGATGAATGGATATGGTTGTGTGTATATGATGATATATCTGGTAGATGTACTACCGTTTGACCCAGGTGTACTGTGGATGGGGAGGGTGAGTATATGGGAGGAAAGGGGAAGGGGGGGAGGACGTACCCGCTTGCGCGCCTTTGCCAGACCAGTTTTTTTACGCTCGACCATACGCGGGTCGCGTCTAAGCAGTTTAGCTACGCAAAGAAAAAAAACCCCATCAGCACATAGAGAAGAAAGTAAAGTAAAGGCCACCCACCTTTCTTTAACAACGCCTCCACCTCCGGCTCGAGCACCGCCAACCCTTTCGCCAACCCAAGCGCAACCGCCCCACTCTGCCCCGTCACCCCACCCCCACGCACGATGGCAAACACGTTATACCCGCCCAGCACGCCCGCGATCTTGAGGGGACGGACAACTCTCTCGCGATCGGGGGGGAGGGGGAAGTATTTTGAGAGGGGGAGGTTGTTTATTAGGATTTGGGAGAGGTTAACTGGGAGTGGGGGGGGGTTGAGGATTTGGTCGAGCGATTCGGAGGGAGTTGTGAGTTTGAAGGGGGAGGAGATGTCTTGGAGTTGTTGTTCTAGGGATTCCAGTGGGGCGGCGGGGGTGGGGGGTTGTTTAGCACGGATCATCCACACGCGGGCTGTACTAGTCTTCCTGCGTCCAAGAGTATAAGACCTCCCAAACTCATCGACCTTGGCGAGTTTCTTCCCCTTGGACACACCGCCATCCCCCTTCTTGAACAAGTCCAAAATGGCAGCCATCTTGCTCTCTAGCTCATCACACCCGGCAGTCTCTGCGATCCTCCTGTACTCGTTGAGCTCTTGGAGCATTTTCAAGATATAACGGTAGTTGGCCATAGAGAGGTGGCATTGCATGAAGACCTGGAGGTCGCGTTTGTGTTTCCAGTCGGATGTGGGTGGAGGGAGGGAGTCGCGAGCGAATTTAGGGAGGGGGAGGAGGTGGAGGGAGGTGAGGGCTGAGCGGGAGTACTGGAGGGAGGATTGGAGAGAGATTATTTGGTCGTTGTATTGTGCACGGCCGGTGTAGAAGGCGGGGGACTCGGGGCGGGGTCGGGGGTCAGCATTGGAGTGGGGAGTGGACCTGTGTTGGAAGTCTTTGAGAGAGGACGGCGGCACGAAGGTGGTCGCCGAGTAGCATCGTCGCAGCACTCGGAGCATAGAAGAGACAAGAGTAAGAGAGAGACTAGAGAGGAGTGGCACGTGCTCTCTCTTGCTGTCTGCTACTGCGATGGCGGAAACCAACTTCTCAGGCGCTCTCGCTACTTGGAAGAGTATCCCCTCCATCCCCCAGCTCCACGAGATCACTGCTAACAGCTCCCCTGACAGCCATCAACCTCTCCGACCTACAAATCACCCTCGATGCTCAGGGCTTCGAGGTCGTCCAGAACCAGAAAGAGTCCCTCGTCGGCAGGAAAGCTCTCGCTGATAGAACAAAGGGTCCGTCCCCCCCCATCTGTAATACATCCCCGCTCACGACATCGTGTAGAATTCAAGAAAATACCAGACGAGGACAAAGTATCCGCTTTCAAGGGTCTTCTCAAAGCATACCAAACAGAGATCGACAGCCTCACAAAACGTTCAAAGACTTCCGAAAATGCTTTTTTGAACATATACAAAGTCCTAGCAGAAGCTCCCGATCCATACCCTCTCCTTGAAGCTGCCGTCGTACGTCCCTCAAAAAAATTCCATATATAACTCCACCCTAACTTCACCATATAGGACCAGACGGTAAAAGTAGCAGAAGCCCGCGAACTAGAATCCGAGCTGCAGCGTTTACGTACCGAAAACGTCGACCTTCGTAAACGCGTGGGGGAGGTATCGGTTCTTGAGGGTGCGAAGAAAAAAGCGGATGCGAAGGTTGAGGTGTTGGAGCAGAAGGTCCGTGTCTTTTTCTGACTTTTTCTTTGTAAGGAGAACTTAAAGTCTATGGATAGATGGACGAGATGATACAGGAGAAGATCCTACAGAAGGAAAACGAGCTCAACGCGACCTACGACGAGAGATTACGGAATTACGAAGAACGGTATGCTCCAACCCCCTCACCCCCATACTCCCCGTACTGACTTGCACTGAAATTGTAGAGAACAAGACCTCCAACGCCAAATATCCCTAACCAAAAACCAACTGCGCGATCTACGCATGTCGAATGAATCGAACCAGGCAAAGTTGTTGGATCATAGTCAGCGACAAGGTACCGTCCCCCCTACCTCTTCCATTTATGTTGTAGTGCCGTACTGATGGGATGGATGGATGGATGGTAGACCAAGAAGTAGTAGCGAAACTCGCTGAAGTCGATATGACAGTCGCAGATCTCGAACGCGCCAACAGCCGCGTAGCCACCCTCGAACGTCGGAACGTAAGCCCCTCCTCCCCTCCTTTCCCTCCCACCCAAATCTAACCCCCTCACCCCACCTCCAGGAAATCCTCCGCGCAGAAATCGAATCCCTCCGCACAGGCACAGAAACTTCCACCCGCGTCAAAGACCTCGAATTCCAAATCACCGAGCTCGAGTCTGGGTCTGACAGGCTCTCCAAGGCGTTGGAGGCGCAGAAAGTTCTGATGGGGGAGTTTGAGGGGGATGTGGGGAGGAGGGTTGGGGAGTTTGAGAGAGATGTTTGGAGTAAGGTTCGTTTTTTCTTTCTTTTTTGTTTTGTTTTGTGGGGTCTGCTCGTATTGATGTGGGATTTATTTATTTATTTGGTGCAGGCTAAGGAGATCGAGCAGTTGAAAACGCGGCTGAAACAATATGGGGATTACGATGAGATCAAGCGGGAACTCGAGATCATGAAGGTACCGTACCCCCCCCCATCCCTGCCTTCTCAACCACACAGCTGACCACTTACATCATCAACCACACAACAACAACAGTACGTCGAATTCGCAGGTCTAGATGAAGACGCGGACGAAGATACGGAACGGATGAACGGCTATGACACCGGTGTCCATTTACCCAACCCCAATGCTGATAAAGCCAATGCGCAACAGGGGAAATCATTAGAAGCGTTATTGGCGACCAAGAGTAAGCGGATACAAGAGGAGCTTACCAAGTTCCGAGTACGCGTTCCACTTTCACGCGGAGGCTTTACTTATTTATCCCCTTTTACCTCTTAGATCCTCCACAACGAACTAGAAGCATCCCTCGAGTCCGTACAAGAGCAGTTGGAATATACCAGCTCCGAATTGGAGAAGCAGAAAATCCTGAATGAGAAATTGGAGAATGATCTGGTGGCGATGAATAAACATAAACAGAGTGGGAATGGAGGTGTGGTGGATATGGGTGGAGTTGGGGGAAGTGGTGGGCTTACGCCATTGGGGACGGATTCGCAGACTGATTTGTTAGCTGGGTTGGAACTGGGGAAGAAATCGAGCGTTAGTTGCATCTTTTCTTTTCCCTCTTTTCTTTTAGAGGAGAGAGCTGATGGTTTGTTGGGGTTGATGATATAGGACTCGCCGGCGAGGTCGACACCTATACCATTCACATCTTCAGCGGATACGTCGATATTACCTATCGTGACTAGTCAGCGGGACAGGTTCCGCCAGCGTAATGCAGAACTAGAAGAGGCAAGTTCCCCCAGCTCTCCTTTCCCCGCAAGTGTGCAACACTTACAATCTCCAACCCCTTCTTCTTCTACAGGAACTCCGCCGCCAATTCCACATAATCTCAGAACTACGCACGGAGATCAAGAGTTTACAATCCGACAATCTTAAATTATACGAGAAAGTTCGGTATATGCAGAGTTATCGGGAAGAAGCGGCTTCTAGACCTGTTAGCCAGTTGAATCCGTTACCACCGCCTTCTTCGTCGTTGTCTTCGTCTTCAAGGCCGGATGATATGAGTAAGTATCGAGCGAGGTATGAGGAGGCTATGAACCCTTTTGAGGCGTTCCGCGGTCGAGTGAGTTCTTGCTTCTGTGGTTCTTGTTAGGTGATTGATGGCATAATGCAGGAAGCGACGAGGGCATACCAATCTCTCAACCCAGTAGAACGCGGTGTCCTGGTGCTCACTCGCTCCATCCTTGGGAATCGCAGAGCACGAACTGCATTCGTCATCTACGCTGCTGCCCTCCACCTCCTAGTAATGTTCACAACATACGAATGTACCACTTCATCCGGGAGTCAACTACAGACGCAACCGCACCCTCATTATGGATCATGAATATACGAGACACACACACAGATTATGACAATATTGGTTTATGATGTATATATTGCATTGCGTTGTGTTGGAGATGCTACAAGGACGGAAGGACTAGGTGTAATAGGCTAGTATACTTTAGGGACTTGTGTGGATGCAAGGAGATAACCTATTAATGATCATGGCAATGAGGAATATGGGTGGTCCATAGCTTGCTGGGCTACTTTGGTGGCTTTCTGCTGCGATAAAACGCAAGCGCACGGTCGACGGCATCGAGAATGGGTTTCATGGCCTGCAGGTTGGCATTGAAGTTCACCGTGATAATGTAAACGAAACAAACAGCACGTACGATCTCAACTTTTGCAGCATCGACAGCTTCTACCTGGGCCGTTCGAATCAAGGCATCGACTTTCTCGTGAGTCTTCCCGAGGTAGCCAATCATCTTCGCTGCTTTCGCTGCTTTCTGCGCAGGCGTGGCTGGTGCTAATACCTGGTGGTCGGCCGCTGGAGGGTACATACTTAACCAGAATTGACGCAGGAATTCGTTGGCTGCTGTTTGGCAGGTGGTCATTTGGCTGAAGAGCTCTGGTGGTATGTCGTCTGAACGAGGTAGAGCTATGTAAGATGATATATCTAGAGACAGGTAGGACGCACTCTTCTTCATTTTGATTTCCAAACGGGCAGAGACATTTTCAGTCATGGATAACAAAGCTGCGTCCCCAGATTTTTTATTGATCTTGAGCTATCGACGTGATCAATATTAGGTGCAACGAAGATGATTGATAATGCGACGTACTTGAGCGAGATTTGTTTCCCAATCATGCAAATTCACCTTGGTTTCCCCTAATATGGCCCTTATATCAAGATTCTGGTAGCAACGTAAGATCAAAATATGAGAGGAAAAGTTCACGACGGCAAAGCTGACCTTTCCAGCTGCAGCTTCTGCCGAAGCGGCGCTGGCCATCTGACCTTCGAAATACCGCTGTCGGTCTTGCATCTCTAGAATAATACCCGCCGATGCTTCTGGGTCATGTAAGTCGTCCAAGTCAATTTGCGAATATGCATCCTGTTGTTCAGCGTCAATAAAAAGTGCTTCGGGTAATATGCTTAAGCCGCATACCTCTTTGCCAGCATCGATTCGTCTTCGCTTCGCGGTTGGTTCGTCTCCTCTGTTGCCTTTCAGACTGTTGAAATAGAGAATTATTACCATAGGGCTCACAGTGCCGAGTTCAGAAGTCTCTCAGAATGTTCGTTGAATTTACGGATCAACGGAAGAGCGCCACGCTGCCTCCCGGCCTGCATTGTGATGTCTTGCTCATTGCCAGTCTGCCAACTAGTCAGATAAAGATATCCCAAAGGTCTATGACATTACCTCTCCATGGTCTTCACGTGTAGCACCAAGATTGACGAATAAGTTAATCCCTTCATCACGCTGGCGCCGGGGCTCGAGTTCTAGGTAGGATAAACTCGTTGTGAATAGTTGGTAGCACGAGAGTACACACCATCATCGTCCTTCTCAAGATATTTGTCAAATATCTTATCATCTTTGACAACGTGCTGTGCTGCTGACGATCGTATCGAAGCACGATGGGCGTTGAAGAGCTTTGACTGAAAATAGCGCTTCCAAAACTCTGCCTCGGATAACTTATCGTAGAAAAAAGTATTAGTAAAGACGGGTGAAACATGCGGAGAGGTGGAAACGTACTTTGTTTGGAACGTTATCGTTGTATGCCTTGGCTACAACAGGGTACTCCTCAAAAATGTCGTGGACCAGCTGTGGTGTTATGACAATTTTAACTTCACCACCTTCCACAGTTTCGGGTCGAGGATCGACAAGTTGACCTGGTCTACCTCGCTTTTGACTTTCAGTGGCAGTCTGTGCGAGAAGTAAATGCTGTACGTCCGGAATACATCAGAAGGGAGAGTCAGTCAGTCAAGAGGCGCCGGCTCTTACTTCTCGACCCTCCCAAAACTCAGCTTCCGTAATCTGCCCACTCATAACAAGATCGCGATGCAAAGCTCCTAACTCAGGATTGCTTACCAGCACTTGCTTTCGCAGGCGGAAATCACTCGTAGGATCACTCCCGGGTACGATGGGTGTGCGTCCATCGCTTGACACCGATGGAGCTCGTGAGGTGGAGGCCCTCGATGGAGGCACTACAGACCTTGGTGTTGGCGCATTGGATATCGCCGGGGTAGTAGAGGAAATAGATGTGTTTAATGGAGGTCTGGGAGTAGTGACATTCGGTACGCTGCGGTTGCGGCTTATGATGTTGGTAAGCTCCTTTTTGAAAGTCTCGCGTTCCTTGTACGCAACGCTTTGAGGAGACGTGAACGTGAAATTGTGACCTGTATCATCTCCCACCAGTCCCAACTTCAACCGGATCTGCGCTGCTCCTTCCTTACTACAAAACAACGCTGTCAAACGCGTAGTGATGTCAGCGCTCAATTGACTTAAATTCGCAAAGTCTTTGCAACTGACAGGCTGCTTCCGCGTACAGAACTCGCACTGAGGGAGCTTTCTTCCCGTCAGCGAACCATTGCAGATGTGTTTCGGTGAGCTCCAGCTGGCCAGGAGTTTTTTTATAAGACGCCTTGGCCGTACACACTGTGGTAGGCATACAATGAAGCTCAAGTGGCACCGAGCGCCTGCGAGAACACAGCCAGCTGCTTTCATTCTATACCACGATATCAAGTTGAAGTCCAATTGTTTCCACCGCATCAGCAACAAGCTTCTACATAAATCCGATATGTACTGTCTTAGGGCTCTTTGTATCACGTCTCCAAATCTCGCCGCATTTTGACTTTGAATTTTCCCTCAAGCTCATCGAGATTAATGATCTCACAATCCGCCTTTTCGCCATTGCCGATTTGAGTCTCTACACAGGTGAAGTCCATGGTCTGGGTTTGACAAACGGATAAGTTAGTTGATAATCAGCTCTGCCAACCCCTTACTTTGTCAAAAACAACCATTGGTTGATCTATAACCGTGGAGCTTAGCCCATGCTTCTCGGGAAGGTAGGGAGGTATAAACTTACGCCAAATAGCGGTGTCATACATGATGCCTTGTGCAGCACTTGCTGAGAAGGCCCTCAAAGTCTTCCGATCAGGTTTATCATCAGGCCCATTCTTAGCGACCACGACCAAGTAACCGTCCCCAGGATCTTCTAACCCATCCATATTTTTTCCAAATGATCCAGCAGGTCCCATTGGGATGAATGCTTGGGTCGTGAATGGATGACGTTCGAGAACCTTCACCTCCCACTCCCCGTTCACGCCGTTGTGAGACAGTGGGCTGCATCTGAATACCGACAGCCCGGTGGTCGCTACCGCCTCCGAGGGATAGCAAGAACTGATAAGACCGAGCTTGTGGAATTTGCTCGCCGTCCCTTGATTAGCGGAAGTGATCTTCGTCCCGCGCGGTGCAGCATTATGGTCTGCGTAGGCTTGGATGACCTTGCCAAAAGGTGCGAATGCTTCAGCTGTCAGAGGGAGGATCGGAATTGTAGTGGCAGAGGTGGCGGCAGAAACTTTGTCGGTACTCGACATTCTTTTCACAGCCTCGGCGCCATTGTTTGCTTCGTCGACGGGCTTGGTATCATTTACGCTACTCATCCCGTGGTTATCGGTCACAGCAGCACCCTGCACTGATTTATCAGCCCTTTTCCCAACAAGTCTAACCCTCTTCAATCCTCCATCCGGATGTATCGTGACCTTTACATGCGTATACTTTTTTCCTTCCACATTCTCAAGCTGGAAGTAATGTCTGCGGTGAGGGCCAACTTTCGTCCGCGGTAGGATTTCGGTCCATCCCTCAAGAGGGAGGTCTTTAGTGGACAGAATTGTATCGTGTAGGGCGTGCAGTTCAATGCTTTCAGGGAAATTGCCCATGAAGTGGGCGGTATCTATCTCGGCAACCTCGAGATAGCCAGGTAGACACCTGATAATGATGATCAGTATACGCCATACAGCATTGCCAGGGTATAAGATGGCGTTACAATTTGATGATCACCCAATCTTTATGACCCTTCTGGCGACTCCTCTTAGTCTCCCATCCATCTCCCATGTTTACTCCTGATAGTAGGTTTAATGGTACCTGTGGGCCTTCAAGTTTATGCTATTTGGTCTTACCTCTCCCCGGCAGGATCAGATTCCCACCAACGCCAAAATGCTGGTCTGAAACGAATTCGACGCGTCCCCCCGCAAACACATGAGCCAGGTCAAAAGATTCTGTAACATCAGCAGGGAAAATTGGGGTTACATTGCCATACACTCTGAAACGAGCCTGTTGGAGAATTCAAGTTGCGACACATTTACCGTTATCAAGCAGGGCAGTGCTTACGATTCCACCGTCGGGATACATCTTCAGCTTTACGTAGTTGATACTTAGTGACTCGGGAACCCGGAAGAGATGCCTGGCACTTGGCCCGAGATCGACTATAGGCAAGATTTCGGACCACTATATAGACTTCAGGTCGCGGCTCTTTCGTCATGGCGCACACTATCTGCAAGAGCTCACCCTGGAATCGCTGACTAATGGGTCCTCGCTAGAGGAATTCAAAAGTGCTTCCACCAAAGCATGCGGAGCTTCATTGCCATTAAAATTTGTTGTGTCAATGTCAAACCCGACGATGGTGCCAGCAGTTCCAAGCTTCAGGATGCACCTGCACGAATACACCGATGTCAATCTGCATGCATAGTGGTATCACTGCACTCACCAATCGTAGTCAGGATTGTGCCTCCGGGTTTCCCAACCACTATAGAGAGCGCCTTTCGGTCCGAATTGACCTTTCAGACTCGGTGGGGCCTCCCGTTGAATGAAGCTGAGCAAGAAGTCAGGTGTATCTTCACACAAAAACTCACCTCAACCAAGATGAGATGAAAGGCCTCCGCAAAGAATTCATCGGAGACCGAGATAACTTTGCCGCCAAGTGCGACACTGGACAACTCTTTGGGTGACAACGGTTAGAACACAAGCTAGTAGTAAGGATCGTCTTGAAGTGTCTTACCAGTCGCGTTCAGAAAGGCCTCCGAATATTTATCCAAGGGGATTTGTTCGAAAGCCATCATCGATAACATATAAGATAAGGAAGGCGGAAGCATGCCATCCTTCTCCCGCGCTTGTTTCGAGCAGGTGAAAGCGATCGGAACAAAAGAGTCCGATAGCCAGCTCGTGACTGGCACGTGACTCAAGTAAATTTATGGCCGTTCCAAGTCACTGGATTCCTTCCAACTTCCAACTTCCCAAGACCAAGCAAACAAAAGATCACGCAGAAGCATACGGAAACATATACATATATGTGCAAAGCAAAAATTTCCAGGAGTCTGGAAGACCCTACAACCGAATACACCAAAGAAAACCTTCCGGGTTATCGGATTAGTATGCCATGGCAAATCAATAGCGGGACGGTGTAAGCCCTCATACCAAATAGGTGAAGACACCCCGTAAATCGCATAGCAGTCAAAGTATTCAAACCGGTAACAGAAATGGCCTTTCAGATGTCACAATCGAGTGGATTCGAGTCCGAGTCGACGGATTCAAATACGAACTTAGATCACAAAGTAACTTCTTGAAATTTGCAAGATCTGCACGCAGGGATGCAGATGATATTCTAGAGCTACAGAATCAAAAGGACATCTGCGGCGACTCTGCCTAAAAATTCGCTGCGACCGTTGGCATCCATAGTCCGAGTCGGTGAACGGTGGCAACGATGTATTATATTCACCACCTAATAATATATCGAGGGAATGTATGTGAGAAGCCAGGAGAGAGAAAATTCTGTAATTGGTTGAATTACTGACCAGAAAGAGACGCCAATATTAACACTTTCGCAAAAAAGAGTGAGATCATAAGACCAAAAGCGATTTCCCGAGCGGTATAGAAAGCTTAAGCTAAAGGAAATTTGCGCACCCATGCGACTTTAAATTACCATCGTAGACCTTAAGCTTCGCAGGCATATACTTGCTTCGGTGAGCTTACCATGGACTCCATGAAGCTGAACACCGAGCAGACACGGGCTTAGCCTTCGTACCCCACCGGATCTTCGTACCCCACGAAATCGGTATCCCTATGCAATAATTTGTTATTTCCACTGTCCAGTCATCGAACAGCATCAAACGTCAATCTTCCGCATAAACGTTGTACCGCGAAACGTTGACTCTATACAACCAACGGGTTGCTAAGAGACGGGATCGAAGCACAACGTGAACATGCTATCAATGTAAGTACGCAAAGGAAAGGCAGACACTATTTTGACTGAGCCTCATCCTTATGGGGGTCGTGGCGTTGCAGCCTGAGGCAACGATTGTCGAGTATACCGTTCGAGTATCTATTTCCGGCGGCCAACAACCACTCGTTCTTTACCCCACGGATCTAACCAGATCTCTGTTCTATTCAGCCGTCCTTCAGTCTTTAGAATAGCCTCAACAGCAGCAGCCTGCTTATCGCCAACCTCAAGCACAACCATTGTTTGATCGCCCTCATTCAGCACCCCATCTCTCGCCACGAGTCGCGCAATCGCATGATAGAATGCGAGTCCGTCTGTCCCAGGAATATCTGGCGGGTCGCCTAACAATGCGCGAGGATCTTCGTAGTCTTTTACCGACCGCGGAAGTTGATGATATTCGTTGAGAAGAATGTACGGTGGATTAGACGTTATGACGTCGAATGATCGGGGTAACGAATCTCCAAATGTGGCGTCAAGGACATTTGCAAGGTAGGGTGTGTACACGTTCGAAAAATGGTGGGGCGAAGCAACGCCAGGAATACCACAACGAGCAGCGTTGTCTTTTGCCAGCTGGACAGCATGATCGGATATATCAACGCCATACGCCCGTGTGCTTCCTCGGGCCCAGAGATGACACAGAAGCAGAGGAATACAACCCGAACCGGTACAAAGATCCAAGACCGACAGCGGTCTTTCGATAGTGGGCTGTAATAACTCCGCCAGCCTGATGGCCCAGTGTTCTGTCTCTGGGCGGGGTATAAGGATAGGTGCTCGTGTGAGCAAATCAAGCGGACCGAACGGTTGAGTTCCTTAGAAGCTTTTGAGTCACAAAAGCTGGACACAAGTATAAATATGGATGTACACCCACCGAGTATATACTGCAAAGGTTCTCCTTCTACTCTGCGTTCAAGCATCTCCTTGAGACAACCAGCGTGTGTTGCCCGTTTCATCCAATTCAACTCTTGATTTGCACTCTGTCGTCCAATAGACTTGGTCAATGCTAAGAAAAGTTGTGCTACATGATGCTGTCGGGGCATTAGCAACTCCGTTCCACGACTGAAGCAGCCTGTGGTCGGACGACAAAAACCGAAGCTTGTGGTATCTGTTCCGCTGGTGACGTACTTCCTTCACCTTTATAAATAAGTCCCACGCCGACTGCCGCCGGCTCGTCTATCAAGAAATCTTGAATCTTGAGTTCGATCTCGACAGGTCGTTGTATAGAGTCTATCGGAGTACACAGCAGCTGAGACTGAGGTTCATAATACCACAATGCGACTGGTTATGGGTATGACTACTATATATGGATACTGAATTCAAACTAGCCTTTCAACTGGCTTGAATATTGGCTGCGTACAAACTAAATACGTAAAGTACATCCTATCTGAAGCAGGCACGAGAAGTTAGTGGAAAATCATAGCGCTTTAGACCAAAGAGGCAAGTGAAGAAGTTGTGGCGGACGCTGTATTTGATCTTGATCACGAACCAGCCACAAGTTAGCGGTAAGCAATCCTGCAAGGCCAATAATAGTGTCATATGCCTAGTTGTCCCGGAAAATGAAGTCATTTGAGCTGAAACTCAACGCGATAAACATTTTTGCCGCAATGAGAGTGGGATGATCCATTTTCAACTCGCTTCCAAATCGGTCCACAGTCTTTAAGTCTTGGGCAAGCTTGACTTGGATCGTGCTTCCAAATCCATTAGCTTGAGATCCGTTTTTACTTACTGCAAGCGTTAGGTATTGATGGGGTCGATCCCTGGCTTAACGCCGATTGATCGCGCCTACCGCCCCGCATTCACTCAGATCGACTTTCTCTTGCAAGTGCGGCCCGCCGCGGACACCGTCCGAGCGCGCTGGAAATGCGGATTCTGGAAAAAATAAATCTGGATGGAGGACCGCCTCAAACCTCCCGAGCCATGGTTTTGTCACGATCAAATTTTATGTTTGACCGGCCATAGATACTTTCTCAGGTCGGGATATGGTCCTGCCTACGAGGCGTTATAATACAGTGGTTATAATGTTCCAGTACTGCCATGTTCGTGACAGGATAGTGCTTCCAAGTTTCAACTGGCCAACGGATTTAAGTCCAGGGCCACTTGGAAAGTAATTCATCCCGAGACGGTGAGCTGTAAAAAGCCGATAGTGAGGCTCCAGCAGTTTCGGTATCGCAAAACAGTAGATTCTTAAAGCAGATGATGGTTTTTTTAGAACACGCTTTCCGCTGGAAATTGCCGCACTTCTGGATGAGCGGGAGCTCCATCTTTATAACATCGCACCATCGGGAAAGTCAAGTCGGATCTTCGTCATATTCGGCCCGTCAAGAGACTTGTATTGAAATTAAAATTGGCGCGCTTGCTGCGCGTAAGACATTGGATACCTTCCTAAAGTTGCAGTCAAAGCTCATTATTTGCTCGGATCTATCCTGTTACGTTAATAAGTAAATATAAGACAGGTTTTGAACGGGCTAAAAATGGTGGTCTCAGTAAGAAGCACATCCAGCATTTTTCATAGAAGCGTACTTGTGTAGGTCCAGTCCGGGCCCTAAGCGCTAAGCTCTAGCAATGCCGTCCGTGGGACTGAGAAACCGTATGATCGACGTAGGTCATGCGCACGTTATGTAAAACAAAGTATTCGTGTTATACAACCAACGAGTTGCCATCCTGCAATGCAGGGAAGCATCCTGAGGCTGATCGCTGAAACCAAAACCTCCGTTGGCTGAAGGCAACGTAGTGCTTCCGATTGACTGAAGACGCAGCTGCCCAGAGCTGCCCCGCCTGACTTTATTCGTTCCCCACGGGCATATTGGCCACAGAAAATGCACGTCGGAGGGTGGCGCATTTGCCGATCAACTGATGCACATTGTCCACCTGATGATTCAGGTTGTTTGGACAGTCGAAATTATGAAAACCGTCCGCAAGTAGACCCTATGATGTGGTCAGTGGCCGCCTTTATTCGACAGCTCAGCTGTTTGGCGACCAGACACCGGACGTTTCTATCACTTGGTGGCGTTGAGAAGCATTGATTCTTTGAACAGGTGATGGTACGGTCCTCTGGTGTGGCGCATTGACGACGTCTGATGCCGTCAAACAATTGACTCCGAAAAATAGTCAAAAGACCTTCAACGTCGACTCTGCCGATTTTCACTGGCGTCTGTTGCTTAATTCAACCAATCACAGCAGGTACCGCAACAAAGCCGATATAACACCGCCGTGTCGAATCAGGCATATGCATGTCCGCCACAGAAGACGTGAGGCCAGTATTGCTTCGGGTCTTTCTCATTTAATACAGCCTTCTGGATGCACGGAAACCAGCTTGCTCTACCGTTTGACTTGACGAAATTTTTGTTGAATGAGCTATAGTAACCAGAGCTTGGCGTTCAAAGCATGCGGTGGACCGAAAATCTCGTTTTTGTACATTGCTGTCTTTGAAAGGTGACCTGAATCTTAGTATGTGCACTTGTTGGAAGGGCTTCAATCGATTTGTGCGGACGCAAAGATATCTTGTCGGCAATCGGAAAACAGTGGAGCGCCACCTGTCAGAAGAACCGAAATTGAACCATAAGAGGGCAAAAGGGGCCGGAAGGAATAGTTGTCTTAAACTGTCAATAGCTCGAAGTTTTCAGGGCCAGATAAAGACATTAGCCGCCAAGAGATTTCCAAGCGATATTGGCCAAGGCATGCGATATTGGCCAAGGCAAGTCTCCCGGCTAGCCGGAGAGGCCCTGGATGGGGCTAGAGGCTGATGTAATACTGGCGGAAACCTGATTAATGTGGGCGCAAGCCGATTTGAGATGCGGGGGCATTGGGCTAAAAGGAGAAGTCCGACGGTCCGCCCGCACGTGATGGGTAGTGTGACCGTAAGGAGAAGACGACATCAAGATTCAAGCCTACTTCAGTTCGGTCCACTATTTTACCATCGCACCCCCCATCGCCCCCATCCCCGCTCTATGCTGTCCACGTCATGACAACCATGCAGTCCCACTCCCTCAACGGCCACTCCAATCCCAATAATGTCGGAATCGCCGGAATGTCTGTCAACGGCCTCTCCACCCTTTCGCAGAACTATGTCAACCCAGCACAGATGTCTCAGGCCATACAGCCTGTCCCGTTGCCAGCCAATGGCACCCAGAAAAAGAAACCCCCTCCCAGCGCCAAGCGAAGACGCACCGACCCGCCCGATGACCCTGCTGCACAGCAGCGTAAGAATAGAGATGGCCCAAGGAAAAAGAAAGCCAATCGTGCTTGCTTTCATTGTCAGAAAGCACATCTAACTTGTGACGATTGTGAGCTGTCCTTCCGAGTGTTCTTTTTTATTATTAATCTGCGCCACAGCTCGACCTTGTCAACGATGTATTAAGCGTGGGCTTGCCGACAACTGCACTGAAGGCCACCGCAAGAAAGCCAAATACCTGCTCGACGAAGACGAGCTTGGTATGCGTTTTCAATCCCGCCCGATCGAAGGTGGCTAATCATATTCCGCAGAACAACTGAAACGAAGTAAATCCTATGCCACGGAAAGCAGCTCGGAACCTTCTATAGCACCTCCGACAAGTAAACCAATTCCTCGTTTCTTGTCATCGCCTCTTTGCTAATGATACTTTCCCATACAGCTGAATCGTTCTCGCCTAGCGATCCTCTTTTCAATGTTCCATTTGACCCCACCTTCTCGTTCGGCTCTGAAGCGGCCAACTTGGAATATTCTATTCTCTCAGCGATATTGGGCAACCCGAGCCCAGAGTCTCAACCCGAGGCCCCATCCCCACAAATTCAGTATACTTCCGGCGTCCCTAGCTCAACCTGGACTCCCGACTCATTATCACAATCGCAGTATAACCAGTCTCCCGTCATGGGGTCCAATGGGTATGGCACAAGCTATGCTGAACAGCAGCCAATGTTGATACACCCTTCCGATACGTTGTCTGCCAGCCCGGGAAGCCAAATGTCTCCCCAGTTCATGGACCCTTATCCTGCTATGCCGCAATACCAACACTCCCCCAAGGAACAATCGGCAAATCAACAGCAAATGCAGTATGCTCAACCATATGCTCCTCACCACCAGCAACAGCAACAGCCCAGTCAGCAGCCTCAACAGCCAGTTGCCATGCATCCCCTCGAACCTCGCTATCCCCGCGAATTTCGCCCATCGCCGAGCTCTTCCTCTGCACCCCCCGTTTTCGGACGAAGCTCTTCCAGAGATAGCATGATACTTGGCTCTCCTACGGCTTCGAATTCGCCTGCCTCCACCCCGATTAACCCATCATATACAGACGGCACGGAGTCACGAGGCTCTCACCTGCAACGGATACATGCACGCGTCACTCGCCCCTTCGATTATACCGAAGGCTATCATATTCTCATGAAGTACTTAAAGTCCCGGTGCGTTTCAGGACACATTGTGTTGCCATCAACATGTGACCTAGATCGCAATTCTGATATATTCTTTATTATTGTATTGCTTCTCCCCTGTTCTTCCTTTGATTTGCCCTGCTCCGTCCCACGCCCTTCACGCGTATCGGAATTGGGTGAAAAAGATTCGAGAAGAACGATATACTACGGATTGTCCGTGCGTTGGCCATTTTTCGCCCATCGCTCATCGCGCTGCAAATGCCGTTGACCGAAGAAGACGAAATATTCGTGGAGAAATGTTTCCAGCGATCATTATTGGTTTGTGTTCATATTTGGTTCCGTGACTATATCTTATCACACCGCGCTCTTTAGGAGCTCGAGAAGCTTATCTCATTTAGCGGCACTCCCACAGTTGTGTGGCGGCGGACAGGAGAAATATGTCTTGTTGCTCCCGAATTCTGCATGTTGACGGAATGGTCGATGAGCGAACTGACCGGTCGTCGAACATATATATTCGAGGCAAGTCTTGTTTGTTCCCCCTCACTCCGTTTGCGTCGCTAACGCTTGGTGTACAGCTGTTCGAGAACCAATCTGTCGTAGAATACTACGAAAACTTCGCCGAACATGCATTTGAAAACACGACTCAGTCGGTATATTCGCACTGTGTCCTGCTCAAACCATCAGGGGCGCCTATACCAACAACCTTCTGTTTCTCGATACGCAGAGATATTTATGATCTACCTAGCATCGTCATTGGTACGTCACATCCGTTCGCTCATGCTGGAAGCAAACTAATTATTTTATTTTATTTGCAGGACAATGGCTACCACTACTATAACTTCTATATATAAACGCCTTTTGGATCATGTAAATAACTGTGGTATAGTGGGCCGTCTATCTTACTTACTCCTCGAAGTATGCGGCAGGCCTGGTGTCTCCATTGTATCAACATTGCTTTCCTGCTTTCGTTTTGCGTACTTGCATAATTCCAAACAAACTGACTCTACTACAGCTCTGGAACTTTTAGTATAGCACGCATAATAAATCGAAATCCATTACATATGTCCGAAAGCAAAGAGACCAGAATTAGACAGCCAAGTAAGAAGTAGAATCAATCTTCCGATGCGTGACAAATCTACCCCGACCTTCCTTCGTCTCGCCAGAAGCCCAGATTAAACGGAATCCTGTACAGTAGCATATTCGCTCTCGATGCCTGGCTCAATCACTGTCGCATGTCCTAGGATGAGGACGGACGAAGCGCCTACAAGCCAGAAGAACGTGCCGATAGGTGAAGACCACCAGAGGAGCGGGAGACCAATGACAAAAAGGGCAGTATAGAGTGATTTTTGCGTGATTACGTGGTCCCCAACTTGCATTGGCTCGGGTGCTGTGGAGCGCGGTGTCGGTGGGGAAGGGCAAGGAGGAGGGTGAACAGACGTACCAAATCTATTTATTGCGGCAAAACCTCCAACGAGGAAGCCGAGAGAAATCAGCAGGAGAGGACTTGTGATTCTAGGGGGAATAAAGAAATATGAGCGAGGGCTGTTTGTCGTATGCGTGCGTTACTCACAATGCATACACGGCAAGAACGGCAACGATAAGGCCATAGTTCCCTGTTCACGATAGATGGGTTATTGTTTCACGGGGAAGTTAAAGTTATGAACGCACCTGAGAAGTACTTTGTGTTATATGTTATGCGCTACAATTGGTCATCGGTGTGAGCCATTGGCTTTCCAGTCTCAGCAAAATACGTACGGAAGTTGCTTGGTTCAAGTCGGCGGGCCTAGATATTCTTTGATAGTCAAAGAATTCGCTCGGCGGTCGCAGAGCACTGAGACGAGTTTCCTATAGTCAAAATCTGAGCGAGCTGCAGTGGGAAAGGGCTTGTGACACGTACTCTGAACGATTTCAAAGTGTTCGTTACGCGAATGACTGCATCCATTTGTGTGATTATTTAATGGAATAGAGGGGTGCGGAGAATGAGTGAATGGGCGTTGTGCGCAGGTTTTGTGCAAAGTGTGTGCAAAGTCCGCAGTACAGACGCGAAGTTGTCGTGGTCGGCTATTTTGGCGCAGTTACTACGGCCAACAAACCCCTGCCCAATTTTCGTCGTCCTCGCGGGTTCTTTACTTTGACTTTCGTACCTTTCTACCATGATTCGCAGAGAACCAACCATGATTCCAATGAGCGACTCAGACGTCCAAGACGTACGCGACCTCGTCGCTACTCAAACAGCCGAGTATGAACGGAAGCAACAAATCATGAATCAAATGAAGATCATGGCGGAACGGCCTCTGGCGGATGAGCTCCCTATACTTATGCAAATTGCTCGTCAGGAGAAGGAGAGGGAGATGAGGGAGATGAGGTTGGGCATGGAACCTGAGACATCGGCTGGTCAGACACTTGGCACAGACGTTTCGATTAGTGCACATCCCCAACCGGGGCCAAGTGCCATGGATAGAGGACGCTTAACATGTAGGTCGACTCTTGACCAGGAAATATTGGGAATACTGAGTATGATATCTCAACAGCCATGAATATACATTCGAGGATGGCTACTGCCTATGGGAACAGCACTCCTTCACCGCCTGCTTCATGATGGAACGAGTCATGCAACCACGACAGAAGAGTTCATAATGTTTCAAACAGACGGGTGGTTCTGGAAAGCAACTCGGATGCCTACAAAGGCATCGTTAGCTTCGATGGACAAATGTTCTGGACAACTGCAGAATATACCTTCGAGGTTTCGTCGATCACAGAAGGAGGCCAAATCGATTCTTTGCATATGCAAACAAGTTGTCTTCAAACTGTCCCACAGCGCAGACGAGGTGACACCGCGTGTGTCGTTGACGCCGCTGGCATCATGGACACCATCACTGTCTTGCAGCACTAATGCATCGAGAATGTGCTGCGCTGCTTCTTCGTATCGCTGTGGATTTATTAAGTAATGCATCTCAAGGAGTCGAGACGTTGTTACATACCCGAAGATTGATGCAGGATATTCCGAGGTTAAACCTGGTAAATACCAACGAAAGGTCAGCCAAGTAGTACATCATCCCTTAATGAGCCACGCGTGACCTTGCACGAATATACGCTGGATTTAGTTCGAGTGCCCTATAGTAATATTGTAGGGCCTCGTCTGCGCGACCGCTGTTCGCCATGGTCGCACCAACTCTATTGTATAGCAACCAGTCCTGTGAGGTCATTATCAAAATTAGTTCTCTAGTCGCACATTAGCAGCAACTCACATCAGGTCGAACAGCCAGCGCCGTCCGGAAACAATCCTGTGCCTTCTCATAGTCCTGCAGTACGTCAGTTAACCCTTTCACACGAGCCTTAAACAACACACCTCGTTAGTATTCAACAAAACTGCCAATGCAACCTGAATATCAGGATCAATATCTCCATCCATGTCGCTTCTTGCCATCGCGATCAAGCACTCAATCAACTGGCTAAAACGTTCCTTCGAAGGTGCAGTCAGGTCGTCAGGGTACTCAGCTCGGTATCTTTGAACGGCATCTTGGTATAGAGTATTTCGTTTTACCCATTCGTTGATGGCGTTGTACGTCTCCGTACGGTCACTGTCGTTTGCGTAAGAGACAGCGAGGGCAACCCAGGTAGGTAGACGCGAAGAATCAAGGTCGATTGAACGTCGGAGAGCCTGGATAGCTTTGTGTTCGCGTTCATTTTCTTGTTGTTTGACGCCTAGTTCATACCATGCTGAGGCATTGTTAGGGTCTCGTTGAACTGCCGCCTCGAGCTCCAGGACACTCTGAAACAAACAAACAAATGAGCACGATGCAATATAAAACATAAAATAAACGCCGGAGGCAATATACCTCATAAAATGACTGCGGCCCATTGAGATGCATCATGTGTTGCCGAGTCCTCGACCGATCACCAAGAAGGTAGGGATTATTATCCTGGAACTGATAAGTGTCAACAGGCTTGATGCCAGTCGAACTAGCTTCGAACTGGTCCCATTGCTGTTGCATCCGATCCCAGTCGGCAGATTGGCTTTTGGCAACAGTAGCGTGCTCCGTGGGCTCTGTATGGTGAGCATTCCAGTACTGAACGTACTCAGCGTTCTCTTGCTGAAAATACATATAGTTCGGGTCTTCTTCTCGGTGTACCGCCGTTTCTTCGATTGACGGATTGGCAGCGAGAGACCGAACCTCGGTACTGGTTGGCGAGAAACTCCGAGTGAAGGATCTATAGGCCCTCCTCGCATCCAGTTGATCAGCAGAAGGACTCGAACTCATGTCCTGTGTTGGCATATCAACCTCCCTCCCCTTTCCCTTGACATCCATCTGAAAATCATTCGCCCACCGAGCACCTGAAACACCAAAACCCTTTTCGACCATTTTATCCCCTTCTACGACAACCTCGCCATCTCGGAGTTGTCTCATTAATCCCATGAACTGACTATTCTGAAATTTGGGGTTCACCTCGTCTCGGACAGACTCAACGAGGCGGCCAGCTGTGCGTGCGAGTTCGTCTGCCTCTTGCGGTGTGTGCAGTTTGGGTTGAACTTCTTGCTGAGTGCCGGGTGCTGCAGACATCTGCTCGGAAAGGGGAAGGTTGGAGACTGTGACATCTGGGGGTCCTTCGATTGAGTCAAACTCCTTCTCCCATACAGCCTCTAGCAATGATATTAGTAGCGAAACAGTCTCAAAGTGTGAAACCACCCACGATCCGATTGAACCATTGGGCTCTGCTGCCGCATAGGCATCTGAGGCGCAAATGCTGGCATTGAATTCATCCTATACCCATTCGAGAACCCTGGATTCCAATTCACGGAGCCTACACAGAAATAAATACTCCTAACTTTAAATTGAACGATTGAACACACCTTGCGGCATAGGGCCTGTACTAGCCATCTGAACATCCATAGACCGCTCACGTTCATACTGAGCCTCAGCTTTTGGCGATATAATTTGCGGTCCCGGGGATTGCCTCGGGGCCTGCTGCTGCATCATGAAATCTGAAGCCCATGATGCCAATGCCGGGTTCTGCGGCGCGGATGTTTGTGAATATGCTCCCGGCAGTGTGTGATGTAAACCTGATAGATCAAACGGAGCGGGTGCCGCTAGTTGTGGTATGGGGCTAGATGAGAAGAATCTAGCCGCATCTTGGTCAGGGCCCCGACTACCCTGAGTTCGAAACGTCTGTGTGATGTTATGTTCAGGAAGTTGAGTGGAGGACTGATATAGTCTCGAAACACACCTCTCTGGACGGTCCTGCACGAGCAGAACTGAAATGATCCTATTCACGGCGTCAACTATCCTGCGCACACGATGATAAAATGCCCGGGACGCCACACATACCTGCTGTATTCCCCGATCCTGATCAAACCGCTTTGATAGATTCTGGAGTGGATTAGACGGTCCACAATCAGCACCGCCCATCAACATAGGCAGTGCCATTGTTGTTTAGAAAGCACAAAATCGGTATGTCAGAATCTGGGGTCAGTCAGCATCCAAAATATATTTGATCTTGCAGTGTGCATGTGTTTTTAAAAACTAGTCCCCATTTAGAAGTCCGGTGATGAGAACAACAAAAAATCGCGTTGCACAACGTATTACAATGTCAAAAAAGTATTGGATGAAATAATAGTACCGGAACAGAATGGATGATCGTACATCTGGGCTTATACTAAGGTTCATGCCATAAAGCATAAAAAGTGGAAAAAGAGAAAAAACGTTGTTGAACATCAGATCGGTCGCCCGATCATGTCCGGCTCGTCCCTTGGTCGCTTCGGTTTTCCCAGTCTTCATCGCCACCATTGGTTCTGCGTTTCTTGCTGGGGCCGGTACCTGCGCTGATTGCTTCAGCCGCTTTCGCTTCAGCAATTTGCCTACATTCTGATCCCCCTTCAGATCGGACTGTCAAAAAGAGTGTTAGTGTGGTCCGCGACATGCGTTGTATCCCCATATACTCACGATGTCTCTGTCACAGAGTTGTCAGCAAATATATTCAATGGAAAGCAGTTAAGACAAACTCACGTTAAGGGCATCCAACCTGCTGAAGGTCTTTTTGCATCCCGGGCATAAATTCGACTGCGATTTGGTGGAGTGAAGAGCTTGATGCCGCCTGACGGGAAATGTAAGAAACCAAACAGCAAGGATAATCAGAACAATACACACTTGCAATCATGCTGCCTGGCAAAGCCTTTTTTACAACCAGGCCAATCGCAAACATATGGCCGTTCCTCCGTATGTGACCGCAAATGCCCTGTTTCATCTATAAGGGCAAATATACACACGTCTGTCAAAAATTTAGACGAACCTCTCAAATTGAAACGCCTGGTAAAAGTGCTCCCACACCCAGGCACGGGGCACACAAAGTGCGCCTCATTCCTCCTGCGGCTGGCACTCGCTGCCTGGGTTGCGGAGGTCGTAACCTGCTGTTTTTCGACTTGCAGAATGGGAGGCAGGCGGGGTACAGAAGATGGATAGTGATCCCGGCCCGCGCCACCTTGACTCGAACCAGAGCCTTCGGGGCCCGGAGACGGGGAGTGGGAGATCATCTGCGCATGATTGTATAGTTCTGCGGCATTTGGGGCGTAATATGATTCTGGCTTCGGGCTGGATCTACCATCGCGACGGCGCGAAGGAGCCGCAGAGGCGGAGGCGGACGTGGCAGGGGGAGGGTATGGGGCACCTTGAGGGGCTTGGCCATAGGATGAGCTGCTGTGGCTGCGGGTGGCACCCGCGGGTTGGGGTGGGGGTGGGGGTGGATACGAGAGAGGGGCGTTGTTGAGATCGTAGGCTTGCTGGCGATTCATGTTGAAGGACGGAGCAGACTGTTGGTCTTGTGGCGGCGGGTAGACAAGGTTGTCGTCTGGATGGGGATGGTGCGGGTGTTGGGAGAAATTCGGTTGGGACTCGTGGTTCAGGGTAGGATTCTGAACAATTGGTTGCGCCCAGACTCGTGATGACGACTCGACGTTCATGCTGTTGGACGATGGAAGTTCGGAAGAGAAAAGCAAACAAAAGACCCTTTTTGAGGAGACGCCGAAAAAGGATGTGTTTCGGTGGAGAATGCGCGTCGCCGAATGGAAAAGAGTGGGTTGGAATCAGCTGCGTTGACGCCGAGATCCCCTCATTCTACACTGCCTTTGCACCGCACATGAAACCTTGTTGATCGCGGGAAACACGTTGCACCTTCTCGGCAATGGCGGTGCCGCGACTGCGCGCTTCTGCCTGCACTGCTTGGACACACAATCTCAAATATTCCTGCACAGGCACCTATATATCCTACACCAATCCATAACATGCGAGACCATTGACTTTTTGAAAAAAGGTACAGTTGCTTGCCCGGCTTCCACCGGAGGGATGCCGCCCTTCGGCGCTCTCACCGGAGCTTATGCGAACTGGCGTATATGTGGATCAAGGGAACATACTCTTTCAGAGAAGATGCAATACAAGTATAGTACTAAGGATACATAGTAGAACCCACGCCTCAGTCAAAAATGTGAGAATCCAGCAGTCTGCGTCGTCGCATCAATTCGGTCTCCGATATCGTTTGACCAGCTGTCTTTGTCCAACCTGGTGGAGGAGTCCCACGATGTGATCCCTTTACATCACCCATATCTCCGTATGACAACAATACCTCACCATCCTTGGACCCTGAGGATGATGTCCTCGATTTCTGTTTGCTGGCATCGTCGTGATGTATGTCGTCCCGTAGTGTCTCGTCCGACCACGAGGAACCTTGTGGCTGAGGAGCATTCGTACCATTCTTATCAGGTGACGAGTGGCTGAGACTGCGAAGCCTCTTTGGGACAAAAGTGATGACAGAGTCGTCTGTCTCCGTCTCCGAGTTGAACGGACTAGGCATACTCTTTGGTGTGTGCCCACCAATATTCAATCGAACAGGCTGGTTACCTGACGAAGAACTTCTGCCACGATCAGCTTGGGCTTTTGACCCAATTGTTGCAAGCAACGGCCTCTCTTCAGCCCCCCGCTCCGATAACCGCCAAAAAGCATCATCTATCCAATCACCCAGATCCTCAATGACAGCTTTCGCTTCGCTCATCAGGCTTGGCATCTGGAGGTACCCATGGCTCCACTCAGAAAATAAGACGATCTGCACCCAGTCTTCTTCGGTCTCTTGTGCAAGCTGGTCTCTCTCCTTCTTCATTGCAGTTAGTCGAGCGCCTTCTGCTGGTGCCGGTTGTTCGCTAGTAGCGGTGCTCATGCGGAGGCTTTCACCAAATCGCGCACTCTTCCCTGCTATGGCCAGGTCAAGCTCGACTTTGCGTGCTCGCTTGGCTTCTCTGATACGGCCGGCAAAGATGACGGTATCGTCTACGAAGGGATCTTTCTCACCGCATTGCATAAGAAGAGGTGGGAATTGTGCGAGAATGTGGCTCGGAGCGAGGATGGGCGAGATGTAATAATCGGTGGCAAAATCCGGGTTTCGATGAGGTCCGATATATAAGATGGCCATCGCACGCATCTGCAATAAGTTGATGCCGTCAATAAATCATCCAGCCAGCTCGGAAATGGATAAGCCCCAAACATACCATACTTGGCGAGATCACTCTGTCTTGGAAATATCCCGACCGACTGGTCATCGTCAAGCGTGTCCCGATAGGCTCACCCTTGCCCTTTTCGTTCCTGCCGGGGGCCATATTTGCTTTCGAGTCAGCCTCTGCTATAGCCACAGACAGCTGTTCCTGCTGCTTCTCCGACGTCAATGGACTAGCAGGAAGCGGGGAGTCAGTTCTAGGTGATCCCTGAGAATAGATATGCAGGACGCGAGCTCCAATTGGTCTATCCTCTTCTCGCAAATGTTTAAAATCGGCTTCGGAATCGTCTTTGTCATCGCTCTCAGCATCTGCGAGCGTTCCCTTATCTTCGGGATGAGACAATGTCCGTGCACGCTCACGTCGCACAATTGGTGTACGAGATGAAGAACCTGGCATTGAAGTCGTGGGTCCCATGACGGTAGCACGACCTGTCAATCTGCGAGCTTCCTTCTCTTCTTCCCCGCTATATGTCAACCCTCTAATCGTGTCTCTCCAACTTGGCTTTCTCTGCAATCTATTCTTGCCGTGTCTACCAGGCCTTTTGCCTCCTACCATGCTCAGCGGACTCACATGTCCCAGATGATCTTTCTGCATAGCGAGTTCTTGGATACCTGGCAGATTACCTGAGGACTGTTCAGAACGGAGAACGCGGAGGTTGGTAGGGGACATCCAGGACGTGAAGTTGAAATCTAGAGCTGCGTAGTTAAGAACGAGTGAAAGGGGTGGAGGGATTGGGGGCGGAGGGACTGTTGTAGCCGATGAAGTGTTGTGTTCAACAATCTTGATCATTACGTTGACAGCAAGTGTGGCTCCGCTGAAACCATTGCAATGTGTTAAAAGGTCGTGTGATATTTATCAGGTGTCACAGAGAGAAACTCACGCGGAGTCACCAGTCATGATGACATTAAACTTGCGGCCCGACATTCCTATAGAGGTGCCAGCTGTGTCGACTAGCAAACGATATGTATCAAAGGCTTCGTCGATTGCGAAGGGATACGGATCTGAAAGGATGTGTCAGAGTGATGACCAGGACGGCGAGCATGTCCTGATATTGATGACCTACACTCAGGCGCCTTCCCATACTCAATCGAAAGTATAGGTTTGCCTGTCCTGACCGCCCATATGCGTAAACGCTCTTCATGATGCTCAGGGGTCATAGACACAAAGCCGCCTCCAGGAAAATCTAAGATGAGATCCGTGGCTTGTGAGAGGTGACTTTCTGAGGGAGCAAAGTACAAAAAAGCCGCGATAGGACGTCGATAGGTAGATGACTTCGGCCGTGGCAGTAGAATCTTGCGGCGGATTGAGGTGCGCGGCAGTCTGAGGTTCGTGAAGAAGCGAATCTAAGGATAACGCATCAGGTAGAGTTAGAAGTAAGGACGAAAATATCCACATAGGGATTTGTGGTTTTGTCCCATGTTGTCCGAAGCATTTCGACGGTGGGGACGGCGCGAAACCTACGAAGCTGTGCGGGTGTTAAGTTTGAAGCCTAATCTCTTCATTTGCTACCCACCTTCTCATCTGCTTCCTGGGTGTATATGACATAGTATACAGAGAACAAGACAGAGCATATATCATTAAGCCACTTTGGACGTATTGACATCGCGGTAGCAAACCCTGCATCGAGCCCCGTGTTGATCCAAGTAGCGCGGTAATAAGATGGGGAGTACTAGTGACGAAGCAGTCAGTCGGGTGATCGAACCACCTGTTTTGGTCTTCCGCTCACGAGGTGTGCAAGTGGTTCAGGAGCTGGACGAAAGTGCGACCACGGGAGACCGATTAACAGTATCATAAAGACATGACACATAAAGAGACATACATCCAAGTCCAAGGATCTTGTCTAAGTTT
The DNA here is from genome assembly GCA_000827315.1 of Piloderma croceum F 1598. Taxonomy (NCBI): domain Eukaryota; kingdom Fungi; phylum Basidiomycota; class Agaricomycetes; order Atheliales; family Atheliaceae; genus Piloderma; species Piloderma croceum. The sequence continues at coordinate 280,224 of KN832970.1, forward strand.
CTGACAGCATAAACGCCCGTTAAAGTGGAGACAATAAGCTGCCAGGGTGTAAACCGTTCTATTTGACGAATCAGTGAACAGCTACACTAGCTTCGAGTTGATCGTACGGAGGGCTCTGTTGGCTTGCCTCAAAAGCAGAAGGCGGGGTGCTTTAGGGTTACCGCGGAGAATTCGCCATAACCAGAAGAATATTACAAGGAAAACCTGATGAAATTAGGCAAATAATCAGTGGTCGATATTGAGAAAGTCGTTGAAGTGCCCAGCAGACAAATACGCACTTGGGTCCTTTTCCAGGAAGGACTAGGCTTTCCAAATAAATGATCTATCATTTCAGCTGGGCTCAGTCGAGTACATGGGGGTCGAGACGCGCGAGGAAACAGGGAGTTGAAGGGTAAAAGCCATTGACATGTGAAAACGCGACTCTCCGCGACACGTGCATTTCGGAACTCAGCGGCGCTTCAGGGCGCTGAGGCGGCGGCCAAGTTGATGAAACTTGATCAACCGTCGAACAAGTTTCATTACGATGACTGGATTGACTTCCATCCGTACATCGCGGAACTCCAAAATCGAAATTGTGGACCAGCTCTTGCTACCACATACAACGGAATTTATCGAAATCGATACCATCGAGCAGGCACACGATGCTATAAAGTCCATGAAGGTCCTTATGCCTTTCATTTCTGCTGTGAGAGAGAGGTGTTCTGAATGGGCAAAGTAGATTCGAGGAGCGCCTGCCATAGCCTCCTTAGCAGCACTGACCTTTTCCGCTTATCTGACACGCGCATTGCAAGCGTCACCCGCTCCGGCTTTCCTTTCTTCGCCGGACACTCTCAAGGCTCACGTTCTGCCACTGTTAGACTTTTTATACAGCGCCAGGCCCACAGCAGTAAATCTTGGAGCAGCAACACGTCGATTGACCAAGACACTCCAAGCATCAGTTGATGCAGGAAAGGATGCCAAGACAATCGCGCAAGATCTGATTGCAGAAGGAAAGAATATTGATGGTGAAGACGTCGGCAGAAACAAGGAAATGGCGAAACAAGGTGGAGAATGGTTAATCAATCATGTCAAATCGCATGATAAAACTGGCGAAGACCTGAACGTCCTCACTGTTTGTAACACCGGATCTTTGGCTACATCCGTTGGTGTTTTGTATTCAACAAATTTACATCCAAAATTTGAGCCTTAATGCAGGGATATGGGACTGCACTGGGACTAATTACATATCTACACGAGACGGGGAAACTGGGGAAAGCCTATTTCACGCAAAGCGCACCTTATCACCAAGGATCCCGGTGTGTGGTCTATCCTGCCAAACAATATTGTTAATATATTCACCTGGACGTACTAGACTCACCTCGTTGGAGCTGCAGACACTCAAAATACCTAATGTCATGATATGTGATACGATGGTAGGCTCTCTGTTTCAAAATCACAAAATCCATGCTGTCGGTGAGTCGAAGTCTGAAGACTGAGGTACGCTGAAATACTGATGAAGTTGACCGTTGCATTAACAGCTGTTGGCGCGGACAGGATAGCGAAAAATGGTGACACTGCCAACAAAGTATGCTATCGGTGTGCGTTTCAGATCTCATTTGCTGAGCGCATCTCTGGCAGATTGGCACCTACAACGCAGCGGTCCTTGCTGCCCGGCACAATATACCATTCATCGTGGTGGCTCCAGTGAGCACTGTAGACCTTGATATAGCCGACGGCACAAGGTAATTCAAACACTGTTACTTATTGGCCTCAGCTTAACGACCAAATAGCATACCTATTGAACAAAGGCCGCCTATAGAAGCGTGCCTTGTTCGTGGGGCACTGCATCCTCCTTCTCTGAATGTACATGGAGAAAAGGAGCAGGCAGTCGTGATGATTACGCCATCTGATCTTGAAGGAATTTACAATCCGAGCTTCGACGTCACGCCTGCTGATTTGATCACCGCTATTGTTACGGAGAAGGGAGTTGCTGTGCGTGAAGAGGGGGAGCTCGTGTTCGACCTGAGTAGTGTAGTATGATGGACGTGTATTTATGGAAAGAAATAGAGAGCTGTTTGGCGTTGACAGCCAATCGAACTACACATCTAAACCAAATCTAAACCTTTCAAAATTAGCAGGCGACCATTTATTATTGCAGGATTTGTTAAGTCAAAATCTACCGATGATTTACAGTGTGGTTCTGTCCGCCTGAGACTGTAGGACGACGAGTCGACAATGGAATAGCGGAACGTTGTGTCGTGGTAGGAAAGGATTGCGCCCGCACCCTGGATTTTTTCGCAACTTTCGGCGGTGTTGTACCATCCCTAGTTTTCGTAGGACTTGACAGTGGAGACAAACGGCGAAGGTATTTGAGGACGGGGAGCTTAGACTTTTTCGTTGGCGATGAACTGGGGGTTTTTGAAGGAGTGGTGGGACCCGTCGTCGGGGTAGCATGCGCTGTGAAAGTCATATCGTGGTCGTGAACGGTAACCGACTCTTCGCTAATTTGTCCCAGGGATACGTGCTCGAATGGCTTTGTAGGCGTTGAGTCCGGTATGATATGTTCTAAGAAACGAGAGCCTGAACCGGACGACAAGCCATCTGAAATACCACTGTCATCAGGGGGAGCATCTCGAAATGCAGTATTGTCGAAGGGCGCGTTGTGTCCGCTCTCACCACCATCTCTTCTTGAAGCAGGCGCTTCTTGATCACCGGTCTTACTGTTGGCTGTCGCAATTCGAGAAGAGCTCGATTCAGACTTTCGCAGTGAAGCGGATAGGATAGATCCGAAGGATCGAGAGGAGAATCGAGAGGAGGACGTGGCATCCGATCTATACCCTCGTTTACTGATCCTTCCGGAGCCAATTTCAGAGGTAGACGACGAATCGCGGCGATGAGGCAAAGAAGACGCCTAGTGTGTTTTGCAAACAGGATCAGTGACTATTGCGGTAAGGCGTGTAGGTTGCAAACTCACCGGTACAGTCGGTCGACGCTCCGGAATCTGAGCAAGCTCGGGGATGGTAGAAGGCTTGGGGATATTGAGATCAACTTGGCGCAAACCAGAGGCTTTGATGACTGGAAGACTTCCAGAGAAACGTTTGCTGGTCGAATGCCGAGCCAGTTCACGCTTCATAGACTCGCTCGCGAGAGGAGGCAGAGTGGCGAAGACATCGCCGTGTGCGGTAGGTGAGGTGTCTGATGCAGAGGCAGGGAAAACATCGAAATTTTTGCCTTTAACGGCGACAACTTGGGACACGGGCAGGATTGCGGCGGCTTCAGCAGAGGGGAAGGATTCAGAGACCTCTAGAATATTCGTCAACCCTTCGCGACGTCTGGCGGCAAGTTCATCGACGGCTTTTTGGCGTTCCATACTGAGTATCTCGTGGATGGACGAAATATCGGAGGGTGACGGAGTAATCGTGTCTCTATGCTGGCCATCTTGTTGAGCCGTCCGCTTCCAGAATTTGGCAAGTTTTTTGTGTCTTTTAAGTTCCTTCCTCGCTTTCAGCGTCATGTTTAGTACGGCAGTATACTGTTCAGAAGTGCGAGGGCCAATCGTCATTGTCGACAAATCACTTCCAGTCTTAGTCCTTGCTTGCTTGATCGCATCCATAACCACCTCTTCGGCATTTCCACCGCCTTCATGTGCTGCAAGCGCTGCTTCTAGGATAGCTTTGTGGAGACCAATGCGAGCCAGCAGACCGTCGATGGCTTTGTATCGTGTGAACGCCATGTTCAAGGTTTGAACACGAGCTGCATCGACCATCGCCTGACGCTTCAAGTACGCATTTTTTGCCATCTCGGTATATAATGCAGTACGGACGTCTGTGGTTTCTTTGGTGATCTCGACCAGGTCAGCCTTCAAAGTTCGATTTTCTCTCCGCTGCATCGCAAGTTCGGCCTCGAGGTCAATAATCCTAGAATCAGCAGAAGATTCGATAAGGCGAGGGGGGGGTTCGTATGAAAAGGGAGCATATAAGTCGATAGGATCAAAGATTGGCAGAGGACCTTTCGAAGGATTGAGGCTTCCAACGTCCACGAACGGAGAGCCGCTTTCTAATGTCATGCCCAGAAGACCTTGATGGCTGAAATTTTGGACAGGGAGAGCCCCACCCGTAGTTTGGATGGCTGATTTGGCAGCAAGAACCGTGACGACATCGCCTTCAGACTTGGTTCGGCGATGCAACAAACGGAAAGACTTGAAAAAGCGCATTTTGTTAAGAAGTCGTATTTGCCGGGTATCGTGTCGATGGCAGTAGTTGGAGAAAGAAGGAACGCGTCGGTCGTGCTTCAAATGGACGAATAATGTGGCTGACGACCAAGAGGCTGACCCATGTGCAACTTTGATGTGGTGTATGCTGTTGGTCCAGATTGAAATTCGATCAAAGTTGAAACCTTGAAAGGTTGTACGAGAAGCGTGGGGTGAATACCTACAGGCCATGTGACAGTAATCCTGGGCTCGCCTGAAGCAGTGAAGAATCAAACCTGCCTTGAACATTTTACAGCGACTCACCTTTTAATCTGCGGTCAGAGGGCAGCTTCTAAGTAGCATCGATTGAAATAAATAATTCATACGATATGCACAGATGGTTCAATGAGTGAGCGAACAAGAAAGAAAATTGTGTTGGACCGTTCTATTGGGTCATGCAAATCAAAGTGTAATGCTGCGAGGTCCATCAGATTTCTCCTCACAACTTCGGCAGGTCTCCGGTCGTAGTGTTCCACCCCGTCCCTGGAGGGACCGTCCAATTTCCATGGCAACCGTGCGTCCAATCGGTGGACTGTATGAGCTCTTTCTGTGCATCCACAAATGTGGCGACCGGACACATGCCATCGCGTTGTTCCGGGCACCCCTTGATGCCCGTCAGAGGAGCAACACCATCATTAATGATAACTCGTATCTGAGGGTCTGGTACCGACGTGCATGAGAGAACTGACGACATTGATCCTCAGAACAATAATAGTAAACCAAATTAATAAATATTGGACGTACGTTGGAACTGGATATTAGTTGCGAAAGGTGCAAGCTCAGCAGACCTGAAAGGCCGATTGGGAGGGATATGGTCCGCAGGTAGGGGACCTGATGCGGCAAAACTGGTCAGGTTCAATGCGGTGATGACTGGAGGCCATTTATCAGTGATTCACAAGCGCCAAAAGTCGTCAAATGAAGCGTACCATAGAGAACGACAACCTCGTGGGTGGCATCGACATACAGGCTTTGGCCCAGAGGGAATGTCACTGGATTATCGTTCAGTGTCGCATTTGTAGTTGAATTGTGAGTCTCGATGGGTGTATGGGTGAGTCGAGCAACGAGTTCTTGAACGAAACCTGTACCATGCGCTCTGGCAAGGGGAGAACCAAAGGCGCAGTCGTACCAGAACATGAGATCGAGACTGGAGAGGTGACGATGCAGTCAGCCATCTTTATGGGAAAGTACTGCGTCGTCGCTACATACAGATAGTTGAAGCCCTCCCATTCGTCCTCCGTGAACAACTCACAAAATTTGGAATACCCAAGGGCAACAGTCTGTGAATCAAAATCGAACAGAGATCAAAGAATATCTCAACTAAGCCCGTGAGACTGACCTCGTAAGCGCACAGCTGTTGCAGTGTGTAAATATCTTCGATGCTCAGGTCATAACCGTGTAATTGGGGTGCCAGTCGAGCATGCGCATCTTGGAGGTAGATGGATGCCCACTGATTTACATACGGAAGGGAACGGCTGGCTTTAGACGCGATCCCGGAGTTTGGACATCTGTCAATAACATCCAGTTATAAAGGAAATGAGGGATAATGGATGTGACACATACGTCATATAAGGTGAAAGTGTACTGTTGAACTAGAAAAATAGTGAGGAGAAAATTATGAGGAGAATAAAGTGGACATATACCCCATTTGCCTCAATTAGTATACTTTGCTGGTACTTTTTTTCCAGGGGAAGATCAAAGAATCCAACCGCAAAGTTGAGGGCAGACTGCAACATCCGATGTCTATCATAAAACAGGTCAGCATGTAAAAGGGATTACTATCAACTCAAGTTGGCATACTGAGATTCAGTGCGAAAAACAGGGATCGTATTTTTTTCAGTGAAGTTCTGTATTAGAAGGTCAATGGAAACAACAAGAGGGCGCGGGCACTTGAAACACACCTGTAAAAGGAATCCGTACTTCATGCGGGTAGATACGCCCAGGTCATAGAGCTGCTGCCTGCCGAAAGGAGTTAACACTAAATAAATAAGCGTTAACTGTAAGTAACCAATTCCCGCTGGAACAAGGCGCGCTGGATATACCTTCTTCGCCTAGCTTGTACGTCCTAAGTGAGAGTCATATGAGAGTGACTACTGTGAAAAGCCAGGACTTCACTCACCATTCATTCATAAAATCGAGGTCACCAGACGCATTCCACCCTGCAGCAGCATTATGCAGACGACTTGAGAAATTTGCGGGACCTCCATACGAAGCTACACTCAAAGCGAATCTTCAGGTAAAACATCGATTGCGTACGTGCACTACACTGACCATAAGCTGTGGGATATCGAGCACCGTGCCGATGCAAAAGGTGCAATCCAGTGATTCGACAAGTATCCGGAGCCTCGGGTCCTGAATCTACACCAAACCTGCCTTTTTCAATGCTATACCTGCAAATTCGAATATATCACCGTGGTTCAATCAGGGCAACGTTTGGAAAACTCACCATGGGCTGAGGTTTCCCCATAACTTGAATAGATTATAACCTCCCTTTTTTGGCCCGGACTTTGAGATGGATGGAGGTTGAACTAATTGTGCGGCACCGGTGTGAAGCGGATAACTCGGAGCCGTTGCAACCAGTGCAGGTTCTGCTCCAGTTGGTGTGGCTCCAGCATAGCCAATGTCGGTCGGGAAAAGCGAAGGGAAAGCATTGGTCGGAGAAGCAGGAGGAAAATGATGTCTCTCAGTAGAACCAACGTAAGGGGGAGCAACTTGGTCATGAGACATGGCATTGGATGCGCTACTGACGCTGCCAGACCCGAAGCAGTCCCTACCACAAATAGTGTATTGTGCAAACAAACAAGCCAAGCCTCCTCCAAAGAACGCGAAAATTATATGTCGAAAGCCAAAGCGCGGTTTTGACGGTGAGCAAAAAGTAAGTGGCTTCGCTTTTGGAGGCGATTGAGCCTGTCGTTCATCCATAACGCTGGGGCCCGAAAGCAAGGCTTCTCGTTCGGTATCTTCGCCATCATACGTTTCCTTGTATTCCCCGAGCTCGACATCTTGAGGCGCAGGCATGTGTATTGGTTGAACCAAGTAAAGGAAGTCAACCCCGATATGCTACTAGTAAGATTACGGCATTTCTTAGCTTGCGCCCACGTACACTAAATATTGAAATGCGTAATTGCCGTCTTGCAACGGTGATCCCTCCACTGAACACAACGAGCGAAAGTTGTATGTTAATTTCAGCACTGTAGTTAACGGCTTTTAATGACCCAAATGTATAGCGCTACACTGACTACTAGTATATTAGCGATCAGATCCCTTTCGGATCCAGTTCAACTAGGTTCTTGCTGCCCCTGAATTCTTCCCTACTCATTATCTTTTGATCCATCGCACGCGCTTCAGAACACTCCATTTACCACAATGCCACAGCAGATCACGGACCACCAAAACTATAGGCTTGGTATGAGCTGGGGAACCCCCTTTGCTGATGGCTACGGCATTTCACCCACGAACAATCAAGAGCTCATGGAACTGCTGTCAGGCAAAAGGAGAACGAGATACAAAGATAGAGGTTATACTTACCTCGATCTGAACACGTCCAAAACTGGGGAAGGCAAAGTGGTTTATTCGTTGATGGACTTGGACACGACCAAGGTTTCGGCAGAGTGGGAAAGTGCATGTCAAAGAGGAGAGTTTGAGGTTCCGGGGCTGGAGACTGAGAATATGAAAGCTGAGACCGTTAGATTCGACAAGGGGTCCCAACTATCTGATCCTGGCACCAGAGTCACCTTAGAGAAAAGCGGTCAGATGACGGTGGGCATCTAGACGCTGGAGTGGCAGAGAGATGAAGGCGGGAAGCTCAAATCACTGGTTGCGACTGCTGATGCAAAGGACTTCAAGCGAAGTCCTGTGGCTGGATAAAAGGGTTCATCAGTCTCATACATCTCGACACTGAAGCATCTGATGTCGATCCATGCTAGACCAATTAGCTGTACAAGTAGCTCTTACATTCTCAACCTTCGTTTTCAGGTTCCTCTTGCAATAAGTGTCCTGTCAACTCAAATGTTCTAAATCTTTGTATGTAACGAGCTTGCGTCGTGCGATGTCGTCAGAAAAGAAAGCGAAGGTTATTATTGCCAAGTCACGTGGACGGGCAACGAGTGCGAAATCTTTAACTTATAATAACTTGTATAACGCTCGTCGCTCGACGCTCGAACATTTCAAGACATCTGTTTAAATATGGCCAGCATTGGCACTACTTACATCGCAGTGCATGGAGGCGCAGGCGTCCACGATCACTCATCCGACCGACAGGTGAAATACGCATTGCGACGGTAAGTCTTAAGAACACCATACATCTACGGATAAGTAGCCTCAACCTATGACTGCGACGCTGCCAGTGCTTGTACCAAAGCCCTGGAAATTTCCGGAGAAGAGATATCCGCTGTGGATGCTGTGAAGAAAGCAATATCTGTCCTCGAGGATGAGAAATGCTTGAATGCTGGTAAGCGCCCAAAGGCACACTACACCCCGGCAGCTCAACTTTGAACATTGGCAGGCTACGGTTCGAATTTGACTGCCGACGGCCAAGTCGAATGTGATGCTGCCATCATGGATGGTCGAACGGGTGATTTCGGGAGCGTCGGCGCACTGTCTGGTGATTCCATCCAATTAATTTCAATCGTTTCTATCCCTGATAAAATATGTATATTCGTCGTGAACCGTTCATTTGCAGGAGTTAAGAACCCAATTGAAGTTGCTCATAGTATACTCGAACATAGTCGCAGACCGGACACTCTTGGCAGAATTCCTCCGATGTTCGTCTGCGATGAACTCGCTGTCTCAATCTCAGCTCACAAAAGACATGACAATTCAGGACACTTGTCTCCAACGGTGCTTATGAATTTGCTGCTGCAAAAGGTATAGAAACCGTACCACCAGAGGCGATGATATCTCCCGAGGCAAAATCAGAATGGCAGAAATGGACAGAACGTCTTGAAACATCCGAAATCAATGAAGATTCCACAAGACCAAAGTCTATTCACAATGTTCAAGATACCGTCGGTGCAGTCGTGTGGACTGCCGATGGTGAGATGGCAGCAGGTGTGTCCAGGCGAGTCTTCCGTGAGGTTTGACCTAGTGGGGTACTGACCGGGGAAAAGTGGCGGATTACTGCTAAAATACCCAGGGCGTATTGGCGAGGTTTGTGGAACTTCTTTTCTTTCTCGATACGTTCGACCAATTTTTTGGCCCCAAGGCCGCCATCTTCGGAGCAGGCTGCTGGGCTCAGCAGAATTCCGATAGCTCCACGGTCCAAGGAATGGCATGCAGTATTTCTGGTACGCTGCCTTCATTGACGTTCGTTCGGCTGCAGGCTGATCTTGAGTGCATGTCTTGTAGGCGCTGGTGAATATATCACACGATCTGCGCTGGCACGGGCAATTGGTGAAGCACTAGAAATTTCCGATGAAAATGCGAACGCGCACAATATACTCCATCAAATTCTCCTGGATCGCTTTTGGAGTGGGTCACTTCAAAATCAAAGTTTGTCAGTCGCTCACAATTCAAAAGCGCAACTTCAAGAACGGGATGCGAACCCGAATGCCGGCGTATTGTTGTTGACGAAGGAACAGACCGACAGCGGGCAGTCAATTCGTCAGTGCAAGTGCTTTGGTTGTGCGAAAAGAACTGATTTGCTTGCACAGCACGACTTTGGTGTGCTTTCACGACAGAAAGCATGGCAATTGCATACGTGTCTTCAAAAGACGCAAAGGCGAAAGTATGATGTACAAATGTCTATGTACCGCAGTGTGCTGACCGTTTATAGTCCACGATCCTACGGCGTTCGCACGAGTCGCAATCAAGGCGAGGTCCACCCATATTCATCACCTCCCTCTCGTTGGGCAAAGACTAATCCGCGTGGCTGGTCTAACTTTGCATAATCACCCCAGAAATGCCAGCGACACATATTATCTCAGACTAGCAGCCATTGGTGTCCCTGCCGATCGCGGTGTTCCGATGGCTGAACCGTTTGCAACCGTAGAACCATTTACTGGAGTCAAAGTTTGAGGAGGACGCGAGGCATTTAGACGCTGCAGAGTTTTCATGGGGAATTTGGTGCTGCAGAATTGAAGAGGTGTCGCCAACAGCACCATTGCGACATGAACATGTGACTTACCGACAAGTTGTGCACACCGGAACTGGTTTACAGAAAACTGCACGGCAAGGTGTCGTAAAGAAATACACGCTAATAATCGAAAATCCGACTGACTGGACAGGCATACAGAGCATACAAACCCTATGTCGATGATGTCTTTATGGCAGAAGCAAGCAGCACGGAAGTCAATCCTGTCTTGCGTAGGGACGGAGAGCACATTCCGAATCGATGGGGGCGGAAGATGGGACATCTGCAAGGATATATTGATCAATTCGAATGGGTTATGCACAAGACGAAAGACACACGATTAAGTATTGAAGAAGCGCGTCCCGACGCTCGAGATAAATATAGGAGCCTCCTGTCAGGTGTGCTGCTTGTTGCAAGAACACGGTGTCAGGACCATATATTTTGCAGACATCTATGGTCACTTTCTTCATGCGCAGTGAATATCGTAAGACCGGGGGAGAAAAATGTCGACCTACAAGCTTCTGAGCGGAAAATATGGAGTTCATAATAGGAATATACGACGTAGACAGATCCGGAGACACTGATAGGATGAGCATGCGTGGGTCTGGGAGTACTGCGGGGTTGTCTGCGGGGTTGCTTGAAGTTGATGGGTGCGAAATACGATTTATATCTATTTCTGTATAAAATTTCGTAGATTACGGGAGGTCCATGATAACTTACAGCACAGGGCTTTCGTGACAGCCCCCACCAATGCACAGGGCACTAGGGCAGAAATTAAACCGGCAAATTCGGCTCATCTCATCAGCGGGCTGACCTTCGTCCTCTGGTTCGCCTAGGGCATCTATCTCTTCCATGATGTGTTGCATGACGCTGTAATCTACAACTCTGAACGGAGGGTAAGAATTCGCATCTATTGTTCGGTTATGTTGCAAAGGATCGGTCGAAGAATACAACATTACACTGGCGCACAACGACGAAGACTTGTGAGTATATTTCAGAACACTAACTGATCATCCATGCGAACCTCTTTCCAGGAAAGGCACCAAAGACAGCCAATGTATTCTCATGTTTCGACGCTATATGCATGTTAAGAAATGCAAGTAACTGTGATAGGAAATCTTTCAAAGACAAAGGGTGTGTGTTGTCTGATTGGGAGGAAAGATGCCATTGTGTCGGAGAGAGGTCGACAATGACAGATAAATGAGACGCGTTATCCATTGCAGGTAGTAGAAGCTGAAGGTGACCAGGCCCAGGGACTGGTCACTGGCTTCAAGAATCTTTTGGTCCGGCGCTAAAGTTGACGGAACACAGCCACTGGAGAATTAAAAAATATCCCTATAGTACTTATATAAGTACTATTACACTCATTGACCAGTTGAGAACCCACACATCGGGTTCCAGAACTTTCCAGCATTTAATGTTACACCAAATGTTCTGCCTATTGGGTGCTGAGATTAATCGCGATCGTTGCAGCTTCTAACGCCGTGACTCATGGTCTCTGTTTAAATATGGGACAATCCTGGCAAGAAATGCGGTTCTACCACCGCCAGAGGAGCGAAGGTGAGTTTATATACCGTCATGACATTTAAGTAACCAATAAATATGCTTGGTCAGTACGTGACTTGGATCTCGCAACTGAATACGACTTTCACGGAGGTGACTTCAAGTTTCCCCGACATCAAGAACAACAACGAGACCCTGCCATCTACCAGGCCAATCAAAGAGGTTGAAATTGCTTTAGTTGGCTTGTGAACGGACAATAATGGGCACAAAGACTCCATTCCAAATTCTTGTCCAATATTTCCGCGCGCAGCGTGCATTGTTTAACCAAACTTCAGATGGACTGATCTTAATTATCTAGCGTTTCCTGCTGGATGTCACCTTGGCCGCTCTAAATGCGTGTAATAGATAGAAAGTAACAAATGCGTCCAAAAGAGGTAAACAAATGCGTCTTCGCTTGCTAAATATCCGTGTTTGTAGGAGAACCTGGAAGGTAGGTTGTCTGTATCATGTCCAAGAGTTTGGAAGTCTCCGTACGTATCGATGACAAATATGTGTATGATGTGACATTGTGTTTGGACACCGTCTACGAAAGCGATGAGTACAATGGCAACACCTGCGTCAAGTAGACCCCACTGCAGGGTCATACTCTGTTTCGCAGCGAAGATGATACAGTGGATGATGCTAAATAAAGCAGTGTTGTTGAAAGGGTGGATGGACGATTGTTTATTCAATATCTTTGAGAAAAATAAGCTCTTTTCATGGCAATAAAAACGTCAAGAAGGGGAGCTGCAGGATGCATACTCGGGTCCATCGCGACATTAAGCTACTGCAGCCAGGCACCATTTAGAATTATCGATCTGGTCTGTTCCATGAGCAAATCGTGCGCTCCTCGCGTATCGACATATTCAAGCCATAGCTGGACGATTTTGGACATGATGTGAGCGGTTTCTAGAGAAGAGATTCGTGAGATGTTGTACAGCATTGTCGCCAGCGATGATGTATTTGAATATCACGAGGAGGGCCAAGTTTACGACGTCCAAGCCATAATATTGCTGTCTATCAGGGCACCTGATAGACAGAATTAAGACATTGGAGTAGGAAGAGCTTCACCATGAAAATTCTATTATATCGATGCATGCTTGAAATCCAGCATCTTCGTTGTTGGCTCCAGACCAAGCCGAAGTGCTCCAGATCATCACAAACCTCCTCTTGACCAGATTTGTCCCCACGCTCCTGCAAGCAATGCATCTGTCTTCCAAAGTCTCTAGAGGAGTTTTCGGAGGAGAGCTCGGGATTAGCTGGTTTCCACGCAACCACAGATCGTAAACGGGATGATTGCGCACTATGACAGCATGGCGAGTACTTGCTGACAAAACATCAAGCGTGGATTTGCAGGCGGTGAATATTGCAGACTTGTTTAGTGATCTCTCTGGATCGGACGTGTAGAATATCGGAAGCACGACGTATATGCGCAATAGCGAAAACCGCCCTCCACGGTGGTATGATGTGCAAATTGATTGTGTCGGGCGAGCTCGCCAATGAAGTCAATCAATGGCACTAATTGAAAGGCTTCCTTTGTTAAATTCGAGAGTTTCTGTCTCATGCTGTTGCCCGGTGAGTTGTCATCGCTAGAATGATAATGACTTGGTGTACTGTAAAGATATAGGGGTAATTATCACCTCTCGACATTAAGCATCCATGTCGACATAAGTTGGGATAAGAAGAATCGAATGTCAACCTCAGACAGTCCATCAAGGCCTTGGATAAAGTGATAAGTTTCACAGCTGTCAATTTGCAGCCTAAGCAGCGTAAGGCAGCTTAGCCGATCGTTTTAGAGTATATGTGAGGCTTGGGATATCATAAATATTTGGTGAGCTACATGAAAGAGTACAAAGACTCGGAGTACCTCGATAGTTCTAATGCGTCGTCGTCACGGTATAGCTGTTTGATATTTCCAATCGTGGTATCGTTGGGGGAATAGTGAACGTAGCGATGCGAGTTTTCGGCGAACAATTAGATTCTCTACGCCGCGTAGCCTGTAGCCTCGCCGAAAGCCTCCAAAGCCTAACTTGAAGTTCCAGTTAAGCCCGGACCCCGTGTGTTACCCCGTCGAGCTTAACTTGAAGGACGACGCATATGACTCCGACGGGTGTCTCTTCATACTATTTACAAATGCCAGGGGAAGGTGGAGGGTTGATTGTCAGTCTCATGGTACACCAGTGGTAAAGCTATCGGTTACTGTATTTGAAATTCAACTAGTACAATAAAGTACATAAGGGAATATTCTGACACGCAACAAACTGGACACGAACGCGACACGATTACTCTAAGCCATTCCTCTATTCCTACCATCTTGGTATCCTTCCACCCCAAAAGTATACGAATATCGGTCTACAACGCACAGGATGTGGTTGACAGATGGACAGAGTCAGTCAAATATTTCCATACAAATCCAGACGCCAGACGCTTTTCTGATAATGCACAGAAATCGGCGTTGCCCTCACATCTTTCGGGGCTCTTTTTATGATGCTGGGCGTTGTTTTGTTTTTTGATGGCGCTCTTCTCGCTCTTGGAAATGTACGGTCATTCCTGCCATTCTGCTGCTAAGGCTCCGGACAATTCTGAACCGCCTGAGCACAGGTCTTGTTTTTGTCTGGCCTTACTCTGATTATTGGGCCAACAAAGACATTCTATTTCTTCGCTCGGAAACAGAAAATGCGTGGGACGGCATGCTTTATTGGCGGGATCTTACTCGTATTCTTGAAGTGGCCGTTCGTTGGCATGATTGTAGAAACATTTGGGTTTTTGAATTTGTTTGGGTGCGTATCGAGGCCATTTCTCATATCGGCGCTGTCAACTTATGGGTTTACCATAGAGACTTCTTCCCTGTAATCTTAACTTTCCTTCGACAATTGCCATTTATTGGCAACTTGCTAAGTTTGCCATATATTCGAGAAGTTAGTCAACCTCAAGGCCTTTATAGAGCACGGCTGACTTAAATCTGGGAGAGAGGGCGCAGAGCGTAGAACACGCGAGAAAACCCCCACAATAAAAATAAAACACACTAGAGATGCGACACAAAAACAAAAAAAAATAAAAACGACACGAAAACAAAACACATCTCGCGGGAGATCGCGCGCCACAAGACCAAAAACCCCGCGGTAGAAAATGAAATGTCTTACAACATCCCCGTGTCGATATGCGCCAATGTTTGGATCATAAAAGGGAGGTGCTTGTCCCAGGGCAGCCGCAGGAGGAGGGTGTCCAGATAAAGCATTTGCTTGCAACATTGGACGCTGGCGGGATTCGGTTGGAGAGCTAGAGCCATCCCGGAGCTGGGAGTCTGCAGAAGGGGGATACCTATTTTAGATGGTCAGATCAAAGGCTGGTCAGTGTGACCAATTGACCGCTCATCTCTTTGACCAGAGGTCGAAAACCCTTACCATTCATACCAACTGGCTGGCAAAAGACGGTTGAACGTGATGGCTATTTGCGACCTGAGTCGCCAACATCTCAAGCTGCCGGCCGACATTGTCGAAACTACTGGTTCATCTGTGCCGCTCGGCCCGCAACGTTGACAGTTGGCCAGGAGCGCTGAGTAATACGCTCGTTAGACATTGCTTAGCAAGTAAAACAATTCTCGATTGCTAAAGCCACAGCAGTAAAGGAAACACTTGTCAAACGCGTTGGGTTTTTCAACTGTACGGGCCATACTGTGCAAGTGTTTTAGTTCGTCAAAACGGAATTGTGTATCAGTTATTTTTCATTTTCGGTACTATGGGCATAAAAACAACTCAATCAAGCACTTCCTTCTGTCTCTGTAGCAAGAGTCGTAGTCCAAGCACACTGAAAATACAGTACAAAAATTTCATTGTCAGTCATTCGGAACGAAGGGTGTATTTCTCATACAAAGTTGTCACTGCTTTCGTAGTGGACGCTGAGTCGCCAGGGTTGCTCCATCTGTATTGTCGCGTATTTGTTCGTCTGTCTGTCGATACTTCTGCTTCTCCGATTGCAGAGGTGAGGCCTTCTCAGATACCAATATAGCGGGAGGCAAAGCATCAGCAGTAGCGACGTGCGATACAGCCAATTTGTCGAAGTTGCGAATTCGAAATTTGTCCTTACGAGCTTGGTCGATTACCAGACCTCTGCGAGCAAGATGAGTTGTAATTTAACCTTGCAGTAGGTGTACTCACACAGCGTAGATTGTCATCGCGAGGTATCCAGATACGGGGACAAGGTATGAACGACGGGTGTTGGCTGCGTCGGCCAATCCCCCTTGTGCCGGTGGGTACCATGCACCACCTCCCACGCCCTAATAAACAGTGCCGATGGAACCAAATAAATGGAGGCTGAGCTACAATTAAAGTCGCCATACCATAACAATTAAACTGGAACCCCGCTTGGTATGTACACCGAGGTTCTTCGTTCCGAGTGTGAATATGCACTTTGTGGCTGATTCAGATTTGTTATCATATCATCAAAACAAGTCACTGACCGGATAACAAATAGATTCGAAAAAGAACAACATGAACAAGCATCCCACACCGGCTTGACCATTGAGTTGTGAGATACAAATAGCGAAGGTTGAGCAGGCCACGGCGTAAATAGAGAGTAGAAGTGCCGGGTCGATCCAGTTCAATATCACAACACCAATAAATCTTTAATAAGGCAATAAACAAGCTGTGCATTCGATTCAATAGTTGTATGCTCACCGGCCAGCAGTGAACGTCATCTGACAATATGACAGCAAGTTGCTTGCTCTAGATTGGCTAATCCCAATACCTTGGTCAACAAGATAATTCACTGCGAACGAGGCCACACCGACTTGTGCACCGCTGGTTAAAATCGTGTTAAAGGTACCATCAGCACGGTCGAGAGGACTGACTGCAAAAATAACGAACACATAAGCGGTTTGGGCAACCCAGCCGAACACACAGCGATATTGTTTGTAAAATGGCCCTGCATCATCTTCGATCCCCACCTCATGGATCTCATCTGCGAGTGCTTCCTCAGTGATCTCAGGCAGGTCACAAAAGCTAAGCACATCGTCATCTTGCTCATACAACGAAAGAAGATCTAAAGCAACGTACTAGAACATGATGTTGAGAACCAAACCCAAGCCCGCGACGCCAAGGTAGACCCTTCAGATAACGGTTCAGCATTACAATCGCAATTTAGAAATCTATGACTTACCTACCATTGTACAGTATCGAGCGTGGTCGCATTCTTCCCAAGGAAGAACCACCGCCCGGCAATAAGAGGTCCGGCGAATGAAGCCACGCCTTGAAAGCCCTGAGCAAAATTCAGTCGAGCAGCGGCGTACTTGGGTGTACCGAGAACTGAGATGTAAGAATTAGCGGCAACTTCAAGTGTAGCGAGACCGCAGCCTTTTTCAGGGATTGTCAGTGGCTTGAGAGACCATGGAGAGCCAATGAATGCACCGATAACGAATGTAGAACCGACGAATCCGCCATACTTTTGGAATCTAGCTGAGGGCCAGAAGAATATTGCACCTGACAACATTGTTAATTGGAGTGCACTTCGTTGGGAAGGGCAGGAAATCAAACCCAGAGAATAGAGGCTTAGACCCAAATGAATTCCTTTCTACCATATATCGCGGTTAAAATTGATGCCAGACTAGTTCAAGACTCTAGAATTCACTTTATACCCGTACTTTCTCATCTATAGAGTAAGTCGGTAAAAGACAATGCATAGATTTAAGCACATACAAATATGCCCGCCCATGGTGCCCAAACAAAGTAAGCACCCTGACCAACATGATCAACATGTAGGTTTGAGCTATATGCTATATCACACGCACAAAGTAGGCGAGCTGCAGCAACGTGCTTTGTAATTTCGTAATCCCAAAAACTGTTTGGAAATGGGCATTGAGGACATCGAGTAGCTGATGGACCAAATAGGTGAGCCTCTAGAAGAAGTGCAGAATGAGTGGATAATTTCTTACACCGTAAGCAAAACCCCCTGCGGCGAACAATGAATACGATCGCAAGGCGAAGGGATTTGAAGAGCTTACACGTGAAGAACAACGTCGTAACAAGGAAAAAAGCAAAAGCCCATCGCGCCCGGGACAGTTGAGAACCTCAAATTGCCTGTCAATAATATAATCCAACCGACGGTGCTTTGCAGGGTGCTCTATGTACCTGTTGTTCCTTTGAGCGCGACCATGGTAGAAGCAGATCAGAGGAAGCTCCGCCATGAGGTCCTTAAGAAGCTAGCTCTTGAAGGCCGGCAGCATCGCATGCTGGTGCTTCTTGAAGTTCTTCCATGGGGTCACGGGACGTATGTACTGCTGGCATTTGTTCCGAAACCGGACCCATTCGATCGCAACTCTGTCCGTTGGAACGGCGATCACTGTCGGTATCTTGTCTTGCACGATGACCGGACATTCACCCTTGTTTCGGCTTTGCCAAGTAAGTCACAGAAGTAACTCGTCCTGTCAATTATCTTGATATCGTTGATTGCAGGATACATACTCTTCCATCAAAGCCCAGTATCCCAAAGATGGAAGGCGAAAATGGAAACTTCGTGTTGCAGAGCAGTTCTGGAAATTAGATCCAGAATCAAAAGCAGTCTTGAACATTGTGAGTGGCTGAAGTTCCTCCGCGACTATCAACGTGCACCTGCAACATACTTGCGTACAGGGAGTTGATCCTATATCTTGGGCAAATGCTGATTTTGTCACCGATGTCGATCCCTGGGATGAGTCAACGTCAAATATCCCGGAGATAGGTATTCTGGTGCGGACAGACTACACGAACGAAGATGCCTGGCAAACCGTCTATGCCAAGCTCAAAGAGGCTGAGAAGGAATTCGCTTCAGATGATATCTCAGAGGCTGACAAGATGGTAGAGGATGAACCAGCCCGTGGCACACAAAATCAAGTCTCTCCGGCCGATGCGATGCAAGAAGACGACTCCTCGTCTTCTGACGAAGACGATGAAGGCATAGGTCTCATCTTTAAAATCATAAATCCGCAATCATCCGAAAGCCGTGCACAATTCACATCAATCTCCAATCTAGCTGCTTTGCGTCTGTTCAACGACATGGACATCCGTCTGGCACCAACTCCGCCTGCCGGTACACAGCGTATCAAACCGCCGAATCGGCTTGTGGACTTCCACGGATGGCAGGAGGTCTACAGTGGAAAGTCGCTCTGGATATACGATGTCACTTCGAATGAGGATCAGTGTGTAAGAATAGTCGGCCAATCTGGCGATATGTATGGGACTGCTACGTGTGTTTTTCGAAGATTTAGACTTGAGGAAAGGAATACTGACGGACCCATATTGCAGTGGAGATAGTTGGCGAGCGAGGGTGAGCCATATCTGTGAGTTGCAGGTCAATCTTCATGGCGGGATGAAGATTGATTTCGGGGGATTGGACCGCTGGGACTACGGCGAACGGCAGCGGAACATGCACGAGGCCAATTTGCCGATAACGTAGAACCCAGATACTTCAACACAAAATCATCTTCAGACTGTCAGGTGGAGTGAGCGCAAAAGTGCGATTTTTTTTTGGTTTTGCGGCTACAAAAAAGGTCGTAAAATTACTCGTGCATATCTAACTCCTGCCCGCGGCTATTTTCAAGAAGAGACAGTCCAGACACGAACTTGGTTGTCCGTAAAACCGCCGAAGAGGGTCTGCCCATCAGCCGACCATGCAATCGATACGCACTCGGGTTCCCGCGAGTTTTCACCGATATCAAAGGTGGGCTTGAGCTCATCAACAATCGACCTAGCCACGCGCACAATGAGTTCAAAATTAACGGTCTGAGATTCAATAAGTTAACTCACTTGCTCTCCAAATCGAAGATTTTAACACAGCTGGCGGTAGCCGCACACAGCCAGTACCGGTTAGGCGAGAACACCAGCGCATTGACAACATCGCCTGCCTCGAGCGAGTAAAGGTGTTTGCCTTCGTTCAAGTCCCACAACATTGTGATTCCGTCCTTACCACCCGAGGCGGCAAGCGAGCCGTCTGGAGAAACAGAGACGGTATTGATGTAGCCGGTGTGACCATAATGGTTGGTCTTCAATTTGAATTTTGAAAGTTCCCAGACCTGGTGAAATGTGTTAATAAAAGGGAATGTAAGGTATAAGAAGCAAAAGAATGCAAGTGATCAGAGATCTTGGTGGAAAATATTGTCTCATCGGGCGAGCCCTCTGAAGTAGCAAATATAATTTCGAATACATCATATCAAACAAAAGAGAAGATATCCAAACCAAAAATTAGAATCTCACCTTAACAGTCTTATCCCAACCGCAGGACACAATAACGGGGTTCAAAACATTTGGGCTAAATCGGACACATGATACCCTAATAACGGATGCGTTAGATGCAATGAACCTCAAAGAAACAATTTAGCACACACCATTCTGAGTGGCCATCCTCCTTGATATCGTATTTGCATTCTCCCAGAGTATTCCAGAGTTTGATTGTCCTGTCACGCGAACCAGAGACAATTTGCCTGTTATCGGCACTGAAGCTGACAGAGAGGACATCGGAGGTATGGCCAACGAATCGGCGAGTCGTTGCGCCGGTGTTGAGGTCCCACAAACGGAGTGTGTGGTCCCAAGATGAGGAAAGTGCGAATTGGCCGTCAGAGGAGATAACGACATCAGAGACGAAGTGGTTGTGTCCATGGAGAATGCGTTTTGGGTATCCATACGTGTCATCATCGCGGGTGAGTTGCCATACAATGATAGTCTTGTCTGGATGTTATTCATTGAAATTGACATCAAATATACTGGGTGTAAAGACAAATCAGTTACCTCGAGACGCGGTCAAAATCATGTCAGGGTTCTCCGAAGAGGTGGCAATAGCGGTGACCCAGCCTTTGTGGCCGGCCAAAGAGCCCAGGAATCGCAACTGTTCACCCATGTTGTTCAGAAATACAGTCTTACGGCGAAACCTTTCAAGGGTGACGGGTGAACACAGAATTTGGACATGTGGCTGAAACCTAAAGCGTGGGAATCAGCTATACACCTCGGCACCTTCCGAATGTGGCGCAGGGTACCATCTTCTCGTTGACGCTTACTCACACGTATTTTTATGTGCGGGCTTTTACACTTTACATCAAGGACTATTTTGTTATTTTAGGTTATTTTGGGTCATTTGAAATGTGTGCGGTTGGCAACTGGGGCTGCTTGGTACATCTCTTGATCAACATTTCGATGGAATAAGTATGTCTTACATAGACACGCTATCTGGAGGCACAGAGGTTCGACTGTTGGTTACTCTGACTAATATTACAGCGTCTATTAAATAGTTATGAAATTCAGCAAACTTCGATATATATACCATAATATAGGTGTCGCGTGACTGTCGCGTCTCAGTCACGCGTTTGCGGCGATGCCGCAAGGCTGCGGCTACTGCATTCTCGTTGATCTAACGGTTGCCCTGCCAGCTCACTCAGATGCTTGTACGAGAAAAGATACCAGTGATCAGTCAGAGAGCCTTTCACTTCCTCATGATGTTGTAGGCGCTTGCTTACAAGCAGTCTCTTGCAGTCGACACCGATCCGGGGGTTGATGATGTGATAGCCATGTATGTGGATCTTGGCTTGATCATTAACACTAACAGATAATGGTGCAGATTGCTTGCACTCGCATCCCCTGAGTTGGACATCCTGGCGTTCATTGTATCTTTTGGTAAGTTAACAGTACATCATAGTATTCTCGATGGAAGACTGATTGCAGATCAAATGAGGTAGGCAATACGGATGTCAATGCATCATAGTAAGTGCGATTGTTTTACGGAACAGGACAGAAATTTCAGAGAAAAATCATGTTAAGTGCCAACATCCTGAAAGTATATCAAGCAATATCCGTCCACCTCGAACACCATCCTGATGACAAAAATCGCTTTCCCAATTTCTTCGGTTCAAACCCGATTCTTGCGCGAGGTGCTAGTGGACCCCTGCATGGTGAAATTCACAGCGCACATTATTTTCATGGCAGGTCTGTCCCAGCTGCTATACAACGTCCAATGTAGCTGATTGGCACTAATCAACAGAGATGGCCTTGGAGGTATCACAGAACGCCATCCTGATCTAGACTTAAAGATATCGGCAGGGAATCCTGCCCTTCACCCTCAGCTCATACCAACCGATAAATCAGGAGCTGAACTTGCGCTTGAGTTGATCCGGTCTCATCCGGCCAGGAGCATCACATATATTGCACTGGGCCCTCTTACGAATCTTGCATGGGCTTTGCGTCTGGACGCTGCAACTGTTAGAGAGCGAATAGGACTTGTGGTATGTATGGGGGGTGCACTGGATGTTCCAGGGAACACTGGCCCTGTCGCTGAGTGTAAGTGTTCTCGTTACGATCATGCTTCCATGTTACAATGATGAAACTGCGACTATCAGTCAACTTCTTCGCCGATCCATACGCAGTTAAAGAAGTTTTACTCCCGTCTCACCCGGATGCTGGCATACCATTAGACCGATTCATTCTCGCTCCCCTTGACATCACAACACCACATGAGCTTCCTTTTTCTATCTATAAAGAAAAAGTCGACCCGTTGTTGGAGACGTCAGCATCTCCGTCTGTGGGAACCTGCGGGAAGCCTCCTCTAACGCATTTTACGAGCTCATTTCTAGAAATGACCCGAGAGATTATGTTAGGATTTGGGAAAGACGCCATGGAACTGCATGATATTGTTGCTGTGTGGTGCGCAATCGACAACCCACCGGTTGCCGATGAAGGCGGAGATGGGATGCCAACATTGCGGAAAGGATGGAAGAGCCTGAAGAGAATGTTTGATATTGAGAGGTTGTGTCGTTATCTTTTGCGATTTGGCTAGTTGGCTTACAAAAGTCGTAAAATCGCAGAACCGGAGAGTTAACGCGTGGCATGCTAGTCGTCGATAGACGCGATCAGACTGCCTACCCTCCTGGCGCAAACTGTGCAGAAGTTCAGGCAGAGCTGGAGCGGCATCTACTTGACCACGACGCATTAGGGTCAACCGCGCTTCCTGTCCAAGTAGCAGTGGAGCCCCCGGACGGTACGCGCGAGAGCGGACAAGGTGTAGCGTGCATCATTGAGACGCCAGGGCCGGAAGCTTTGTTGCAAATTATGCTCGAGCGAGTTTGGGGCGTCTCCAACAACCGAAGCGAATGAACGCAATGCTTACCGGAAGAGCTATAATCACTGCATCACTTTTGATTCCGTTTAGACATTCCTAATAGGGATCGACAATTTCCTGATGGAGTAATCATCTGTCATTACTATAATGGTTTCTTCTGTACCAGAAGATGCCCTCGAGTACTATTCTATCGCCTTCAGCAGGTGCTCGGGTTGTCCGACTGTCCAACTTACCACCACCTCGCCAAGTCCAAGTACTCTTACATACAGCTACTTTTCCCGATAGGCTACTACTCTTGCCCCACTGAAGTATTTGGTTTCCGTGCTAGGTTCCCTCCCCCGTGGTGCCGGTTTCCTTCCAGATATATTCTGGCGTATCGACGATTCGGAGCCACGGTCATCGCCGCAACAAGGTTGGTATTCAGACTAGAAGACGCTGATGGGGACAAGTCTTACCGTATTTGTCATCCTGATCTCCTGAGAGGTAATAGATACACTGTGCCTCGCCGAAAATCGGTGGAACTGCTATGGAATATTATTTAAGGTCTTACCCTAGCTCCATGTGCATGACTTCTAAATGCTGCAGCGCCTAACATACATCATTATCTTTCATCGTAGAAAGACAAGGGGATTACCAACTCGACAACTTATCCGGAAGGCGGCGCAATTAAACTTCTCGTCATCGCAACAAGAAACGTGCACAAAAACACACCAATCACTTTATGCACCCAGGAGCCAGGGCCTTTGGCTTATGAGTCTTGCAGCACGCCAGATCCACGTTGCGATACACATTCAAAGTATATATCATCATGAATATATGCAAGGCAGAACCAAGTGTAATTATTGTGTCTGTCCGGTTTCCGCCGATCATCACAGTATTACTGGCAATATGTTTCCGACTCATAGTAAAGCCTGGCATTTAAAAAATTAAAATTAAATTGTGCCATTTCAGCCGCCAAGTAAATCATGATAGGATGTTTCTACAAGGGCAAATGCATTTGAAATTGAGTTATTTCCGAAGGTCTAACCCGTTATGAGAGCAAGGTTCAAGCAATTCAATGCCCGACAAGAATTAATGGCGCGTTAGATCGCACCACATCGAGACAAACATATCCCTCCCTGTACGTACCTGTGTGTCGAGCGGGAGAAAACTACTGACGTTGACAGCATGCACGATAGTGGCGATCGTGATCACGCAATATCATCATGGATGATGAGCGTGAAGTTTATTCGTCCGAGTCAGGCGAGACATTGCAGAAAAACATCCACTACCTCTGGCTGAACATCCTGAGAGATCGAATGTATCGCTGCAGCAGGCCACAGTTCGAAGAAAAGAGGCGGTTATGGCACAAGTTATTTAAGGTTATGGTTGGCGATCATGAATATCAAATTGGGTTTGTGCGTAGTCAAATTGCGCCATCCTCTAGTCTGTTGGCCAATAACTGGGGATGACTACTAAGCTGGTATTCGCCATCTCATCAACGACCAGTGTACGCTGATTCAACGCTGACAGCGATATGACCAGAGGCAGAAAGAAGGACCTTACCATCCCACCAAGTAGAGCACTCGCTCAGCAGCGAGACTATCGGGAAAGGAAAGCTCAATACGTAAATCATCTTTCTTTCCTGCGAACGACATTTGAGCATATCTGAAAAAACCACCGTCAGGTTCGACAACTAGAAGATCGATGCAAAGCTGCTGAAGCCGAGACAGTGAGGTTAAAACATGAACTGGAATTGGCGAGGGCAGGGGTACCAACACTGTTAAGCCCTCAGGCGGTTTGTGCAGTCCATTTTTCTCCGCAACGTGTTGATTTCTTAGTGCAATTGTAGGCTGAAGTGTCATCAGAGCTTTTGAAGCATCTAAGTGCTGCATCCGCATCTCTGTTACAGTTCCAGCAGCTCGCGTTTCCTGATACTGCACATGTTCGACCTCTAACGGCTCCCTCCGTGCAATTGCATCCACTCCGACCTGCATCATTTCCCTCTCCAGCGCCGTCTTCTCCAGCATTTTATCCGACTCCATCATCAAGATCTGACAGTTCAACTTACGACCGTAGACATTCCCAGAGTCAGTCGTTTGTGGATGAGTCTCATATTCATGATGAAGACACGCCCATCGGAGACTCTCCATTTTCCCGGCAATCTATGAGTCCCAGTCCCAATCTAGGGTCGGATTGCTGTGGCGGATTCATAGACTGTACAGATCTGATTGAAGAGGAACACGATGAATTGCAGGAGGACGACCCCGGGTCGAGTTCTACGTCACTCATGCAGACTTCCGGAATGCGATCAACATCGGGTGAAATGGTGTCCTCATTCACTGGCCGCCGCAAGGAGTCGCCGTAGTTGATTTGGAGGTTCATAGTGTGGAGTTTTTTTGTAAAATGCACCATTGCTTTACATAATTGTTCCGTAAGTACAGATGGTTTGGCACGTGTATGGTGCTCATTTTGGGACTACTGTAATAGGTTTGATTTTAACAATCTTTCCATGTCATCTTTGCATTCCAGATTCCGTTCTATGAATGTTTCGCTATTAATTCATTGCTGTTCAACAAGCACTTCTCCTCCTTAGTAATCCTACAGCTGCAATCCCACTTCTGAAATTTGTTCATTCCACAGGCAGATTCAAATCATTCTTTGGATCCGACGATAAGCCAATCACAAATGCACGAAGAAACGCTGAACTCCGCGCCGCGGCAAAAGAGATGCTCGGTTAATTTCCAACTCCATTAGGTCTCACCCTACGACTCCGCTCCACTCCTCCCGCCTTTTTCCCCTTCCCATTGTGGATGCGCCCCGTTCGGTCCCCCTCTTTTCTTTTCCCTAACCCCCTCCCGTTCTTTCGGGTCTCGTTGCTTATCTTATCCGCCGTTATCTTATCTCATTACATTATCGAACTTTAGGGTGTAGGAGAGGAGCATGTTGGAACAAGCTGGGATAGCTTGGTCCCCCAAGCTGCCATCTCTGAATGGCAGGGAGGGAGGAATCAACATGGCTCTTGTAGTTCTTGGATCAAGTTTGATTAGCGCTTGACTCATCATCCACCTTCCCTACTCCCCTGTCAGCTGCTTATGTGTAACTTAGGGCGTAGCCCTCTAGCACAATAAATTTGATCCCCCCCAAAAAAAAAAAAGCACTTCTCTGTTCAATTTCTTGCGTTGGGATCGACTTGTGTCTCGGCAAACTGCAGCGTCGCCGTCTGAGGATTGCTTTTCAATTTGTCTGATTCGTCTCCATACTTCTTATAGCTGCCTACTCCATTTGATACTCGGGCTTCCATGTGAAACATCCACGTTCATCGCGCAATTTCTGGCATATTTGGCTTCTCCGCCACCTCGCCGGT
The DNA here is from genome assembly GCA_000827315.1 of Piloderma croceum F 1598. Lineage (NCBI taxonomy): Eukaryota > Fungi > Basidiomycota > Agaricomycetes > Atheliales > Atheliaceae > Piloderma > Piloderma croceum. The sequence continues at coordinate 306,480 of KN832970.1, forward strand.
CCGTTTCCAGTGTAACCTCCTACTCAGGAATAGCGATACCCACGTCAGCGCCAGGAGCACAGGGACTTCTACGAGAGGTCCAATAGTCGCAGCAAGTGCCTGATCTGACCCGACGCCGTACACCGCGATTGCGACGGCAATTGCAAGTTCCTACTCCGCGAACAGCTGTAAATATGTGTTCTCACGCGTGGACATACTGGTGCAGACTAACTCACAAAGTTATTGCTTCCAGCCGTGAAAGACTGCACGACAGCCATTTCGTAACCCCAAAGACTCGTCTCACCCTCCCTTCGACTCAACCAAAACACAAGTCCGAACGTTCCGGTCCACATGACGACGAAATAGAGAATCATGGGAACGAACACGCGAAATACAGGCCCGAGATTATGTATGATATGATGGCCTTGATATGCGAACATTACCAAAATGGTGTACAGCAGACCGAGGAGTGCTAGTGGGGAAAAGAACGGAAGGAAGCGCATCACAAGAAATTCTTCGGATACGAGATACCAGATGGTGAAGCGGGTTATGACGCCTGCTACGAGAGGGATACCTAAGTACTGCGGAGTTGTGAAAATCTGCAAATAAAGGAGGTGGAAGGCGAGACCTACGATCAGGACAGAAATAGCCACATTCGCGTACGAGACATGAACTGAAGCCTGGCTTTCCCCACCAACGACATTGATAAACAGCAATGCGTATGGCGAGTATAGAACAATCTGCAGGATTGAATTGAACCCAACCAAAATGGCACAGTAATTGCCGTCGCCCTTGGCGAGTTGATTCCACACGAGGACCATAGCTATGCATCTTGCTAGGCCAACCATAATCACTCCCGTCCGATACTTAGGAAGGTCTGGGAGAGTTGCCCACGCTAGTCCCAGCATGACGAGAGGCCCGACAATCCAGTTCAAGAACATGGACAGGCCAATTTGGATCCAGATGCGGCGTGAAGAGAATATTTTTGGAAGTGCTTCGTATTGTACTTTTGTGAGGATCGGCCACATCATGACTATGAGACCAATTGCAATTGCTTGAATTGAATAGTAAGTCGATTGCAACTATGCCATTGTTTTGTGTTACTAACGGACGGATACACCATCAAAGCGAGCTGTGTCAAAAGCTTCTTGGACATGAGGTGCGAATTCGCCGATGATTACACCCAAGATCATGAAAACGAGGATTGCAGGCGTTAGTAGACGATCTAATATATTGAGCTTTTGGAACAGTGCTGTGAAAAATGCCTTAGCTCTCGATATTTGGGGTGTAATAGAAAGACCTACCTCGAGGTGCCGTAGGCAAAGGCGGCTCCACCACGGTGGAAGGTTCTGGTGCATTTTCTGGCTGTTTTTCATGTAGTTGTGTGTCCATGGGCGCGAAAGCGTATATGATAATGAGTGGTGTGAAGGAGGAGAAACGCGGAGAAGAACCATTCTATAAACCTTGTTCATTTTGATTTTCAAAGTCAAATTCGGCAATTCCGACAAATTTGCACGTGACGACCGTCTTAGTCTTTCCTTCGGATCCTTCCGCTGCTCGCTACAACTGCATGTACACTGAGCCGCAGTGAACAGGCAGATCTAGAAAAAAAGTGTCCGAAAGAATGGCTATCAGATATATGTAAAATGATACAATGTAGACAAAATAATAGAAACCAGTGAGATACATACGCAATCTACGACTATGACTACAAATGACCTGCGTCCATTCAGGGAGTTTGGATTTGGTAAGGATGTTTTACCAATTCTTCATACAACTCTGGGGGAAGGTCACGAACGAGAGTCACGGCGATCCCTATGACAGGCAACGCTTCAAGAGGAGGAAATGTTCGGAGAAGGCGCATTGGGCTGCGAAGTAATGTTCAGGTTTGAGATTAATGATGAAAATGGCTGCGAGTATAACACACCTGGACGAGCTCATAACTTCGTCTCGCATGAGGAGAAGCTGAGCGATGACGCACAAAACATTAAGATGTACGCCAAATGCGAGAAGAAAATCCCAGAGCTGCAGGACTTGATCCAGAGGTGGCGTGCAAGCACAAAGTGTCAGCACAGCTGTTTCAACGACATTTAGTGAGGCACCTAACGGAGCCAGAAGAAACTTGAAATTCACATGGAAAAGCGTATATTTCAGCGGACAAGTTTTTCGACCGTAGATATGCAAATAGTTCGGAATCCACTATTTTCAAACAGCGATCGAGTAACTGCGGGATATTAGGCCACCGTTGCACGAAAAAGAAGAGACTACCTTCAGGCCACTGTGAACGCCTTCTAAGGTTGGTTGGACATATAACGGGCAAGATTGTTCAATGAACTTCGCAAAGCAGAAGAATGCTTCTAGCTCTGAAGGCATGGTGTACAGGAAAGGAGCAGCAAGGACATTCATTCCTTGAACATATGTAAATCCGAGTTGTTGAGTTTCTTGTCGATCTGAAATTATAGTATGAGAGTAGGAACTACAGAGTAATGACAACCGACCATAATTTCGCCAGACAAAGGCGTCCAAGAGACGAACAAGCATATCTTCACGAACACGCTCTTTGAAACCACGATCCGTCGCTAACGTACTAATATGGCATTCCAGGGAGTTATAAAAGCGATCCAGGATGGGGAGATGAGACATACCGGAAAGTATCATTTCTTATCTTTTCTCTAACCTCACAGGGTCCTCGCGAAACGTATTGTAAGAAGGTCTCCACTGGCAACTCGTGAACACGTAGGAGTATTTTCCAAATCCGTGGACGCAGTGTAGGATCCTAAGACAGAACAAAGGTTAGCGTCCACATGAAGCACATGTACATCCAATTGATATATACTTACCGCCGTCGACGGAATCCCCTCCACCAATATCAATCTTCTTAACTTTTTGACTCCCTCATCGACATCTGCTGCATGTCGCGATTTCGATGGTGCCCTGAACTGATTCAGGATCTTGTAAAAGGAGTGCGTGGTCGACGTCCCAGAGGACGCAGAGGAGGACATGGAGGCTGCTGAGCAAATGGCTTATGTAAGTTCACAACTTCATTTCGAACTCTTCACGTTGTACTAGCTGCCAAGTATCGCGTCAACAGCTTGTAAAACGCGACGATTTGCCATGGATGTACCCTTCATATCTTCTGGAGCACAAAGCAGAGCCCATTATGCCTTGGTGAGGAAAGTTGAAGGCGCAACGTCTCGTCAACAAGCTGATCAATACCTCTTGGCGGAAGTCAAATCCATTCGCGATCGTATTGGCCAGCCCGGACTATCCCTTGTCGGCAACTTTTCTGTTTCGAATATCTATAGTGGATCTGACTTGTCTACTAGAAATCATGCAAGGAATGCCTGGTGATTCTCCTATATTGTTATGTGGCGATGACTTCGTCACTGCTCACCCACGGAGAGCTGGACTTCGCTCTGCCTCATGCACTAAATCTAGCTGAGGCGGGAGCCAGCACATCAGACAAGAGGATTGGTGCGATACTTACTTAAGTGCGCCAATTCCGTCTAAACAATCTCTTAAGGTTATTTGTTCTGTGCTGAAATAATGCATTATAACCACGAGTTGCAGTTAATGCTCGTCAACACCTTACGAAAGGTACGTTTGACTCATACCTGTTGCTGCTCCTGGCCTTAGATATAGCATTGGCGACAGGATCTTGAGAGCACCTCAATACCACGAATATGTCTTGCGCTTGATCTTTTGGTCCAGTCTTCCACAGAAGACATGATACCTGCTGTTCAGTCGCGTCTTCAAGATATTTTATCACATAACTCGTCAGTAGGTATTGCATTTCAACACATTTGTCCATTGTTTGACTATGTCTTGTAATTAATGCACTCACAGTCCGCACGTTCGGCGAAGAGCTCTCTTGGCTTTACGTGCACTGGCAAATCATGATGCCGAACTCATGAAGAGAGTTACTGTTAAAGTGCAGAAGAGACTCAGGGATGCCGATCCTGGCGTCGTGGGAGCGGCTCTGGTAGTATCTGCTGATGTGGTACGTTGATCTGTTTAAATGTCAAAAAGATGGTTTGCCCATGGTTTCTATAGGCTCGACTATCGACAGACAATCATGTTCAAACATCAGTCAACGAGTGTCTTCGATTAGCCTGGGAAACCCACTCGAAAAGAGAGAAACTCTGGTTTTTGCTCAAAGTCACTCGAGCTCTCAGTACAGTAAAGTCAGTCTGCCGTTCGGCTGGCTTCTATGGTAAAAATTCTTATGAATGTTGCAGGTTATCTGCGCAAAATTTACGCCTGATACTGGACGTCGTCAAGTACGCATCGAGTCCTCTGTCACCTGGTATGTCAAACCGCATCTCGCATTTATCAGCCACTATAATCTAAATGATTTTTGCAGCTTTACTTTATGGGACGTTTCGACTCCTGACTAACTATACATCAGATGTCATAGTAGCCCATCAAGCCTCGACGCTTCTTGGCCCCGTCCACGATATACGACACCTCATAGTATCCTCAGACCCAAACGAACACTATCTCTTCCTATCTTGTTTACAATGCCTAGAACCTGATCTATGGGCAGGCACTCAGCCAGACAGGCCTGCTGTCTTAGAAGGATGGGAAGTGGAACGGGTGATGAAGTTTCTGGAGTCATCTGATAACCTCATTCGCGAAAAAGTGAAGGTTGTCCTGCCATGATTTTTATCTGTCATCGCTGATCAATCTCTTTCCCACACAGACACTACATGTTTTGCACCGAGTCGACGCGGGCATCGTTGGTTCTTATTTTGCACAAGCCATGCAAGGCAAACCATCAAATCCCTCCGTCAAAGACAAGAACAGATATGCCATTCGTTTGCTGGAGGTCGTAGAGATTCTATGCGGGATGAATGGCGAGCTCTATGCTCGGCAGCTCAAGGATATATTTGCGGTAGTCGAACAAGACCCAACGCCAGAACGCCAGCCTGTCTTGGAGAATGCCGTCGAAAAAGTTCTTCTTTATATAACAAATGGTGAATACTCCGTATACGTTAACACTTCCTCGACTCACGGTAGAATTAGCTAGTTCAATCTTTCGAATTGGCTGCGCGACGACATTAATTGCGCCCATTGTTGAAGCCAACTCTTCCTTTTCATCCACGCTGATGGTGATCATATATGCTATGGCCAGCGAATATTCTGGCAAGCTATCTATACCACCCGTAGACATTCTTCGAGGGCTGGCTAGTCGGTTGGCCTCATACGCACGTGAGTTTAGTTCAGGATGAGGTTCTGCGACACTCAATGACAAAGAACACACCCGTAGCGTCTGTACAAGATGCTTGTCTATTGTCTATGTTGCGAGTCGCAGCAGACTGCGACGAAGTCCCTCCTGAAGTGCTTATCCTTGTCAAAGACCTGGCCCAACACTCCCGCAGACACATTCACAAGGTAAGTTACGCAATATGGTGCCATTGAATTGCCATAAGCTCAATAAGTCTTATATCAAGCGTTGCGAGCAATTTGTAGCGCTCTGCGAACAAAGACAGCTGCTTATCGAGATTGCCTCGAGGGCTCGGTCGCCATCAGTGGGTGATAATAATATGCATTCATGCTCCATGTTATCTGAACTTGCACAGCTCCCAGATTTCTTTGAAGCGCTAACGACAGAGGCTTCTCCTCGTGCTTCTCCTGTGATTCTGCCGACGTCACCTCCTGGTTCTCCGGATCGTTCGTCACCCCGACCGTCTCTATCTGTCAGCAAGCTTCGCTATGCAGCCTACGACCCTCCACAGGTTGTGTCTCGCCTCCGACGACCTTCGAGTTCCCAGCGCAGTTATAGCAGCAGCTCGCGATCCGGCACTTACTCTGATCATGGAGGAACAAAAAGTAGACTGTCAGTGGCCGGTGAAGACAGATCTTCTGTGGATGCACTGTCTCGAACCGTTACTGCTGGTGATCTAGCACTTACTACTGGTGATATTGAACTGGAGATGATGGCTAACGTCAGTTATAATGTGTGTGCACATGCCAAGCCGTTGCTGACAAGAATTGCAGACCAGGCATGAGAGCCCTGCATCGAGCCACGAAACTCCAGTGACGGATCAGGTATCTGTCACCTCCACTCCTGTCTTACCGTCAGCAAACTAAGCACTTCATCTAGGCATCCCGCACAGATCTTATCGCGTTCGACTCTCCTTTCATATCAGATCCTCTTGATCCACCACCACCATTAGAGGCCGAGTCGGACTTCGAAACCGTCTGGAATAGCCTGCAAGACTCCAGTGCTAGAGGGTGGTGTGAAGTAGCCCTCGACGTTATCGTACGACGACTGCAGAGCTTGCAATATCATCTAAGTGTCATTGCTGTTAACCTACCTCCGTTCGAAGGTAATTCTTCATGCACTTAAATTCATTGGCTCTGCTAAACACTGCGGTGTCTGATGACCAGGTGACTTCAAAATCTTGATTTCGTCTGGTTCCACTTTCGCAGCCCTCCGCCTTCGCGAAAGTGATGATGCGAGCTGCCTGTGGCGGTTGCGATGTAGCAATGACGAGCTAAGGGCGAGCATCAAGCATCTTTTAAGTGATGATTGAACGATATGAAGAACCCAGTCGTTTCGTCCTGATACTGAAGCGATTACTACTTGATCATGGGGTTGAAAATATTATGATTTGTCTCTGACTCGCAGAACAGACGCGCAAATAACTGATATATAGAGGAGCTCAGTCGTCATACATCGCTGACGTCACAAATGGCGAGAAACCACAAAGTTCAAGTATCCCAAAGGCAGGCCGTGAAAGTCACCCTTGCAAGTCGATGAAAACTGACTTCCGTCGATGATCCGAGTCACACAGCGCTGTCAATGAGCAAGACACGAAACGGAGCTTGAGGGTATCCGCGGATCCGGATGAAAAGCGTGCGAAATGCCGTTGTCCTTGGCATAAAAGTTGCGCCAACCACTGCACGAAAATTTCACTTTCCTTCCTTCCACCATCGCCCCGCAGCGCACACCCTTCTTCAATCAGCTCCACTGGCCAATCTATGATTTTCCGTTCACTCATGTGGGTATCCTGTTCAACCATTTCTGCACACAAGTTGACGTTTCATCCCCTTCATTCCGCCTCATCCGGCCCCACAGCTTGAAAAGCCCTCAAATTAACAAAGTTCTCCTTGGCCCACGGGTTTTCGTGTTAGTCGATACCGACCGACCTCCTTAGGACGCTACCAAGAACAAACTGCTCCTCGTTCTCATTTCTTTGGCTAATGGGATAATTGCACCAACATTATCTAACCAGATCGTCTGCGCTGGAACCCACATAGACTCTAGACAAATTATATAGGCTTCGGCAACAACATTTTCTTTGCCTACCGGATATCCGCCGATACCCCAATACCTAATACACGATGCACACGCTCACACTCAAAAACCAAAGCTTCTTCCGGCCTGCGAGCCGCCCGACTTCCCCAGCTCCAGGCTTACCTTCTCGCCCAGATTCAGGTATAGGGTTCGAGCGGACTGCTCACCCTCTTAACAGGTTGTCGCTCAGTACTTTCAGGCGTGCATCGCCTGCACCAACACCAACTGCTATTCCAGCCCTTCCAACCCTCGTGCAGGATGGGTCATATCTCGAAATGCTTAATCTCAAGCTCAGTGAGGCAGTGTCCAAGGCTTTTGTACAACCTTCTGGGCCAGCGACAGCAAACGAGCTAGTCTGCGGTAAGCGCCCTGTGCCTGCAGGCCGTGGCCGTGCTTTGGGTGCCTTGATTACATCGTGCGTGCTTTGTTGACCCTCTTAATACTCTTATTGAATGAGTCTGAACAGTGAGCTCCAAGCTACCCGCGAGAATCCTCATTTATACCGCGCTATATTGCGCTGCCTACATCGCCCTTTGTCGGTGCTACTATCCAACCTATCGGCACACCTCCTCCCTCTCCTCTCATCCTCGGCTTTCCTTACGCCTGCCGCACCTATGCCCCAGATGCCCAACCCAAATCCAACCCAGCTTCACGCCTTGGCACTTGCCGGGATAGCCGGTGAGCTCTTGGAAACTTTCGATGATTTAAGGTTGGGGCTGGAGGTCGACGTGCGTGGCGAGGGATTGAAGATGATCCGTGATAGTCTCGTGTCTGTAGTAAGCAGAGTGATCGATCCTCTCATGGGAGGTATCAAGGCGGAGTTGATGCATCTAATCGTGGCCCTGGAGAACCCGATTAGTATCACCGCAGGGCCTTTAAAGATACTCGCAGGCACCAAGCCTTCCACTATCCAGCACCCGAGCATTGTAGCCTTGCAGTCCATGATGCCGATTTACGCCCGGGCATTGATTCGGTACACCCAATGGACCACATCACAGGCGACCCTTGCTTCTTTGCTCATTTCCTTGCTATGGCGGGGCCTTGTAGCCTTGGCTAACCGACCTTACCAATCAGTATCGCCCCCTGGCTCTCCAGGCTTGAACTCTGCGGTTGTTAAAGGCCAACGTCAGTCAGCATCTATGAGTCCACCTGCTACTCCTCCCTCGGTGAGATTCGCCATCAAGCTTCCACCTTCCCGCCCCCCGTCGCCGCCCTCTGTTCAGGTCCCGTCTACAGCTTCAGCGGACGCCCGTGCACTGTACGATTTGCTCAGTCTCCTCCCACGTCCTGTAGCGGCCAGTCAACTTGCCCACGAGGCAGTAGACGAGGCTTTTGATGGACTGAAAGGAGTCGCTGCGCTGCTCGAAGCTGAGCAGACTAATGCATTTGCGAAAGGCGGCCAGACTGAGCTCGAGAGACTTACGGCAGACTTGCCCACTCTCATTGCGTTGCCCATCGTGCTTCGTGGCTATTGTCCTACATTTCGTACTGTGGCAGAGATGCTAGGAATATCTGAGGATGAATACCGGAAGGGGTGTCTTCTTGGCTTCAGTAGAGCTGAGGAATGCGCTGCAGCTGTTGGTCAACGGGTACTCGCTGTCCTCACAAATGAACCCCACACGTTGGCGAACGTGATAGTAACAAAGTGGTTAGAGGTTGATGTGGCCACTGCTGATGACTGACCTTCAAGGTACTATGACTATTTCCTTTTCTTCTTGTGCGTAATACATGGTGAAGAGTACTCGAGTGCTGTCTTTTGTTTTATTTTATTGGTATGCTTTGTTCACTGCGCTAGAGAGACCTATCAATCAACTTGAAGTCATCGAATATTTCGTAGTGTATCTTATTGTTTGTTCTTTAATTGTGAGCTTTACCACAAGGGTTTCCGCCTAAAACTCCAGGGCAAACTTGAGCGCGGAAACGTCTCACTTCCGCCTGGGCAGATTTTCGAAGCCATTCCATGTGTCTGCGGTATTCTTCCGAATGCAAGTTATAGATGCCCAAGTTCAATTTGAATTATTGTAATTATGTAAATTCCTTATTAAAAAAATTGTGACCTGTGAATTTTCCTGGATATGCACCACTTCCCGATGTTCTATCATAGGTGGTGCGGCCACCTAGATTCACATTTTTCCGACAATTGCCAGACGTGGACTGTATTTTCGGAAACGGAAGGTAAACATGCCAAGACGGTCTTTTGTTCTTATTGTTTGCTGCAAATATAGCGCCTTGCCACAAAGACAAAAGACAATTAGAAACCCACAGGTCGGTGCTTCAAGTACTTGTAATCAGATGTCTGTGCTTTCCCTTACAACATTGAGACGATATGGGTCTGCCACTCTTCAAAGATGCAATAACTCACTCGCGTCAGTCAGAACGCTCGTCCACGACGAGGACAACGTACAGTAGTAGTGTATCATCCGGCAGTGTGTTTCGCAATATCAGAAACTTACAAATAATGCTGATATGAGCTGGACAGGCAGACACAGTTTCTCAGTAATGACAAAGAAGACATTTGGGACCATGTCTGGTCACAAGAAATTGTCCTCCTTTCACTTCATCTTCCCGCATGATGATGATACTACAGTGAAGAATATTTCCGGCATTTATGATGACGTCTTGGAATTTTCCAGGTCAGTCAATTCCACCTCTGCAAGATAGCCTTCAATGATCCGGTTTATTTCAGGCCTGGTGTTTATTCTGAGTCTGTGACAAGAGCCGCCTGGACGCTCCTTATGCCTCAGATAGAAAGTCACAAAACGTACCATTTGACGCAGGCTCTTGCTAAAATGCCCTTCGCGGAAATGCAAACCTTTCTCCACACGCTCACGGACAAATGTATTACAGATGTTGAGAACTTGTGAGCTTCTCAATGCCAATATTGATCACAATAACTCAGTCGTTGGACGACAGGTACGATTCTCTTCAGGAGAAAGGCAAGAGTACTACATTGTCTTCCTCAAGCAAGGCAGTGGTGGCACTTATTCCAGTACTCAAATTCGTAACCCAGATCGCAACTCAGAGCGATTTGGCTTGTCTAACTGTGCTGGAGGCAGGCATTCTGGACATCCTCCTGCGTATTTATGTCATTTTCCCAGCACTTTCTAGCACACTGCCGGAAGACTTTGGTCGCAAGTCGGCACTGATGGATGCTTGCCAGTTGACTGTGGTCGTTCTCTGCCGGTTGCTTGAAAAGCCGCAAACGGTGTACAACCACCCTGTTTGCATTTTGTGGACGGATCGTGACTCCAAGCGTCCGGATAACCCTCTCCAGAATAGATGTGGTGCATGGAGACGAGCACCAAGGTCGTGCGCTTTGAGGAGGTTGGTAGTGATTTACACAGGCTCCCTCTGGAAGTCAAATAGTGATATCATCGGAGGGCTTGAAGCGTGTATGGATATTATAGAGTTTACCAAGTGAGTATTTCAATAGCTTGGTCCTAGGTGTGCACTGAACGAGGCTATCAGTTCCGAACACTATGACTCTGACACAGTCGATATGGCCTTTCTCACTCTACTGAAACAGATCGTTTTGTGCGGTGCAACACAGCATCTCCTGAACGTCCTCGCAGAAGGCTCTCGCGAGGACACTGTCCGGGTATTCTCAGGGATTAATCGCCTGTGGCTGGAAATTATCGCTCGGCAGGTCAGCAGCGATAGGGTTGCCAGCATAGCCGAAGATATGGAGTGGGCCATCACCCCGGCCGATTATGTCTGTTTACCCAAACCCCTCGTTATTACCCACCAAACATTCAAGTATTACGACGTAACAAAGCGGAATCTCCTCCACAAAATCAAGGAAGTCGACATTGCTTTATATCGTATCATTTGGTTCGCCACGCAAGCCGCCAAGCAGAACACGACAGTTCGCCTTGGTATGCTCGACGCGGGTGCCCTGGTTTTAGTGCTCACTGCGTTCGCCAGCCATGATTTCAAGCTAGCGGGTCTGGTCAGCATGCCGGAACAAGGACAGGGGGGGCAAGGAAAGGGAGCGGCAACGCGTGACGGGGAGGGGACTGTTGCCAAGGCTTCGTCCTTATTGCCCATCTCCGTGTACGCAATGAACGCAGGGGCTTCGACTCTATTGGTTTCGATGCGCTACGCCACATTCCGTGAATCCTGGGGAGAGAAACGATTTAACGTTCGATTATCTCTCTGCTCGTCGCTTGTGGGTAACCTGTTGGGGGGAGATGGGGATGAAGGGGGATCCAGGGAGACACGCTCCCTTTTCAAAGAGATCGTTGGTCTTTAATCATCGGTTTAGTATATCCTGCATATTTTTGAGCCACGATTTCGCTTATTATTGATACTTATTATGATACGTCCAGGCGATTGCGTACTTGATAATTATGTAGTTTGAGGTATCCCTGACGAAAGCTTGTGGTCGATAATAAGAACGCGAGTATAGTTGTGAAGATGTCAATGTACTTACCATGCGTTAGAGCCAGCGATACAAATATCACTTTGGTTTGCGATCGCTCCATACGAGAACGACATTGTCTACAAATTTATTGTTGACCTCTGAACGAGTCCGAGCATGTAAGCAGAATTTGCAGAGAAAGACCTTCCTTGACTCGTCAAAGAACTTTTACCCGGCGGCGGTGCTCGAGAGTCGAGACGACCATTTCCGGTTTAGGCCACCCTGATTGTTCACCCACGTCGGAGGTACAACGTTTTCGTGTTGTACGACGTCCAGAGCGTCTGCTCGTCGCTACACACGGCATGGCGAACTTGGGTACTCCCTTGCCCATTCCACGGCTCCGACTTACTCGGCAGATTCCTAAGTTTGGTGATGGTGTTGACGATACCCCGCAGGCTGGACCTTCGCGTTTGGCGGACTTGGGCGGCCAAGAAAACGAGGAGGCAGACGATGCCCAATCTACCCCCAAAATACCTATGCTCAGATCTATGTCTCCAGAGCCCTCTATGCCAAATGCGACACCACCTATGGATACACCCGCTGCTAGACTCCGTGCTCTCCTAAATCGAGTTCCAAATTCGCCCTCGACTACTAGGGACTCTCCTCATGTACCCATACATCCATCAGAACCTGACTCTGACTTTGACCCTCCGCGTTCAAGCCCTACAAATACCCCCAGCATTGCCCGTGAAAGTCTAAAAGATTTGTTTTCGCGAGCTCTGCGTGATCCAGGTGACACTCCTGACAAAAACCTGAGGAGGAGAAATAGCATAGACGTTAGTGAGGCAGATTTCAGTCCCAGGGTTGAGCGGGAAAGAGCTAGAAATAAAGGACAGCGACGAAGCCTCAGCGATGAGGAAGCCGATAAACCTTCCAGTGCGTGGTATTTTCAGAGGTGATTTATATACGAATTGATCCTGGGGCTGCAGGGTCTGGGACCTCTCTGCGATCGTCGCAAGCAGCCACGTTCGATAGCCTACGGGCACGACTCACGAATTCTCAGACTCTACTTATGAATCAGCATGCGCCTTTTGATGACAGTACGTACCTTGCCGCTGATACATATTAGTATCTGAAAACCATCTTCAAATATTGATCCGTCATGTTAGACACGCCTGTAGACCCCAGTGGCAACGCGACATTTCTACGACAACTCGAACGTTCACCGGGAACACCTCCCGAAGCGACCAGTACGCCGCAAGGGTCCATGCATTTGCCATCACAGTTACAGTTTCAGTCCAACCTCCTTGAACAAGATTTAGACATGCAGAAAGCAATGAAGGACTTTGATAGTTTGGAGGATGACTCAGACCCAAGTCAACGTTCTTGTGAGCTTTTTGTTTTCGATAATTACGTACAATCTCAACTTCTCTTTCAGTATCATTCTCTCTGGCACAGACATCACAGTCTGCCCCCGCGCGGCCTTTTTCACATACATCGAGCCCCAATGTTCATTCAGCTAGTAAAGTACATGGCGTTAGGCCATCTTCACTTTCGAGGCACGGGAGTGCGGACCTCGTAAATGGTGGTTGTGAGCTCGGATGCTGTCTGTAGCTCGACAATGAGATAGCTGACTTTGTCGCCTGTAGCTTCCCGGGTAAATTCGCCGTTATCTCAAGCTGACTGTAAGCATCTGCCTTTTCCTCCCTGCTGAGCACTAAATAATTTCTCATTTTTAGTCAACGAGCACGAGCGAGAGCAAGAGCTTAAGCGAGAGCGCGAGCGCGGGTGGAATAAGCCCCATCCGCGTCCCAGAACACCCGAAGTTCACCTTCGACATTCCCACTCGCATGGATTCAACTCAAGCGGTGGTGCTTCTCCCATGCTCCGGCATGGGCTGGGTAGGAGAGGTAGTGTGACCTCATTGAAGAGTCTCGATGACGGCCGCTCGTCCAGGACTAGCTCATTTGGGTCTCAGGCTGAGTGTGAGTGTAGATTCTCTCGGATCGGGGAAAGTTGATTGAGATACCTGGCAGACCGCGAGCGTATTCATGAGTTAGAGAAGGAGCGCAACACGGAACGAGAACAGGATTGGAATAAGCGCCACCCTACGACCTCCCGACCCACGTCCAGCCTTGACATGAACTCTCGTTCATCTCACCGTCCTGAGCGCACTCGGACTCAAAGTCATCCTAGCCGCCCGGAGTCAGTCACATCTCACCACTCTCTTGACCATCTTCGTCGAAAACATTCTTTCAATTCTGGTAGATCAAGTTCTCCGACCAGTTCAGTGCAAAGCCGCGATAGTGAGAAGGAACTGGAGCAAGAAGTTCAGCAAGAAATCAGGCATGCGAGGGAGCGGAATTGGAATGCCCCGCGCCCGAAGTGGAATTCAAACCCTCAGCACCATCGCGGTTTATCGGTGTCGCCGTCATCATCGACCTCTACCTCTCATATCCACTCTCATTCTCATAGTCTTCATGCAAATAGCCCAAGGGTAGAATCGCCAACTCATCGTTTGCACACAGGCAAACCCACTTTGCGACTTAGTTCAAGTCATTCATCTCTAATCATGAACAAAGCACCCTTGGTTCCGTCTCCCGTGCCCCACACCGCCAAGGGCAAGGGCAAGCAGCAGGCGGCGAGTCATTATCACACCTCACGATCTAGCTCTCCTCCGCCTCCCGTAGACCACACCGACCCGCACATGAAAGAGAATGGAAGCGCTTTAAAAACACCTGCTTCAAGCACCCGCTTTGGGTGGCAATTCCCGCGCAACAAGAATCCGTTGCCCCCACTGGAATTTGATGAGCATTCCCAAGATGGACTTGCAAGTCCAGCACATCCAAGAACGTTGTCTTCACCGTCGCCCACTCCAAATTCAAGGCCGACGAGTAGAGCTTCTGCTTCCATCAAGCCCAGCCATATTCCCGTGAGATCGCCCCATGTCTCCGAACGTAACGTAGGTAGTTCTTCTGGACTTAAGAAGGGTCATAAGAGAAGTACCGCGGAATTGAGCGAGCCGGCAGGTGGAGTCCGTTCTCGCTCTACTCCAGAACCAATACCTTTTGCCAAAGACAATAATCATGAAGATTCTGTCTTAGGTATGTCTGGTCACCTTGCTCGTGACCGAATATTAACTTTGTTCTCTACAGCCAGCGACGAAGAGTTGCCTTCGCCATTACACATCAGTACACCTACCATGCGGCCTGTGCAGTTGCCAGATGACCATATTTCGTCTCCTGGGTCGCCGCCCAAAGCCGCCCCCAGCACTGATGAAACTCGTCTACAGAAAGTACTCGCTCGCTCGTCAACTTTTGACAGGTCGTCACCAACACCTTGGCCTCCACCACCTCCAGAACCAAGCTTGGCCCTGACAACACCCCCTCGCCCACAGTTTTCTAGCTCACCAAAAGTCGAGTTCAAGACACCTTCACCTCCTAGAGGCTTACCTGAGCTTCCAGGTCCGCCGTCGTCTGAGGAGGAGAGAGACGGAGAGAATGACTGGATGCCTGGTCGGCCTCATCTTGACGTTTCGTCAATAAAGACACCCAAACCACCAGGTGCATGGACTTCCACGCCATTACAGGCCCGCCATGATTCTCTTGTCAGAGCTCATACATATCCTGATTCCGACGGATTAGGCGAATCTATCTCAGAAGGCGGGCTTGCAACCCCCGTCGCATCATTGTCCAGATCATCTTCCCTTCCTGCACAGACCCCCCTTCCCCCCGGTGCTTGGCTACTTACACCTGCTATCGACAGGAGAAGAAGCGTATTGAAAGTTCGGTTCGATATTGAATCAGAACATTCAACATCGGATGCACTTGTTAATGGCCACGCACACTCGGAAGACGTAAATGGTCCTCAAATTGAGAGCCAAAGTGAGAGCTCGTTTGATGTTTCTACTCCAAAAGGGCAATCCAGTTGTTTGCCTCCGCCGGTTGAGGCCAAGGAGGAAGAGGTTCCCACACCTGTCACGCCCAGGTCTACGCCACCTCCGTCACTTCGCAAGTCTCCAAGTATCCGCGTTGTCGATGCTTTCGGCAGAGAGCAAATGTCAGATGACATCGTCCAAAATTCAACGGTAACGTCGCCTATGCCTGTGCCTAATACTCCTCGCGGTAGGAGTTCGGTCAGGATTGTGGACGCCATGGGTCGTGAAGTCGAAGAAGTCCTCGAAACAACTAGTAGCGAGAGCAAGGGTGAGGAAGGCATCATCCTGGGTCATAATGAAGCCTTGAGGCGTGTTCGGACGTCAATAGCTGACTTAGCCTCAGGACTCAATGAAGTGGATAGGTCTGTTTCTGAACTACTTGGGCTTTACGATGTTATATCTGATATTGATTACTTCTGTCTTAGCTCTAGCAACGAGCTGGAGTTCCACGAAAAGCGACTGGATGAGCTTAATGACGTCTCTCGTGCAGCAAGAGATGCAAGGCACAAGCTTTCTCAAACTCTTCGAATGACTCGGAGTGCCGAGGACAATCTTCGGAGCAAGTACGGGTCCTTACGAGCCAGTATGAGAAAGAGCAAACTGCTGGTCAGTCAGACTTTTGACGAATCCATTGCATTGCTCTTATTACATTTATTATAGCCTGCAATCATCACCGACTCTCGACTTCCGTGGACTCAGAACAATGCTGTAATATTCTGGGGTGTCGTCATCGTGCAAGTCCTCCTCATCCTCATCATGTACCGGTCGGTCGAGTTCTCGTCAACCACTCGATGCCTTTCTGATTCAACTCTTCCCTCTAGGATCTCAACTGCTCGAGCGAAAGACATCTTCCTAAACACTTATTATGACCCGTACTATCCGGAATTACATCTCTATGCTACGAAACCGGACACTTTTCGCCTCTCGATAGCCCATGCCTCTCATTGGTCAGTCTTCACCATTCCTGATACGCTTCAACGTGGCGGCTGGAAGGCTGCTGCGTCGGAAGCGTGGAATGGAGTAGCTATGGCAGTGTGGGACTGGCAAATGCAAGTTTGGGACACTTGGGGCGCTGGCCAGACGGTGTCATGGCCGCCCACCTAATTTCATCACTTTCTGTGCCGTACAATATGGGGAAGCGTATGTTCTGCTTCTTTTCCTTATCATTTCTGCATGCCCAAGTTAATTTGTCACTCTGTCTGGAATTGTTGTCTCGTTTTCATTCTGTCAATGTGGATACCTCTGTCATCATACATGTTGTATACATTTAATATTGCAAACACTGCTATATGCACCGAGGAAATGAGAACGTTTGGTCCTGTTGTAAAGTTCAACACATAAATGTGCCAACTACCCACAGGTTTTAAACTGTACTGCAGTGGCTCGAAGAACGAACGTCTTCATGATTGGCTACCGCTTGAACGAGTGATTTTGGGCTAATGTGCAAGGACTAGCACACTAGATTTTGTACCGAGCCATATTCGGGTCGCGAGCGCAACGCTAGTGGCAAGGCCAAAGACAAGGAGGGAGGCATTCACTGGGGTGTAGTTACCGTCTAAAGGTAACTTGACGAGAAGATCAAGAGGCCACTGGACGAGGCCAAACAAGCCGGACAGCGTGTTAGCCATACCATACACTGTGGAAACAAATGGTGAAAATGAGAAGCAACTTGATCTTTGGTGTCATACCTGTGCCGAAAGTTCGGAATCCGAATGTCCTATGCATCGCTCAAAATGGATTGAGCACCAAGTAAAAATTTGGCAGACTCACTTCGCTGAAAAGTCCGACACTGCGGTATACATGAGTGGGCGTAGGATCGTTAATGTACCAATACTGAGAAGCTGGGGCGCCACTGCGGATGACATGCCTAATGCTCCGAAAAGCACACCAAACACGGCAAGAACAAGAATAGCATCACGACTTGATCTTTTGTCGAGCAGGAATCCTACGAATGGAATGCCGACTAAACCTCCAAGTGGAAGTAGGTAAGTGAAGGCCATGGTGAGCGAGTCGGCCAAAGTAGGATCTCCAGTGTAAAAGAGCAGTTGCGAGTGCCTGACGGTATTAACGTCAGAGGAATATCTAAAGTGATGATAATCGGTCTCGACTTACGCCGATTGGATGTAGAAATTGATACGGAGCATGTGTATGCAAAGGAAAATAGCTGCCAGCCTAAGCGAAAAATAAAGTGAACCTACAAATGACTGAAAATCAAAATACACTCACCAGAACCACGAGGACATAATTTGTGTCATTGAAGATCGTCCAAACAGTTTGCCGGTCAATGGATCTCCAGAAAGTGTCTTGTGCAGAGCCTTACTCTGGTCTGCATTTCCAGCATAGAGAATAAGTGATGAAGGCGGGTCGTCAGCGAAGTCGGGCCTATCAGAAATCTCAGCAACGACCGCTTGTCGCCTGGTTGAGTAAGTCGTATGATCGTCGCAAAGTAGAGTAGTCCGTTCGTTTGCTAATCCATCGACAAATTTCTTCGTGGTATCGTCACCTCGCGTATAGACAGTTCGTGGAGCCAGGGTTATCTGCTCGGCAACAACACTAAACTCACTTAGCATAAATTCCAAAAGATGGATGAACCAAACTACATACGCCAATCCCAAGAATGCATATCCCCAAAACCATTTACGATGTGTTAACCAGCCCTGAGAAACGTAGTATAGTTCTCGATAGGCCACCATCGGCAGCGAAGACGCATCGAAACACCCAGTGATCACCGACAGCACCAGGCCTGAATTTCGAGGAAAGGCGTTTGACAGATGGAACGACGAAAGAAATATAAGAGGAGAGCCAATAGCAATGACGACATAGCCGCTGAAATGTAAGTTCAATGATAGGCAGCTAGACTCGAGCTACGACGAATAGATATATACTAACATCATGTATGAGTCGAAAACTTTGCCAAATTATATGAAGTCAGTAATCCGGGAAGCCTTCAAGTTGTGGCTGTGAAGCTCTCACCTGGTATTCGTGTACCCAGACCAAAGCAGAAACATCCTAGAGCAAACAGAACTCCTCCTAGAATACTAGTACGCTGTGGGCCGATCTGATCGAGAGTAAAGCCAATGGGGAGAGCTGCGACCTGATATGAAACGCACGGCGTTAGATTGATGTCATGATACAATAGTATGGAGACGAACATTGGTGACGACCGTGGCGATCGTAAACATAAGATTAAGGCGAATATCCTTGTTGCAAGTCAATGAGCACTGAGTACTAGAAATTCTCTGGACTTGAAGCTTACTTGATCTTTGCACGGAATGGGTTGATCAGTTCCAAATTCTCCATTGTCGCAGAGGCCTGCATATACTCCCTCAGATACTAGTACTGGTTTGAGGGCTACACGTCATGCAATTGATCAATCGCTGTGCATAGTAGAGCCTGAGCGTAGAAGACACACCAGCAAAACCAAAGATGATTCCACCGCATGTGAAGCAAAAAAACACAGCAAACGCGACCTGGGCGGCGCGTCTCGCTACGGAAACATTGGTTGCAGAAACCATTGCCAGCACTATGTATTTTGTTCGCCGTGCAGCCGAGCCCCAAATCGCCTGTACACTCTACGTTCGATGAAGTATCGTCTGCAAAAAAAGCGCACCAGAAGAGACCAATATTTCGCCTGGAATCAGAGTCGGCGGAGCAAAACACCAGAGACAAAAGTGTCTGTGCCTTCTGCATTCTTAAGTACATTTCAATGACTGTCGGTGTTCGGGACGAGTACCCGAATATGGATGCAGTACTTCCAAGAATGGCAATTGCATTTGCCTTTTACTTGTCATGACACCGTCTAAACGCCAACAGCGAGTGTGATCGTGGGGGATAGAAGAAGGATTTGACAGAATAACTGTCAGCTGGTGCATAGAAGGTGAAATCATTGTCGTTGTTTGTCGTGTTGCACCGGATCTAACCCCCCTGCAGACTGGCTTCGGAGGAAAATTCCGGAAAATGGTAGACGTGCTGGTCACCTGCTTCCCCTCTTCTTTGTATTACGTGCTATTATGCAAGGCTATACGTAAAACTACAGCGACTTCACGACTATACTACTGTTACAGTCACCTTGACGTCATAATACCGGCCCTGGCACCACCGACTATAATTCTTCCGATGATGTGGAACCCAGTGAACGACTGTGCGCCAACGGTAACGTAGTTTTATGTCATGCCATGTCATAGGAGCTCCGGAAGCGGTCGCAACCCTTCCGCAACTGGCTACAGGCGCAGTGACGTGTTAGGTATAAAAGGGCGGCATACAGTATGATTCACTCCCAAGCACAATCTTCTCACATACTTCATATCAACTTACAACATTATAACAATGTCTTACAACTCAAACAACGGACCAGATAAAGGAACCGGCCAGTTCCACTCTGTGAAGGGAAACGTCAATGAGACGGTGAGTCCGCCACAAGTGGTCATGAAGCCCACTTACATTTCCCAACGCCAGATCGGCAACGTCACCGGTCAGAAAGACTGGCAACGGGATGGTCAGGCAGAACACAGACGAGGAGAAGCCGAATATGATGCTGCCCGCGCCAAAGGCTTTGTTGAAGGTGTCGGCGATCGCATCTCTGGCAAAAAGGACGCTGTGCTTGGCGCTC
Organism: Piloderma croceum F 1598; assembly: GCA_000827315.1. Lineage (NCBI taxonomy): Eukaryota > Fungi > Basidiomycota > Agaricomycetes > Atheliales > Atheliaceae > Piloderma > Piloderma croceum. Next base: position 326,668 of record KN832970.1, read on the forward strand.
TGAAAGGTGACAAATCGCAGCAAATTCAGGGTGAGCACACCATCACGTCAATGGGATGATAATTAATTCTTCTGCAGGAAATGTCCAACATGACAAGGGCCAAGCTCAGCAAGACATCAATAACGACCACTGACGGACTCGCGCACATCAAACGAGCATAGCGATATGTATCAAGTAGTACAGATTGTCATAATACATACCACAGCCCTTGACCAATGACTGGCCATAAAATGAGAGAAATGAGACCTTGTTTTCAGGTTAAGGCAAGATTTGGTTCCGAACTCCGATTATACTATTAGTACAGGTTGTTCATCAACGTCTACTACTTAGTACGACTGACCAAGGCAAGGTACCATGGACACTCAGCCATCCGAATCGGCTGCAACTCTGCTGTCAACCATTCAACAATTTACCGCCCACCATGTTTTGCAATCTCCCGCAATCCACCCTTACGCTGCATCTTCCGAAGATTCGAGCGGTATTCTGTATGACATGATACAGGCGACCAATCAGTTGTCTCATTCGCTCAACTTGCTCTCTTCAGTCCCTCTTACGAATCCCAAACTAGTCTCCAATCTGCGTCAACAAACCGCTATTTCTCACACTCTTCACCTGGTCTGTCCAAGTCACCTTGGTCGGTCTCTCAGCTAAACATTTGCTAGTCAGACCAAAACATCAGCCAGACTGTCTTGGCCCTTCGTACTCGCTCCGGAACATCGTATGGCGAAGATATCCCGCTCAATCCAGTCGCCCTCATGGACTGGGTCGTATCGCGTCTCGAATCATGGGGGACGTCCGTAGGAATGGAGACTTTCAAAGACAACATAATGCGTGACGGTGATTGGACCGTCGTACTAGGTGGGAAAGTCCTCGTCCTCGACATTGATTTCTCCTTCGACCGTGCGTTGGATCCAAAGAAGCCTCGCATAGGCGTAGAAAGACTCAAGACGTCCTATGCCGCTCCTAATAATATCACCGATGGATCTATTACAGCTAATACTGAAGGATCTTCCTCGCTTAATGCGCTTCTTGCGGGGGCCATCAGAGCATTTCTGGAGGAAGTACAGAAGGACCTTGAAGCGCAGGATGCAGTGGAAGCTGAGAGGCTCGGGAAGATCGTCGTGAGCCATCTGAAGTACCTCATGGTGCTCGACAAGCTTGCGACACGAAAAGAAGAAGATGGTGGTGGTGGGATACGGTGGTTTGTCGATGCAGATGAGCTCGGTGCTGGAGTCGAGAAGTTTGCGGGGAGTGAGGCTGATGCCATTGTTAAGTATGTTCTCCCAGTGTTGTTAATTCCAATGGCACTGAAATTACTTTTGTTAATAGTTCTCTGTCGCTACCTCGTGCGCCACTAGACATATATCTTCAACGTTCACATGGACTTCCCCTACCGTATCTAGCATCGCCTGCACTGTCGTTCTTGACATATCTATCCCCACTGGCGTACCTTTCTATTCTCAAGACAGCACCGCCTTCCTCTCCGTCCTCACAGTCGAGTGATAATTTGCCAAAGTTCGATATTTCCCTCACCCATCTTCGTAAATATCTGTCTGCTCACCCACGGCACAAAGGAGTGACAATTGCTACGCTAACACTTTCACAACTCCAGTTATCAAATCAAAATCAACTGCCCTCAATTCAAGTCGACAGCGACGTCATCGCCCGACCGACTTTCCCGTTCGCACAACCGGAGAGCTATCATACATTCCCACAGTTACCTGCTTCGCCTCAAAATACATCGTCCTCGGATGAATCCTTTTCGTGGATCCTAGACTTCACGTCTTCCGGGCAATATCCTGGCGTCGTCATGAGCCAGTCAAGAATGCATGCGATAGAATCCGTTCTGGATGTTTCAGGAATGAGCGAAATGGATGATGTTGGAATGATGGGGTTCGGAGGTGGACAGGGACTGAGGAATTGGGTTGATTTGCTAGTGAGAATCTCCACTTTATTTTTTGTTATTGGAATGGTGATATAGATCGATGATACAGTTCAATCCCGAAAAATCTATTCCGCTTTCAATGCCATCATCTGAAAGATACACCTCCCTATACGTAAGTTCATTGGTAACACCTGGCAAAATTATCATCTCAATATCTGGTCTCCATAACGAACACAGCGTTCCCCGTCATCTGCACATCCCCCGCTTCAACTACGCCTGACCACACCCGATGAACCGGGCTTCGTGCTCGATAGAATAAGAGTAAAGAACATGAAGGAGGTCTGGGGCATTTTGGAGGCGAGAAATGACATTTGTTGTTCTGATAATCTGCTGACGCCTTATGATAAAAACAGATTGTAAAAGAACAATGCTGGCTGAACGAAATTTTGAATGCCATTGAATGGGTCCCAGAAGGCTTTACGAAAGAAGCTCTACAAGAAGGAACAGACAACCTAGCTACCGAAGATATGCTCGAAGCCCTCCTGAAGGGCACTCACACGCCCGCCAAAATACCTGTGGAAGTCTATATACCTACACCCATCGATCCAAGGTTCTCTACCCCCGACTTCTCATTTGATGTGCCAACGACATCCACAGCTCGCGCTCATCTACCCCCCAAAATCACAATGTCGCTCCCTGAACGACCACCTGTATCCGGGTTCGTTGAGATAGTCGTATCTTACGACCACACTCGATCTAAGGGAGTAAAGGTCGACGTTGGGGGTGGGATGGGTATGGGTGTAGAAGCGAGCGGGGTCGACGTCGAAATGCTCGAAGAGGTGTGTAGGCGAGGTGGCGTGTATGGATTGGCAGGCAGGGTTTGGAAAGGGTCGAGTAATGTAGAGTAGATTTCGACGAGCACTCAAAATGCAGGACCCATGATAATTCGGTTTCTTTATTTAAGCCATATATTCATTCCCATTTGTGTACTTTATTTCAAACGATCAACAATCGGGTAGAGGGGAAGGAATGTCTAAATCTTATATAGTTGCTGAGGTCCTCTCTGCCAATTTTTGATATAGGCTAGTCAAATTTTTTGCCGAGTGTGGGAGCTCGCCCATTGCAACTTTCTCCATCTTGGCGGGGAATGCTTCCAAGACCTCCGGTGAACTATAGTGTCGGTACAACACGTCCATTTCCATTTCCATAATCGCAGGATATCTAAGGTACCAGTAATTGCTGTTAGCATGTATATCATGGGCAGTCAGGCAACTTACCTTGAGGTAAAAGTAGAAAAAGCCTCCTCCACTATATTTTGCTTAGATAGGCCTTCTGCGATTGAGCTGAGGGCGAGGACCTTCAGATTGTGAAGACCCATCTATGGTGTGACGAGTGAAAAGGGATGAACTGAATGCACAGACACTTGCTCACCTTGGTCGCCAGACGGTACATAGATTTCGGCGAACAAGCGATAGTATTCGGTGGGATGAAGAGAGATGACGATGTTTGCGATTTGAGAGGCAGAAATTTGATATCCCCCGAATACAGGTACATAATTAGCGCTTGCCACCTGAGTAATACGCAGAAGAGGGTGTGTAAGCAGGAGTATAGTAGGAAATTAATTACACACACACGTTTTGAAAGCTGTATCTGTGACAAGAACCGTGCGGCCCACGGTTTGGAAATGCGCCGGGGATGTACATTCCTCAGAGGGCCGCCCTTGAGTGACCTTCGCATCAGGTCTGCTGTCGACGTCAGCTGTAGCGGTAGACTGTAAGTTAGTAGGGTGATGGTTCATATGTGATTGTATTTACACTCATACACACTCGCTGGAGGTTGGGACCCATCGATGGCGGTGACAGCATCTTCTCCCTCATCATCTAGGTCACTATCAGATTCATAGTCGTATTTGTCCGTGCAAGCCTCTCCCCACGCAAAATATTCACCAAGGTCTACGATGGGAGACTCTGGAGGTCTCTTTTCAGACAAATCTGATATCATGGGCTTCAGATATATGCTGCGAAACCAGAGAAACAGAACTACTGACGGGTCTTAAAATAAGTTGATTTCTCCTGCAGCAAAACGCCATTTGCAAAAAGAGCAAGAGGTCGTCCAACCTGCCTTGGTCACAGTCGCCGCGAGAAGACACCGAACCTCGTGTCTACAAACACGCCGGTTTGTAGAGAGCGCTCTAGAGCATTACGGGTCTCCACCTGCAACCTCGGCTGCGGCAGGTCCAGACTAGCTGCAGTGAAAGACACTTTGAAAGTCAGTTGCGGGTGTGTGGTTATCTGATGCGGGCTCCATGATACCAAACGAACAACATCTAGTTCATCCAGAGTTATTGTTTGTTCACCAAGATCAACGTATTCCTCGTCATTCGAGCCATCAGATTGCAACATGACCGCAACTATCAGGGTACCAAGTTTGGGGCAAGCTACATGACAATCGAAGAAAATGTCTATTTCTGGGGGATGGTCATCATGACAAATGGCGAATCGCCAGCCCAGACCACAGGGCTTGCTATAAACGTGATGATTATTTTGTTCGCAACCCAACGGACGACCATTCTTGTGAAGTAATTTGAACGTGGATGTGATGGAGTTACTAGACCAGCGTTCTGCCCGCTTCAGCATAGTGGGAAAGAGGTTTGAAAGAGCGGATTCGTTAGAACAGACAAAGATGAGTTTGATGATCGATGCGAGGAACACGTTGCAAAGGGAGGCTGCAACTCCTGAAGCCTGAGCGCTAGGCAACGCGGCAGAAAAGACGCCAGAGTTAGATCTAAAGAATCGGATTGTCTCGTCAATCAATCAAAACTACGTCATGGGACTTCTTGAGTGCCAATACGGGTGCGAAAGAGTCTCAGATTGACAGACACAGAAGAGAGCATAGACTGAACCGGAAATAGCAGGGGTGCGGCCAGATAGATGCGAGATGAGATGTGTCATTCACGAGCCCAGTCAATGAACATACAGCAACATACAGCAACATACTGTCTAGGTTTCAGCTAATTGAAACCGGCCATACCCCCAGTGGGAAGTCACGATGAAGAGTCATCATCTGTAGTGGACGGTTCAACTTTAGACGGATCGACTTCCTTCCGTAGCTTGCGAGTTTTCTCGCGGACAATATTTCCTGCCCGGACTAGAGCGTCAGAACCCACATTGTTCGTAAGGATACTCTTGACCTGAAGGTAAAATAGAGTTTAAGATGATGTGCAGTGGCACAGTCGGGAACGCCCACCCGTTGTTGCGTATCATCAAACATACGTTTTGCCCCTGGTCCACCCTGCTCTGCCAGGCGTCTCAATTCGTCAAAAGCACCATCAAGCTTCTCTTTCGCAGCTGGATACTTTTCCCACATCGGATCGATGACGCTTCCACCAGCTTTCATACCAAGTTCATGAAGGTCAACAAGATACTTCTTCAGTACGTCTGTCACTTTGACAGCGGTTTCCAGAGAATCGTCGTTCTGTCGCGTTATAGCCCGAACTTGGTCGTATGCTCGTTGCGTAATGGCGCTGGCTTCTTCCTGGTGAGCTTCGAAGACTTCGTCAACCGAATCAAAAGCGGCGTCGACGAAAAACCCTGCTCCAGGAACAATGGCAACATAGGACTTGGCCGCCTTGCGCAAGTAAGCCAACGCTGCGCTGCTAGACGTTTTGCTCTTATTTGAAAGAGCTTGCGCCGATATTTCAATGTAAGTTCTGAAACTTTTGGTAGCGTCGACAGTTCTTTTGATACCAGAAAAATGATACCACGAGTACGCTGATAGAAAATGATTAGTGTTTTAAAATCTGCTTAAGAGCAGCTTTGTCGAAGATTTACCTCCGGCGATAACAATTAGGCCTCCACAAACGCCTGCAGCTATGTGGGACGCAAAGCTTCCGCGGAATGACGGCCTCTCGGTTGAATATGGCTTGTGCAAATTTGGCAGGCGCGTGCGCGAACGAGTCACTGTGTGACGTAGACGTAACACCCTCGGTGATACCATGAATGTAAACGGCATGAAGACTCGGTCCAAGTCAAGAAAGAGTCAAGATAGACGGAACCGATGTCCAGCCCATGAAGATGCCGTGTTGTACGCGTCTCCGGACAGGTCGGAGCTATTATATAATAACCGTATATGGCAAGTATCCGTAACTTCAGCATTCTGGCTAGTCCATCGCTGGCACATTCAAGTTGTATATAAGAATGTCCTGATCCTCCCCCTTGTCACCATCTCCTCCCATCGTTATTTACTGAGCCTTCATGTCACAAACCAAAGTCATCATCGTGGGTTGCGGAATCGCTGGGCCTATCCTTGCCACATTCCTCAAACTCAAGGGATATAAACCCGTAGTCTACGAAAGACTCACGCTCGACCATGAGGGTGGTGTTGGTTTGATGTAAGTCTTCTTCGGTCTGATGAAACGATGTTCTAATTTGTCTTTGAATCCAGGTTACAACCCAATGGTCTTCGCGTACTTGCTCTTATCCCCGGGTTTGACATAGACAAGATCTCGGGTCAATATATTGACAAATTGACCTTTCGATCTTGGATCCCGGAGGATGAAGCGACTCTCGCTGAAATCGACGCATCTACCAAGGAGCGATTTGGATACCGGATGAAAGGAGTCGATCGCCCTGGTTTCCGCCGTTTAATCGTCCAAACCGCAGAGGATCACGGTGTGGAGATCCACTGGGAACATTCACTCGTCTCTCTTGAACAAGGAACTGACGAAGTACATGTCAAATTCGAGAATGGACACAGCGACACGGCGAGTTTCGTCATTGGGTGCGATGGCCTTCACAGCAATACCCGTGTTTCGATCTTCGGGCGTGAAAGGGCAGACTTCACTGGCTTAACCCAGGTATTTAATTCTTTGCATCTTTCAAACTTATTAACCGACAATTGATTTTGAAAGACCGCTGGCGAAAGTCCAACTCCCGCGTCGTACTCCGGAAAATTCTACATGAGCAACATCTACGCGAATGGAGTCTCCATGATCGCTTATCCCATTAGCGCAACCACTACCTCTTGGGCGTAAGAGACAGTTTTTGTGTTGCATCGTCTCCGCTTAAACTGACGGCATCATGTTGCAGTGTGACACAACAAGAAGACGAAGCCAAAGAAACATGGCGAGCGATGGACCAGCAAAAACAGGACGAGTTCAAAAACAGTCCCCTGGCAAACTGGGGATTCGAGGGAGAAGGGATCGTGAGAAGTGCTCCGAAGCTCATCAAGGTAACAAATAAAAGGTTTATCGTCATACTGGATCCTGACAAAACTATGATCAGTACGGTCTGTATGATAGGCCTGAACTAAAATCATGGTATAAAGGTCGGGTGGTGCTCCTTGGAGACGCTGCTCATCCCACAAGTCCTGTAAGTTTGTCTATTATAAATGTCATGTCCATACTCTCTGACGACGATACTGCAACAGCATCTTGGACAAGGCGCTAACCAGGCTTTTGAAGACACCTACCACCTCGTTCGCCTCCTAGTCAAATATAACCCCGAAGCATCGCAACCGTCCACTGAGCTGCTTTCCACTATCTTCAGTGAATACGAAGGGATCCGTATAACAAGGACAGCAGAGCTCGTGAGAGGCGCGAGAAAGCAGGGTGAAGTTCGGACCGTGGTCGGTGTTGAGGCGTGCTTGGCTAGGAATGAGATGGTAAAGAAAATGTGGCAGGATGACGAGAAGCTATGGGACGCGGCTGACTATCTGCTGAGTGGGCCTTTCAAAGGCAAGAGCGAGATTTAAATTGTAATGTGCCTCATGCTGCATTCTATGTCTACGAAGATTCAATAGAAGTTGGTTTGTTGGTTCTGGACGGACAGTATTAATCATTTCAGAAAATCCCACATGATGAGTGCCAATGGATATATCGCAAATGCAAAAATGAAATACACAGCATATCTACTCATCTGGTACCTCAATCTCCCCTTCGTTAATCGCATCTATGATGTCATGAGGCGGCTTGCCATCAATAGTGCACCCAACACTCTGCGCAGTCCCGAGAATTTCCTTAACACCACCAGCCAAATCCTTTGCGAGTGATTTTGATCTCATTGTCCGTGCAATGCTGAAGATCTCATCAAGCTCGATGTTCCCAGAGTGTTTGATGTTCTTCTCCTTTTTACGGTCTCGTGGAGGCTCTGGGTATTTAGTTAAAATTGAATTCATAGCAAATATGACGGCGAATAAAGATGCTCACCCTTGAGAGCCTTGATGACCAAAGAAGAGGCAGAAGGGACGACCGAGACCGTTGCTTGTCGATTTTGAATTGTGAGTTGGACCGTTACCCGTAGACCCTTCCATGCACCAGTAGCCTTGGCGATATCTTCACCGACCTTCTTGGGTGACTGCAATATACAATTAGACCCCAGTCATAGGCTGGAGGCCGGCGAAGTACGCACCAAACCAAGAGGACCGATTTTGGGGGCGAGCGCAGACGAGGCACCGACTTCACCACCTGTCGCGCGCAGGTAGATGATCTTGATTTCAGTGGGGTCCTAAAAAACCAAAGAATGTCAGAGATCATCCGAAAATAATGGATCAAGTGAGACTCGCGAGTTTGGGGGCCATTGTGGATGTTGAGGAATGAATGTGGTGGGTGGTGAAACTCGAGTTGTTTCGGTGTACACGATTTAGAGTTCAGTGAATGAGCCTCTAGAAAAAGGAATATTTCTTCACGCCACACGGGATAATAGATAGGGGATATCCTATTTTGGACCGGCTGGACAATGTAATTGCGGAAGGGTTTCCATCTTGACCTGTTTCAACGAGGACCTAGTGCGATGGATGCATGGAATCCTCGGAGAGGGTTGAAATCGAATTGCCCAGGGATTTTATGGATGCAAACATCGATCATCTCGCTTTGCTCATAGGTGGACGTCCTTTCTGGATTTTTGAAATTCATTGACTCAACTGCAGGCTAACAGGCGATATGCTTGAACGTCTAATGACCCACAACGATCGTATTCCATTATCTCCGTATGTGCAATATACTTTACCTTAATTTTGACCGCTAACTTTACTGTAGTGAAAGTCTGACACGATTTCACTCAAGATCAGCACCTAATATCACTGTACTGGACTATTTGAAACGCATAGTAAGGTTCACCAATGTTGAGGTGTGTTATTTTGTAATCTCGAACAAGGATAACTTGTTTACAGCCTAAATGCTGCAGAAATCCTGTCTACTCCTTACGCTGCACTATATCGACCAGATCTGCACGCGGATGCCTCTCTTTACTCTTTCCTCTCTCACCTGCCATCGGTTCATCATCTCCGCGATAGCAGTCGCAAGCAAAGGTCTCTGCGACACCTTTTGCACCAATAATCTTTACGCCAAAGTCGGCGGCATAACTGTGACGGAGCTCAACATGCTAGAAAGGGAATTCCTTCAAGCAATCGACTGGCGTCTGACGGTTAGCAATTATTCTTCTTACTGCTCGACGCCCTGCGCATCGAATGTCACTCAGCAGTGGGATCTGATGGGTCTTTCTTTATTGGTTGTTTTTATGGTCAAACCCTTCTCTGGCCGCTAGTGCACACGAGAAGTCCTCCAGGAGTATTATGTCAACCTCATCAGGACCAATAGTACAGGGCAATTTACCATCGTGACGTCCAGCAACATTTCGTCAGATAGCGAAATGGACAGTGTTCCGTCTCGATCAACATCACCTACTACTGGATTGCGTCCGCATCCTTCGCCACACGCAGCGTCAACCATCCTTATAGATCCAGCCCCTCCATCCGCGCGAGTTACTTGCCGACCTACGATTGAGCAGAATATGGCTTTCGCCGACCTGCAACAATCATTGGATAGAAACGCGGAAGGAGATAGAGGCGGGTAAAAACGGTTTGACATCGAGGCGATGCACGTTTTTCTTTCCAAATCATGACACAAACAATAAATATATGTATATCACTATTGTATTTTATAAAGAGCACAAGGATTGCAGGGCGATGGGTGATTGCACAATGGAAACAAATGTAGTGAGTGGTACAATATACGCAACAAGTCTTCTAAAATCAACAATCCAAGGAAATGAGTGTGTGAGGGGGTACGCAATACGTGCGTTTTGTTCCCTGGGAGTATAAATTGAATGTGAACAAGTTGATTCTGGGCAGAAGAACGGGTTTTCTCGCAAAAAAAAGCAAGTTGACTTCCGTACCGTAACGTATAGCTACTTTACCAATACAACGTGACACATAGAATGTCAAACTTGTACAGCGCGGGACCTGGCCCATGCGCGTACGCAGCTGTGTAATTTGCGAGTGTCCATCCACACAGCATCGTGATTTCTACCGCCGCAGTGCAGACAACATCTTGGCTAATGCATTGATCTGCCCCTTTTGCACTTTCTTGGGCACGCCATCCTCATCTTCAACAACCACCTCTTCGAGATCAAGATGACTCTCCATCGCCTCCTGACTCTCAGATACGGGAACGGGAGTTTTGGGCGACATGCCAGAGCGCTCCACGATAGTGTCCAGCTGGTCTTTGGGCTTATTGCGCACACGCTGCTTGCGAGGAGGAGGCGGGGATCCAAAGATATCGCCCACAGGGTTCATATGCATTTGCCGTGGAAGTTCATTAAGCTCCCAAGGCACGCCTGTCAGGACTGCCAATAATGTTAATCAGGGTCATAAAGTTACAGGACGAGCGACACTCACACTTGACATTCTTCGGCATTTGCTGCTGGGCGGGATCGCTATACATAGAAACCGGGGAATGCGATTTCCTGGGTTTGCTCTGATTGGTGCCTTGTGTTCGCCAACTCGAGGCTGACACGCTCGTTGCTTGAGTTGACACGCTGCGAGAGCTGCTGTTGCTGTAGCTGGTGAAGGCAGAAGACGATGTCATAGCACTCGAAGTAGAGTTGCGCCAATTACTGGAGGTCATGGAACTCGCACTGGAAGCCACAGGCCGTCCACTGCGAGTGCTAGACGGTGAGAGAGTGCGTGGTGAGTTGGCACGTTGATCCCGCTTGAATGGCTGGGGAGCGAGGTGTCCGGAGTAGGCGGAGTGAGCCCACATCAAAGGCGGCGACGAACGCCTTGGGCCAGTGGGAACGGGGGGGACAGGAGATTTTGGACGGCGACCTCTAGCCCAAGAGGACGCTTGGTCAGCATCTGGTGTCTTTGATCGCGAGATACCAGACGACGAAGGAGTAGTCGCGCTCAAGCCCATAATGAGATTGGTGACATTGTTCGCGGTGGCGGACATTGCCGTGGACCTGTTTATATCCGACGGAGGGACCTCGTCGACAGGTGACGCCAAAGGTTTCTCCCCAGAAGAGGTATTCTTTCCGAAACCCAACTTCCACTTCGACGCCTTTTTAGTCACAACAGGAGGTGCCTGGATGACCGGCACCGGTGGCATATCGGTAGAGTCCAAAGGTAAATCACCACGACGCTTCGACGAAGAGCGTGACGCCTTGCTGATCTCGCGGGCCAAAGATTGTGAGGCCGTCGCGAGCGTCTCCAACGTGTCGTCGATCGCTGAACCGGGGAGATGCGGTTGAGGCGTAGGTACACCCGAACCTTTGCCCTTCCTCGCCCCTCGCTTGCGACGCTTATTCGTCGATGTCGAGCGAGAATACATCCCTTCCTCATCCCGGTCCAAGTCTTGATCGAAGAGAGTTGATCTCTCCACTCCAAACGCAGGACCGAGGGACGGCGCGCGAGATCGCAAACCAGCCGCGTGAACGTGCGTATTGATGTCCGTCTGTCTCGATGAGGGACGCCGCGATGGCGGGACAGACGCGGCAATCGGGAAGCCTTGGGTCGAGCTGGTGGAAATGACCCGTTTGTGACCAGATATATTGGTATCCCCGAGATGAGCTGGTAGATCCTTAATCCAGGTCCCAAAGTCCCTCGCTTCGACCCGCTGGGAGTCGTCTTTCGGGTCATCGAGAATGCAGAAAACTTTGGTGGCAAGATACTCGGCGACCGAGCGGGTCATCCCATTAAAACGCTGCATAAAGAAGGCGACGGGTTGCTTGCGATAAAGATCGAACGAATTGCAAGTTCCGTACGCCGTATCTTGCCACGGGTTGCAGTGGTAGAGCCTGGGCGCAAATTTAGTAAGCGACGAATTGGCACATGGCAAGCAAACTCACATGTTGATCAACACGATACCAAGAGACCAGACATCTGCGGCACGAGGCTTATACGTAGGATCCACATTATTTCTGCATTCTGTAAGATCGCGTCGATGATCAGCGGCCGATCGCGTGCGTGTTTGAGCGAAAAACCTACCATAGCTCATGTACGGCGCACTGCCGCAATCCATGTCGGAAGACTCGGGATCGGTGGTGGACAGACCGAAATCCGTGAGCTTCACAATTACTTTACGTTCGCGGCTGCCATTAGGCAACGTTGACCAACCATCCATTACGATAAAGTTTTCGGGCTTAATATCACGATGGAAGACTTGCTGATCGTGACATGCCGCAACTGCGTCGCACATTTGAGAGAACATAGATGCTATGAGCCGAAGACGATTACGAGACAGTAGCAGAGAGGGGTGTAGATTAGATAAGAGACTAGGGGTGGGGGGTGTTCTTGAAGATGAAATGGCTTGTTCCGATGTAGGAGACTCAGGCTCATAATGATCGCGGGCTTTTTCCAAGAAGTAAAAGAGGTCCTCTCCAGGAACAAATTCCAGGAGAAGAAGGAGAAATGATGAAGTTTCAAACGTGCGGTGCAGCGTTGCGATATTGGGGTGAGATCGCAACGACTGGTGGATGGTGACCTGCAACGGTGAATTCAGCATTGGCTGTGTAAATTGTCATACAATTGCACTTACCTCAGCCTTTTGCGCCACCAAAGCCTCCTCGCCGTCGATGTCAACTTTGGAGAGACACTTGATCGCAAAGTCGCGGCCGTACTCGATGGTCGGACGACTGGTGATCTTATCGTCCAATTCCATACCCTCGATCGAGATATGCCCATCCGTCGAGGGTGCCGGACGGGAAAGGACTTCTCGAACGAGGTACACGACTGCGTAACTGCCGGTACCGAGGCGCCTGATGACTTCGAATTCTTGGGCAGGGGCTTCGGATTCATCTGTAGGATGAACTGAGACAAGGCGTGTGTCCTCGCCTTGGAGCTGGATGCCTTCTCCTACTACGTCACCCGGCGATAGGACATCCCCAATGAGCGAGGATGCCATAGAAGAACGTCTTGTTGAACTTGCGTTTTCAGAAGGGAGATTTGTTGTTGTCCAAGGATGGGAGGCAGAAGGGCCGGGAAGAGGAACGGGAGATGAAGTGTATGTCGGTGATGCAGGTGAAGATGGGGAATAAGAAGAAACATTAATTGGAGAAAGGGGAGATGTGTGTGGATTCGAAGCGGAAGGAATAGAGCTGGGGACATGCGTGGGACGACGAAGGTTCAGCTTGGAGGGGAGAGGGGGGACGGGTGGGGTACGAGAGGACGAGTCATTAGAGCGAATGCCGCTGCGGTCTTTCTTACGAGACGATGAGAGGGACAGAGGAGGAAGTGGATACTGCAACATGAGCGGTCACAAGTAAGGCTCTGTTCTCAATGAAGAGACGGCGACGAGTCGGTTCAGACGAGACCGGCTGGAAGTCTGAGCTGGCCAAGGCCGAGATACATACACCAGTGGGGGAAGGGGGAGGAGAAAAGACGTCCCGCCGACGTCGTGCTTATAAGGCCGTTAGCAGAGAATTAGACTGCGCGGTGATGAGTCACGCTGGTAGTAATGGGGGGTAATGTGGACGTACTACCAGAACCTGAAGCAGACGATGGAAGGGACGGGAAAGAGTCGAGGAGGAAATCAAGAAACGACCACGATGGACAACACCTTCAGAACCAAAGATGAAGCACATGGGTCTACAAACCCGCATGGTCCTCTTTCCTTATCCGGCGTACTGCCTCGCCCCGTTTCCCTCTCTCCTCCTCTTGTTCCCATCATATTCCTCTGCAAATTACATATCAGCTACTACCCCTTCGCCCCTTCGTCAGCCTGGGCCGCCAATCATCGCCCAGCGGAGGCTCTGCCAACTCCCCAACAACAAATTGACATATCGAGTCTAGCGTGGCAAAGGCACAGCTATCCAGGATTAGTCATGCGGTCCTTCTCATTTATTACTTCCCAAGCGCCGTGTTCACCCGCAATAGCTTTTTGTACTTAGAGCAACGGATATCTCTACTCTGCGACGCACGAGCCTCCATCCTGCACGCTTGCTGCGGAACCGGGGAGCACTCGGCCAACATGATGCATTACTATATTAATACACGGCGATCATACACAATTAACCTCTAACGCGAGGACTTCAAAGAAGGTTTAGTAAGTGTCTGTTTTGAGCTCGCGCGACCCATAATTATCCCAACATAGCAGTCATATCATGTATTTGTCCACATAACACATGATGGTCGCATATCACGGTGGCTGATAGACACAATAGACCTCTATCGTGCCCGACGCGTCGGAAAACATAAGCTATCCGCTGTCAGTCTTCGACTCTTTCTTCGTCCAACGTGACCGCCCATCGCTTCTCCAATTCCACCCTTTCTGACTCCTTGAGACAACTTCGTGCCCTAACCACAACCGCCGTCGCTTCTTTCCCCCTTCCATTCATCAGTAACCACCTTCCCCACGCTATAGTTGCCTCAATCGAATCTTTCTCGCGCCACATTTCGTATACTTCTTGAAACGTTTTATGTTCGGCACCGTTCTCGACCAGCAACGAAAATACCTTTGCCCACACCCTCGCGCGAACGAGATATTTGGCGGCCATTTTACGGACACGTTCCCCCAGTAACTTGCTATTGTTGGCGTCCACGTGCAAGGTGGCGTACTGCATCAAAAGGGTTTCATGTACCCCACTCCTTGATGAGTCTCGCATGCTCTCTTGTAGCAATCGCTATTTGCGAAGAGGAATTTTAAAAAATCAACCAATCATGATCATCGAGCTTAAACTGCAAAACACAGGAAGGTCGTACCTCATGTACTCGCAGCCTCTCTTCCATTTCGTCGCCCGTGTAGTGTGCAAGTCCCCATACCCATACGCGCTCAACTTCATCGGCAGTACCTTCCACCGAGTTACGCGCGTTCGACCATGCATGTTCAACCTCTTCTCGAGTTGCGAAGTGTTTCTCGGCGGCCAGTCGGGCAAGCCATACTTCTGCGGACTTAGGTATCTCGGAGGTGTACCTCCGCGCCAATTTCAATACCTTGGCAGGGCTCGGCTCTGTCGGATTGGATGGCGAAATCAAAAGCCGTATGTGACTCGAATATAATGATGGTGATGCGCCTTGTTGGGAGGCGAGCAAACGCAGAGATGATATCAGGTAGAGCCGCTGTAAAGCCACCTCTCAGCAAGTGCCACAGGGGCCCGAAAATACCGGCGTACCAGGTTGACATCTATATCTGGTCGACACCACTCCTCAACAAAGTCGGCGTAAAGGCGGAGAAAACTTTCCCCATTTTTCCCGTCGTGTTTGAGAACAACCAACAAGTTCTCGTTAGCAATCTTCAATGCCCCGACCAAATCTTCGCCGTCCACGTCTGGCTTTAATGACCTGGTGGCAGATAATTTGAGACCCAGCGGCTCATCAGGTAATGTTGTCCGTAATTCCGTGAGCATGTGGTCCAGCAATGATTCTCGGAGGCTTGGCGGAGATGGATATGACGTTATCAAATTGTGTAACGAAATAAACAATTCCGTCCTGGGCAATGCTGTCACAAAATGACATTGTCAGACTTTTTTGTCCGAAAAAAAAGTCTAGGTGACAAGAAGTCACGCGGACACAAGAAACAAGCACTCACCCTTCGCCGCACTCGACAGGACAGATTTGACAATTGCGCCGTCCATGACGGCCTGTCGTGTTTTATCTTCATCGTTACCTGGTGCATCATCATCTACTTGCATCTGTTCCACCATACTGTCATCACCATCCAGGTCCATGGGCATTTCCAAAGCCTTTTCTTTGCCCTTTCCGTCTTCAGCGATATCGATTCCAAGGATGTCCCACCTTCTTCTCAAACCTTCAATGAATCCGAGCTCCATCTTCACATACTCCCTCCACATGTCCACACTGTCTGCATTCAATCGGATACCACGCTGAAGTAATGTACGCGCAGCAGAGGGGGACAGATGGCTTAGCTCATGTGAAGCCGCTATGATGTACAATGCTGGGGTATGTGGATGGAGTTGTAATGCCCTGTAGACGGTCAGTTCAATAATTGCTTTTCAGTCTGCATATACAGCCCAGTGGAGGGTACCTAGCTGTGATTCTGCCGACTAATGCGCGTGCTCCCTCTCGTTTTGCGACCTGTATATATTGTATCCACAGTCCTACATCTGATTTGAATTTTTTGAGTGCCCGTTCGAAGATATGGAATTGTCTGCGGACGAGTGCATAGTCAGACACCGATGGCGGCGAGGGTGGTAAATCTATGGGATGCCATCGTCAACTTTGGTGCATTAGAGGGGTCAATTATACACACGAAGTCGTTCCAGGCGTTTCCTTCTTAATTGTTCAAGGCTCATTTCGTACGCTGCATAGCGAACAAAATCGCTCTTTTTGGCTACACGGCGGACGAGTGCCGTCTCGAACGCTGTGCGTTTTTTCATGATCTGCTTCGTTTCAGCCTGCGCAAAGCTATATATTTCAGCAGTTTCTAGGGAAAGGGATGCCTGAGTTGTGTAGAAGCTTACCGCAGTGAAGAGACCTTTCTGTACGAGGTCCTTGAGCTCTGCGAGCATCTACCTCGACGGGTCAACATAATCCGATTTTAATAATATAAGCTCTGACCTGCTCTTGTTGGAACTGTACCCTCTCCATCGCGCGTAATGAGTATCAGGGAGATATCTGAAAACTTGAGCGTGTTGCAGTGGAGGTTCAACAAGAGCGACGAAATTTATCGGAACCTTTTGGGCTTCCACATCTGGCAGGAGTCGCACGACGGTCGGAACTCGAACTCGGCTGTACCGGACCATTCGTTGGCAGGAACCTCATCATGCCTCAGAAAGCCCATCGACAGACGGGCGGGGCGCTGACCAGACATTCCCGCTCAACTTCCGGTGGTTCTTCCAAGATGGGTCTCAATTTACACTTCACACAAAAGGATCCGCCGGTCCCGAAACTCCAAGAAAAGGCGAAAAAAAATGGAGTTGTTCATGATGTGTGTCATCACAAATGTTAACTCTCGTTTTCCATCCGTGCTGACTCCGGCATGTCTCTGGGTCTTGATATCAGCCAAAAATAACTTCGCCTTTCCCGAGAGTAAATAGCGGTATTCATACATTGAAGGAGCATTCGAATCAGAAACGCTCCCCTAGCAAGCGCGATGCCAAACAGAAGACAGGATTCACCATCTCTAGTCCTGGAGAAGATGAAGACGAATGGGTTTCTAGTGAGGCCGGAAGTGGAGCTGCGACACCAGACGATTCTTCCGATGAAGAAGACCCCAGAAGAGAGAGATCAACAACTCCGGTTAAGGAGGCAAAAGCTGTCCCTGCCTTGGAAAAAGACGGCGTTTTGGTGTCGACTACTCCACGTGCGGAATCTTCCATGTCTCGTGTCGCCACTGCCCGCCCGACTGCGCCATTAGAAGCACAGCCAGCTCCCGTTCCCAGCCAGCTTTCGAATCATCACACCACTAAGCAATTTTCCCATCAGCGCCAGCATACAGAACCGAATTCCATGCCTGCAACTATGTCTCCTACTACTCAATCTCTGCACGAGCACAGTACACGTAATTCAATGACTCGGCCGCCTTCAATGCATTCAATCCGGTCGGAGGCGCCACTGCGTCCTCATCCGCTCATTCGCGGTAATTCATATGGACAGGGTGTGGTACTGGGGTCTACAGCCAAGCCTGCCCCTTTAGCGCCTCTGACGGTGACGTCGGGCTCATCTGCGGCACAGATATCTGCGTCGCCACCAAACTCGTCGAGCTCTCCTACAAGTGTCAAGACAGCCTTTGGGCCTCATTCACCGAACCGACGAACCTCTATTTCATCAGCACGATCTGTAGCTACTCTACCCATGACACCCATGAGCCCACAACCTCACGGCACGCAGTATCACGATCGACACCGCACCGTTTCCAGCATGTCCTCTTCGTCCACATCGTTCGCCGCACTTACGACATTAGCACAGTTGCCCAGTGCAAATTCTCGTCCTTCTACGCCACAGTACACCTCTCATTTCCCTCAGCAGAACCCCCATGTCAATCTGGACGCGATGCATCCTTTGTTACCACCGCCTTATTTAGGGGCCCACTTGACGGTGCTTTCTACGAAGAACCCTGTCAGAGATTCCTTTAGCCGTGTTGTCCGGGCAAAGCAGGGTATGTGATGTCGCTTTCAATTTGTGGAAGATTAGATGTAAGTGTCTTTTGCTATTTTGTTGTTGTAACCTCCCTATTCAATCTTGTGCACAGAATCCAACTATACCAGTTTAGTCGTGCTCTTATCACTGATTGTTTATATGTGTATTCCATAATCACCCGGACCTTGTTTCATTATTCTCGAGCCCAGCGTGCGTCTGCAAATGCTGGCGTAGCCTGGTAGCTCAGATATGGTACGTATATATACATAACATATCCCTACACATCTTTGCCGGATTACTTGACGAATTCGCATCAACATCACTCGAGTGTCAGTTACCCACTTGCAGCTCGCCCGAATCTAGAATGTTCCGCTCGTTCCCGGATCAAGTCGAAGTTGCATCAGGGTCATCGATCAATATTTGTTTCGTGGCCCGTATCTGAGGAAGCTCTGCAATTCTTATATCAAGTCGATAAGCCAGGTATCTCCAAGAAACGAGGCATCACAAATGGAAAGCATCCGTGTTCGGTCGCAGTGGCAAGAGTCATCTAGGTGACTATAGATATCCATATTGGCGAATTCAACCCCAAGGTTCTTTCTTATCTCGTCCTCCTATAAACCAAGTCTATCGTCTCGTTGTCAAGAGGACGTCATGATCATTGCTCTTTGTTAAATTCGAGCCGTGCTTCCGATGAGCCGCGAATGGAACATCCGCAGAGTCATTGACAAGTCAGACGATTGGCACGTAGATTTCCGGTAGCCTGTATATATGAATTGCGACTTGATCGTTTGTTACTCCACACAGACATCCTTAAAACGCGGCTAAACAAAACAGCAGTTGCATGCTGCGACGCCACCTGTACATGATGTTCGCGGTGGTAATGTAACCACAGTCCAGCCACAACCCGCGTAGAAATACGGCGAATACGCGACTTTTCTCCACTATCCCCAGACTCTCAATTTGAATTTGAGATATCAGAATTAGAAGTCGGGGCAGATTGTAAAACATAGGTGTACTACACCGATATCTCAGCACATTCGCTCTCGTTGTACGAGGCTAGCAAATAGTCAAGCAGTTGTCCTAGACCTTGACATTTAATAGAGCGTCTAGATAGCGAGACGTCTCAAATATTGGAAAATACCGTGGTTCACAGACGGTAGAACTCGAAACGAGTCGCGGAGTTCAAATTCACCAAATGTGTCAACTGTAAAACGAGCTCTAGATCATGAACAACCATGCTTGCAACTGAATTACTTCAGGCAGTGGTATCTGAAGTCGCTGCAGAGGCGGACGATTTAACAGATCTATTGAATTTGCGGCTCGTAAACAGCACGTTCTCGTCTTTAGCGACCCCTAAGGTGTTCCGTACGTTTTCTTTAATTTTATTTTTCACCCGTTATATGATCTATCTCAAACGGGCTCAAGAAACCATCCGCGTATATTTTACAAACGAAAGCGCACAACGAATGGTTGACTTTCTGAAGTCATCAAGGCTTGTCCAGTATTTGGAAGAGATTGAAATTTACGTAGAGGCTGAAGACAGCGCGTGGCTCATGTTAGGTCAGTTTTTTTTTTAGTATACTCTCTTTTGAATGCTTGAACAATTGGATTCTCGGTCAATGTAGCCATGCCAGACGGTTGGATTAAGATTCTTGACCAAGGCTTCCAGGCTTTTGATATGGCACCACGCCTCCGAACCGTCTTGATGACATTTCCGGCTAACCGAGACGAAGGAGCAATGATGTCTGTGGAGCAGGACTCCATGTTCCAGTCAATTCTTCTGCTCGGCTTAGCCACCAGCATGTCCATTCCAACAATACCGGAACTCATCTTAGACAACTGGATTTCCCTTGCATCAAACAAGTTTATTACGGGCTCTCGGCTTCGATACATGCCACCCACGACAAAGCTGCACATTCATACTCAACGATATGTCATGGCACGAATGGGCTTCAATGATGAAATACCACTGGCGTTTTGGAAGGACACTCTTCCCAATTACATGCTCAAGCCATGCACACCTGTCCTTACGTCTCTCACAATCAGTAGCGACATGTTGGATGGTTATGGCAGACATTTTGATCTGTCTAACGTGTTCTTCCCGTTTATGATCGCCCTCTCTCTCGACAAGGTATTGTTTGGCAACATCACGAACGTCGAAGATTTCATAATTTGTCACGCGGATTCTTTGGAAACATTGAAGCTACTCACCTGCTCTGTCTATACTCGCGGAGGCAACGACGAGCCTAACATCAGGCCGTGGGCTCACACGTGGACCCGGTTTGCAGAAGAACTCCACGAATTACGTTCCATCACAGTAGACCAGTTTCCGAAGGAGTCAGGTGCCGGTTTGGGAAGTATGCGATATATATTCCTCACCGGATACACGCAGTTGTTGCCAGAGAAGGATGAATTCGTTGATCTAGACAGGGATGACATCGCGCTGGACGCGCTGAGGGATGTGGTGAAGACAAGATTACACGGTGAACGTACTATCACGGAGAGGGCCTGATCGGTTGGTTGGTGTGAAGGTCGGTTAGATTAGGTCCAGAATCCAGATTTGGACGCCAGGATTTGCTGCTGTGGTTGTGGCGTATACAAGAGGATGATCTACTTGAAAATTGGTGGTGGACAGAATTAAAAAATAACTGTAGGTTTCCAAACGACCTGGTAATGTAATTCTAAGGTGTACCTACCGTGACTGGCGCTGTATTGACTTATTATCATTTTCGCTACAGTATGAAATATTGAAATAATTTTTGGTGCGCTGTGAAACAAAATGGATAGCTTGGGCCGCATTGTGTAAAGCGTGAGCTGGCCTGTATATTTCATCTATGCCAAAAGTTGTGGATTTAAGCGAAGGTGCCACCGATCGATGGGGAAGGCGAAGCCGTTGGAATTCAACAAGACCAAACAAGTAGTACGTCCGAAACGAATCTCTTGAAACTTAGGGCTGCCACCATGTATTTCGCTTTGCACGTTACTTTATGTTTCGTCCTGCCTTTCCTATTGCATCTGACACTAGCCTCGCCCGCGGTGAGCGATGTATATTTTAAGCCAAGGCCTTTGGTGTTATGGCATGGAATGGGTCCGTTGTAGACATTTGGCTATTTTGCATCTGCTCATCAGCTGCTCGTTCAAAACAGGCGACTCCCATTCTTCGGCCGGAATGCTCGAATTTGTATCTATGATCAAAGGCGTACATCCTGGAATATTTGTTCACTCCATTTATATCGAGGAAGACTTGAGTGCCGACCAACGAGCGGGATTCGTGCGTGCCATGGTACCATGATCTAATGATCAGATTGTTTAATCCAGAACAACAGTATGGGAATGTCAATGAGCAGGTCGAAAAAGTTGCCGAACAGCTGAATCACATCAAGGAGTTAGAAGGTGGCTTTGACGCATTTGGATTCTCTCAAGGTCTGTATACCTTGATGAGTGACTTCCCTATTATAACTTAATATTTTCAAGCCGGTCAATTTCTCCGAGCCTACGTTGAAAGGTACAACACGCCGCCCGTACACAACCTCATCACATTTGGGTCACAGCATATGGGTGTCTCTGATATCCCACCGTGTCGTCCCGGAGATTTTCTTTGTGAAGTTGCGCGCCGCGCCGTTAAAGGGGGGGTTTATTCCAGTTGGGCCCAGAACAATTTGGTGCAGGTTCGCATTATACCTTGTGTTTTGGTCAGAAATCTGGACTGACGAAGGTGGTGCAGGCTCAATACTATCGCGACCCTGCCGCGATGGACACGTATCTTGAGTCCAACCACTTTCTTACATCTATCAACAACGAAATAGCTGACACTCGCAATAAAACTTATGCACACAATCTGGCGACTTTGGAGACCCTGGTTCTCGTTTTATTCAAGCGGGACAAGACCGTAGTGCCAAAGGAGAGCGCTTGGTTCGGCTCGGAAGTTGCTGATGAAGAGGACATTAGACCTAATTTTTCAAATGGCTATGGAGACACTGAGTCTAGACAGATTCGATTGGGCGCAACCCCCTCGCCATCAACCACAATAATTCCCATGCGCCAACAACCGCTCTACACTGAAGACTGGATAGGGCTACGGGAATTGGACAAGAAAGGCGCTGTCGTGCTGGAGACCTGTGAGGGAGAGCATATGCAATTGGAAGATTGTTGGGAAAGACTGGTCAAAAAGTTCGCGGGGGGCATTCCCGCTTGAAAGAACGTCTGATGTTAAGGTCAGACATGATTGATGGTGATGTCATTTTGTATTATTAGTTACTATGAAATGGGTTGATCTTGGCTTTCGACACGGGGCCTGACTGAAAAGCGTTTGTTGTGATGCCCCGCTTTTGGGGCACTGAGTACGATTAAGTACAGCCATGGCGGTGAGTGTTCATCACTCCATATCCATTATTGCCTGTGACTAGATACTACTCCACAGATTCGTCACATTTTGAAAATCTCATATCGATGGCGTGCGGACCGCAGTTGTTGACATTAATTGCGAAAGTGCTGCACAGAAGAACATGCAAACCTCGAGCAATCAGATATGATCACATTTCATTGATGCCGCTCAGGTGGATCAATAATACATACATGAAACCATCGGCCTAAATCTCTGGGCGTGCGACACGGGAAAGTATATTTCCGATCCCAAAGATTGATTAGAATCACCAGCAGGGTTTTAAGAAAACCCTAGAGCTTTCCCCTACCCCTCCTAACGTTATCACCAACCTCCCACTTAACATCAGTTCACATTTCATCAACTAACCATACAGACATGGTATCGCAATGGGAACCTGGTACTCTATATGACTACGGCGCTGTAGTCGAATATGAGCGTGCGTTCCTTTACATCGTTCATATTTACCACGATGCGTGAAACTCTGCACAGATAACACATACAAGATCATCCAACCTCATCGCTCTCAGGTGCATATTGTGCATCGTTCATCCTTATCTACATCTGCTGAATGAGTCGATTCTGCGTGTGAAGTCCGATTGGACCCCTCCTGTTACCCCGGCCTTGTGGGGGCGGATGCACAGGGGACATGGAAGCGATCGTCTACGGGAGGAGAATGATACCTCCAAGCAGTGGCACGAACATAAAACTCAACAAATTGAAATTCCGCATGAAGAGCGCCAGAAGAAATGGTACGACCTTGATGACCAGAGGAAGAAGGAGCTCGAGGTGAGAACGTTTGGCCTGGTTATGCCCATGGCCATCTGAACGATCTCAATGATCTCCAATGCAGATTGGAGGTGGCTTGTTGGCCGGCGCCGTCCTCCTAGGTAATACCGTAAGAGAGATCCCAGGAGGCCTGCTAATGCATACAACCTTCTCTAGGTGGTGGGTTTGCTGCTTGGCAGCATCACAAGAAAGCCGAAGAGGATGTACGAAACTCAATCATTCGAACTCCTCCATTTTGTGTATTCTGATCTATTGATCATTTGTTCCAAGAAAAAAGCGGATGCATGGGCCCTTCAGAATTGGATTCACGGTGCTCAAACGAGGGCCGAAGAATTTCATAAGCATGGTTCTCCGGAAGCTGTCACCTGGGTTCTCACCTATGGTAAAAATATCCCATCCGGGGCTATCGAGGGCGGATATGATCAAGGCCATACGCTCTACATTGCAAGGGCGTTTCAGGACGTAAGTTGTGTTTTGTTATTTTAATGGCATACAATTGACGCTTTTGTCCTAGGGAGGCATCTGTATGTGTGATTATTAGCATCTTTACAAATTTATTATTTTTATACTGTACGCAGTGCTCGGGAAAGCATCTGACTGGTTCCAAAAGGGTGCTGTGATTGGATACCAGAAGAAAGAGATACAAGTAAGCACTTATCCTTTACTGACGTTTGCGTGTGTCCTCTACATCTCCGCAATTGTACTCAACGTCTTACATATCTAGCTCGACACTTACGAAATTCTTGTCGGAAATTCTAACGCTGTCAAATGGGTTGATGTCAGAGGTCCCTTCAGTCTCGGGTCTCTCGGTGCTACGCCCGTCAAAGGAGGGGAGGAGAACGATGGAACGACGCTTTACATTGCGCAAGCACCGTACGGAAACTCGGATCCTATTGATGTTCATCCTGGAAAAATTGCCGAAGGGCTCGATGGTGAGTGCTGATGCGGATATCGCACGATATGTCCTTAACATTGGGATTGAAGGCGCTTTCATCCCCTATGATGGCACCGAGAAGAAGGTCGAAGTATGTGTCGTCAAATCAATAGATTCTCCAAGAAATCCTTATCTCTAACCATGCTTTTCAGGAATATCTTGTGCTATGCTACGCGTAGGTTAGAAATATTCGATCGAGCCAGCATCTCGTTTTCTCTGTCTATGTTATCTAAGCAAACAATGTATAACCACAAGCTGTTCCTACACTTCCTTTGACAATGGCTAAAAAATTTCCTCTAAGACTCAAGTGGGACAGTGCGATTTCATTACTTACTCTGAGCCAAGATTCTGAGGCGCTCTTCGTCACGTGCATCGACAGTTGTTCTTCACATGCACCGAATACCTCAACTTCGACCAAAGGTCGGCTTTGTGAGGTGCTTGCGATCTGCTCGTTCATTCACAGTTTTGGCTCTGGAATCTTCTGCAGATGACACTTGTGCATCTGTGGTCACCTCTTCCCGCGAGATACTCTCGAATGTTGTTGTGAGGCAAGATGACATGTGAGCTGACACGCTTTCTTTATTGAACTATCACAGCCAACTTCATTCTAACCCAGGCATGAAATGTTCGGTGGTATCCACCCCTACATCGCGATAGAAGCTCACCAGCGTAATATGGTCCTCTTTTATCTTCCCATATCACCATTTCGGGTTTATTGAACGCAGATAACTAGCCAGGTGCTGTCCGAAGGGCGTTAGAAGATGCTAAAATAAAAGCAGATGATGTAGATGGCATTGCATACACGCGTGGTCCTGGTGAGTTGGTCCTTCAAGCCATATCAGACTAGGCAGAAATGACTGTTCCCTGTTTCATAGGCATGGGAGGATGTTTAAGCGTCGGTTCAAACGCAGCCAAGACATTAGCTGCTGCTCTGAATAAACCCCTAGTTGGCGTACACCACATGCAAGCCCATGCCTTGACTCCAATGCTCACCGCGCCAGAATCCGACCTTCCTCAGTTCCCCTTCCTCACGCTCCTGATATCCGGTGGTCATACATTACTCCTCCTTGCTACCTCCCTGACATCTTTTCGCATTCTTGCAACTACCACCGACGAGAGCGTAGGGCGTACATTCGACAAGGTGTCGAGAAAGCTCGACATTCCGTGGTCAGGAATGGGACCTGGTGCGGCATTAGAAAAATTCTGTGCCACAGATCATCCTGGCATCGAAATACCATATATTGACCCTCCGCTACCTCTTGCCATGCTAGGCGAGCTTGCATTTTCATATTCAGGATTGCACTCTGCCGTAGACCGTTATATCACCTCTCGTAAAGGCATTCAAAACTTAGATTTACCCACAAAGCTAGGATTAGCGCGTGCTTTCCAGGCGGCAGCAGTTTCTCAACTCGAGGAAAAACTAGCTCTCGGATTAAAATGGTGTCAGCATCATACTGTGCCAATCAGACATGTCGTCGTCAGTGGCGGTGTGGCTAGTAATACATTCTTACGGGAAAGGTTCGTCATCATTCTTTTGCTAGTTATCAATGCCAAATTGACTCTCATTCTAGGTTAAAAGAATGCCTGTATCAAGCCAGCCCAGACGTACCAGTTGCTCTCCTGTTTCCCCCTCCTGTACTATGTACAGGTATGTAATTTATAATCGTATTTCCATTCGCAGCCCAATAGTTTTCCATAGACAATGCAGCAATGATCGCTTGGGCGTCCATGCATCGCTTCCTTTCTGGAGATTACGACGACCATTCGATAGAACTTCGATCAAAATGGAGTATCGAAAAGCTGACCGATTGAACAAGAATCATCGTAGGCCTTTAAACATTTAGGTAACATTCGCAAGTAATAGATTGGTATAGGAGAGGACGATTAATATACGCAAAACGAGATAAACAAGTTACAATAAACAAGAAATTCGTGCCATAGATCAATGTAGTCATGTATCCCCAAGGAGGTACTGTAGTGACCCGAGCCTTGGGCCACCACTGATTCCGTGACCCAGGAAATCAAGAAAGAGAATTATACACCAAGCACGTTTTAAACCACTAACTGAGATCTATGATATCTCCGTCATCAAGGAAAAGTCCGCTGTCTTGGGATGATGAAGGTTCTGGATAATAGTGTCGACTCGTGCTGCGCACTTGAGAAGACATGTCTGACTTGGTAGGTTGGCTGTGCGAAGTGGAAGAAACTTTCGCGAATGACGTTCTTGACGCAGTTGAGAACGGGGAAAAGAGGTTTTCTGAGTCGCTGAGTTCAAGGAAGTCTAGGTCGGTGCCAACACCTGCCCTGAAATGGGGTCTTGGCCAATTTTGCTTCGTAGATGAGGCCTGGTCGGGGACGGATGCATGAGTAGTCTTCTTTTTCTTGATTGGACGAGTTGGACCTGCTGTGCTCGACTCTCCGTGTCTTTCTCCTTCGATATCATCCACGGAGGGTCCTATAGGACGTTTTCGTCGGGCGTTTGTCTTCCGCGGACGAGAACTCCCAGAAATGCCCATGACCTGGTCAAAGAGAATATCGAATCGGTCACGAGGCTGTTCTTTCTCTGCAGGCAGATCCTCGTCGTCTGACGGTATATTGTCACCTGAGTCGGGCGCAGAAGAAGGATCATCCGGGTTTTGTGAGCGAAGGAAATAAGCGGATAGTGCATCACTACTTGGAGAACGCGATGGGCCGGCTGAGCTATGCTGATCAGCGGTAAACCATGGATCGATAACAATAGCCGAACATCCTGTTTGATAGAGGTCTTGTGTCATATGAGACGCGTTGGCATTCTTCTGACTCTTTTTTGTCGATGGATGTCTAGCTTTGGGACGAGTTTCGACTGGTGAGCAGGACAGCTCGACGTCGCTGCTATCATCAACCTCTCGCGCTTTTCCTTTTCCTTTCCCCTTCCCGGTGGTCTTCTTGCTCTGCTTCGCTTCCTCGGCCGCTTCGAAGTCATCCACGAGTTCCGGGTGCACGTGGCGCATCATGCTGGCAGGCAACCACATACGCATGACGGTATCGGGATCCGGTGGTGGCTTCTTTTTAGCTTTCCTTGGGCTTTCGTCCATTAGCTCAGCAAACTCGTCATCCAAAAGAGCAGCACCATTTGCGGGCTCAGGGTGGGTCCCCTTGATCCCAGATCGAGTGATAGCCACCAGTTGGATTGGACAAACCTCCACGCGATACTCTAATAGTTTGTCAGTTGAGACGTGCTGGCGAGAGCTAACGATCTTCACAATCAACGGATTTGGATCGTTCTCATGGCGCGGGACGTTTGGCCCACTATTTGCAAAGGCTGCGCGCCGACGGTCCTCGTCGGACATATTGAGGCATCTCTTCACGAGTGAAGCCGGAGTACCTACAGCCTCGGCCCGTGAAGGTCTAAGAGGACCTATGATGGACCAGTCCTCTCTACCCGCATTGAGCCTCGTCTCTTTCTCTTTTTCGTCAGCCTCAAGCGCTGCACGTCGCAGGATCCGCATTACAGTAGCTTCCCAAAGCACGGTGCGAAAACGGCCCAGGATCGCGGTGCGATGTCCCCACTCTGTGAACTTCTCCTCGCAGAATCCTGCTATCTTCGGCAGATTTATTTCGCCATTGCCTCGCATAGGACCGCCGCCTTGACGACCGACGCGGCCACTGCAGACAGGGTTAACGTAGTTCTCCAGGACCTGCATATCAGGGAAGTCGGCTGGTAGGCTCAATGAATGATACTTGTGCCGAAGAAATCCACGCAAATTTGTGTGCAGTTCCTGGTTAATGGCTGCTCGCCAGTGAGCGAGGAATGGGCGAGTATCTTCTTGAGTGCGTCTATCATATATTGTCAGAAGCTGATCTCCGAAGCCGCAGCGTGCCAAGGCATGCCCAATATCTTTTCCAAATTTCTCCACGCCCTGGATGTCGGCATTGGTTACCACGGAGTCTCCTGAAACAAAATACTCCTCACCTTGTCATAATCACCGCCTGCCAACAATGCGATGAGGATCAGCCCGCCTGTAAAGGAGAAGACCTGTAAAACCCAGAGACAATTAACAGACAAGATAAATACACACCTCTGGTCAAGCGGACTTCGGGGTGTGTTCTAATAGCTTCGGCCGTGTAAACCATGACGTGTGACTTGCTAGCCTTCCCATCGGAATTCAAGGCAGGGTTAGACTTATTACCGCTCAATTTCAAGCTGGGGCTGGGAGAAAAGCGTGTTTAGGGCGTATGCGATTACCCAACGGCTAGAAAGCACGAACTTCTTTATGATTACCAGTGCGCCGAAGACCAGGGTGTCAACGTCGTCTGTCATAATTGCGTCGATGACCCCGGACCGATTAAGATGGGCGAGCTCTGCCTCGGCTTCTCCCAATGCCTACTCGGTGGCACAGTGAGTATCGTACAGATGGATTCAACTACAAAACACTATGCCCACCATTCTCCATTCCATCCCGAAAATGTCCAGCAGCTTCTTCATGCCATCAGTGAGGTTGTGTGATCCTGCCTTGCCCATTTTACTTCCACGCTTGACTTTAGGTCTCTCTCGACCATCAAACACGAAGAGAGGCAACAATGGCAACTTGGACAGTGAAGCGACGCGAAAGAAAAGCAGTCTTAACTCGGGATTTGCACCACGACTACTTTTACCTTGACCTGCGTCTGGACCCTTCGCGAAGGTCGCGTGATGGTACCTAAGTCCGCAGTGTAATCAGCCCGGGAGATACTCGCATATGGCATGCTTGGAGTATTTACCAAATGCTGGCATCAATTCCAATACGATATGCGCGTTTCCCGGATTTATTACTTTCAAAACCATCGACGACAGCGAGGTGCGCGAGAGACCTTGATTGTCCCGCTTTGCTGACGGCTTCCCAAAGCCCTGGGACGCCCATTAATTAAGAAGCACAGAAGAGAAGTTCGAATAGATTTTTGTCAAGCCCGGCGGGCAGCAATGTCCAGGCAAAAGTGGTGGCAGAGACGCAAGCCGAGAAGCCAAAAGTCAAAACCGAATTTAGCAGTTCACGTAAAACGCGCTTGTGGCGAACCAATTAGCTGGGATTCGAGGCGGAGCGGACATTGAAATCTGGTCGGTAAACATGTGGGCGTTCTCGAATGTACACTATGCACACAAATCCAGATCCATCTGCGCATTGGCGTATGTAATTATGCTAAGAAACCATCTATCGCCGGAAACACTGAATGTCTATAGACTTGAAATCTTTGCGTGATGTCCGTGAAGAATGGAACGAATTTGTGTATGTACTTACAATACAAT
The DNA here is from genome assembly GCA_000827315.1 of Piloderma croceum F 1598. Classification (NCBI taxonomy): domain Eukaryota; kingdom Fungi; phylum Basidiomycota; class Agaricomycetes; order Atheliales; family Atheliaceae; genus Piloderma; species Piloderma croceum. The sequence goes on from KN832970.1 coordinate 356,228, forward strand.
GTGCCATTGGAAACGGTGGGAAGCTAAAAACTCAGCGATGATCTTCTTCGTCCTCCTCCGCTACGATAGCAGACTTGGAGCTCTTCTCAAACAGAAATGAAATAGTACCCCCAGGCACATCGTGCACGCCCAGCCTCGGAGAGTCCTCGTCCACCGCAGAAATATTCTCCCAATCAATAGCAGAGAGCAAAGAGTCGATTCGCGACTTTGATTGTGGCGGAGGAGGTTTTATTTCGGCAGAGCCATCAGTCTCGGGTTCGAATATCAGTTTGCGTAAAATGTCATCGTGAACATCGTCGCGTGCGTTGGGCCGGAGACAGTCGATATGTGTCCACTCTCCCAGTGCGGCGAGTTCTGCCTTCTTCTTCTTGAAGTACTGGAGAGGCATATCAGAGATGAAATACATAGTATCACTTGATAGAGAAACTCACCGATTTGTCCATCTTGTTAATATCCTCAGATTTCACCTGAGCAGCTGCTATGAAACCTTTCTCGGGCTCGGGGTCGTCAGAGTCCTCCGCGTCGTCATCGAGTTGCGCACGATTGATGTCGATCGACTCGAGGGGATTGGATTTGCTCATGCCATTGCAAGGACATTCGAGGAGATCATGAGTGTTGCAGGCCGTGTCAGGGTCAATACGGAAAATATCGCGCAACTGAAGATGGCTGGTAAGTAGAGTATGATGAGATGATCGAGAAGCCGTCACACGTACATCTTTTCGAGAAAACGAATCGGATTTAGATTCTGAAGTTCCCTGTAGGACATACAAGTCAGATCGGAGGGGCAACGATTTCTAAAACTATTTACAGATCCCATGAGTGCTACGTGCAAACAATATCAGCCTCGGCTTTTGCACAAAACAGGATAACCCACAGTTACTAAGACCGAGCTTGGTCACTTGTCGCTGGTAGATCTTCTCGTCGATGGTGCCAGCCGTCAGGAATCGGTAAATAAAGACTGGACGCTTCTGTCCATCACTGCGAAAGAAGTCGAGTCAAGCGTCGAAATTAATTTGAGACTCGACTCACCGATGAATGCGAGCCATTGATTGCAAGTCATGACTATGATTCTGAGGTTAGCTCGGGCGGAAGAGGCAGATGACGCGACCTTCATACCTAGGATTCCAGTCTGAGTCGATGAGACACAACCTTGAAGCCCCGGTTATATTCAGACCAACACCTCCTGCTTTGGAGCTCAGCAGAAAGAGGACTGGCGCAGGAAGTTCAGACATCCACCCTCAGAATTCGAGCACTAGCACCTACAGCGGCTGTACTGAGAAGACTTGTTGAAAGTATTGACATACTCTTGTCTCTTCGCCGTTGGTGTTTGCCTGTGCGTAAAGAAGAATCAGTCAGAGAACCGAAGAAATGGAACATTCGTTACCCATCAAGACGGAAGTAAGTATAAGATTTTTTCTTGCAGAATGCTTCTATGATATTGAGTGTAGATGTGTAGTGGGATACGATCACACATTTTTCTTCCGTATTCTGCAAGGATTGTCAGCCTAATTCACTTTAATTCATTGAGATGATATGTTTGACGTACATGACGAATGGCTTTCAAAAGATTGGACAGCGCAGCCAATTTCCCTAAATCAATGGAGCGATATCAGCACTACATAATTGCACGTAAACTGTGACTCTACCGCTCAACGAGAAATCTTCTATTTGTGCTTTCGGAGGCAGGAGTTTCAATGCCTCATCCATACCTGCCCTCTTGATAGCGTCGCTGCCTGAATTGGCTTTCGCTTTGTCTGCAGTCGCTTTAAGTAAAATAGGGCTGTTGCTTATTTTGGTGAGAGTGTTGATCAAGGCGAGAGACTCTGCCGTAGAGCTTTGCATAAGGTTATCGAGTTTGTCAGCGTTGAGAATTGTCGAGAAGATGGACAGCTGCAAGGCAGTGGGTGTAACGAAAACAACGTATTCATCTAAGAATCAGATTTAATACAAGCCAATCAGAAAGAGAAATGGAAGGGGAAAAAATCACGTTTAGGTGGAAGGTAATTCTTGAGAATGGTTGCGTCTCTCCGCAAAACGAAACTCTTACTGATGGTCAGTAGCTAAAAATAATCGTAGGTGTTCATCCGATTAAAAAAGCAAGAGCTAACGCGACGAACCTGGCTCGAACGAGCCTCCCCAATCTCAGTTTCCTTACTGGTGCATCCAGGCGCTCGACTCTTCAGAATCGGGATTTCATAAACCCTGCGGAACGTACTATAGTCATCTATGGAAATCGATAAGCGTAAGCTACATGATATACTGATGTAACGAACCTAGAAGTCCTGGATTACAGAAATCGGCCTGTAATTGGTCGAACATGATCAGGCACAAACTAATGAAGTGAAACTGCCAGCACAAACCATGGCGTGGAACTCGCTCAAGTCGTTCTGGATTGGGGTTCCTGACAGGATGATCCTGCGGGGGGTGCGGAGGGCTTTGAACATTGCAGTGGTTTTGTTGTTTGCAGATTTTAGTCTGTGACCTGACGTAGTACGTTAGACATTGGTCGGGAAGAGAATCCAATCGACTGACCTTCGTCGCAAATCACCAATCCAATCGGCGGTCTGGAGTAGAGTGTTCAGCGCATTGTTTGTCTGCGGACAGCAAAACGAATCTCACTGGCAGTACGCCAAATCATCGCTAAGAAACATCAGATGGGAAAATCGATACTCGAAACCAACTATAGAACTCACATAACAGTTCTGAGTTTCTCATAACCAATGACAAGAACTTGATGGATTCTTCTGCGAAGCCCCAAACCGAGACAATGAGTTAATCTAAAAGCTTCAAAGTCTGGGATCACCTACGAATTGATGAATTGTTTGATGACACTTTTGTCCTTGTCACCGATGAAGACTCCCACTCTATCCCGGCTGAGCCTTCTCAATATCAGAATTATATAGATAGACATACGACCCAGGTCGCTCACCATTTGTGGAACTCGGCTTTCCAATTCTTTTTTTGTTGGTGAGAAATGTGCAAAGACGGAGGGAAAAAACTCATACGTACGTTCACCAATGTGACAGGACAAACAACGAGCACTTTGCCTATTACAGGTCCTCCGCCAGCATAAGGATTTTGTTCTGCGCCGTTTTTTATGTGAGATATCCACTAGAAATCTCAAATAGAACCCACTGAGCAAGGTCCAGACAAGACATATAGTCTATCAGGAATAGCCTCGTCAGTATCAAGCCGACAAGGCGTAGGAAACCTACAGACCTGAAGAGTTTTTCCCAGACCCCTAGCGTCACAAGCGGTCAGTAAAGCCAGAGCAAACGGAACATACAAGCATACATTTCATCTGCGAGAATACATCCTTGACCTTCGTGCTTTCGCAGGCCCATAACACATTCGTATAGAAATTTGACACCTTGATTAAAAGTCCGTCAGGTAAAAATTGACGAAATTGATAATGGGCGCAAAAAACGTGCCCTCTCTCTGATGCGCTCGTAGATGACGTGCAACTACGGGATCTAGAACGACTGGTACAATTGGCAGATCTCTGAACAAGCCCGTCAGTACACTGGTGCTGTCGCCCTACGCGGAGATCATACTTCTTGTTAAATTTCTTAGCATGATCTTTTGTAGGCGATTTCATGACTACGGCATCAGTAGCCGCGGCATCGTGTCTGAAAAGAATGCATTGGACCACGGAATGAATGAGAGTGTTATTTAAAACTAACAGTGGACCTTTCAGCTTAGGCTTCGGTGCTGTTTGCCCATAGAACGAAGTAGGCGCTACGAATTTGGGAGTCGAAGAAATCTCAGATTGCGGATCATTCTTCAATGTCTGTGGAAGGAAAGATGGACCAGCTTGTGATGGTGGGTCATACGCTATTTTATCATCAACGTCATGCTCCTCTACGATGCCAGTTATGTCAGGCATCTCGGATGCCTTGATTTGCGAGTCGAGTTCGACCTCCCTTCCGCCGATGCGGGTTGCATAGCTGCTATGAAGACGGAGCCCATTCCAAGTCGTGGAGCCCATGCTGAAAAGTCAATGAGATGCCAGTAAATGCAATCGTAGAAGCAACATACATCTTCCCGAATGCAGATACGAGTTTCAGTTTCTCCCCAGTATGTAAAACAAAACCGTCACTATCCCATTTCTTGTGTTTAGCAGATGTAGGTTTTCGCCTAATATTTGAACATTGCAAAAGGCAGATAAGAACCAGAATATATGCCCCAGAAAGCGATACATACCAGACAGCCGTCCAATAAGTGCTCTCAGGTTTTGCCTTCGCGATATTATTTTTGTCTGGACGGTGACCTGTGGTCGATATGAGGTCAACAGGCTCTAAGAGTATGCCTTTCCTCGCGGGCATTGACGACGACAAGGTCGTAGGTTTGATTTTTGGTTGAACGAACTGTCTGGAGAACGCGGAAGATTTTGTCGTCGGAGTAGTAGATGCACCGCGTCCAAAGCATGCGCCGGAAAGATAGTCTGCTCGTGAGATGGCACAGTCGATCTCCATCTCTCTACCGCTCAATTTACACTCGGCACCTTCGACGAGAGTCCCGTGACACTCGAGCTTTCCTTCGCCAATCCTACCAATTATACTTGAACACCGGCGCACTTTACGATAAAAGGACCACTGCTGAGACTCACCGCTTTCCTTCCTGGTCATACAAAGTGCTTATCGCAGCTCCGTTCAAGACGAGTACAGCGTCACCGTCCCAGGTCTTGTGTTTTCGAGTTTGTGGGTGTCTCCTAGTGCATGCATTCGAAACCGTCTTCATTCGGATGAGGAGCTTAGTGCGCACCATTGAACCATCCAATACTGCTCCCCGCTGCTGCCCATCATCCTTAACGATCCGGCCGCAGGTTTCTTTCGACTGGACAGAAAGTCAGAATCATCGGATTTGCGCTTTTGTCCAGTCTCAGCCAATGGTTGAAAGGCAGGCATTTACGTGGATGTCAGAGGAAAAATCTTACGCGACGCGTCACGACGCGTCAAAGATACATACTAGTACTCCGAATTAGGCTCGAGAAGTTGACTCGTCCAAATACAGACCACTGGCAGGCGATGTTTACATTAATATTCTACAGCTAGTACTACGGCCACTGAAAGTACCCGAAATGTCCTCGCATTTCGATGGAAATACAAATGAGGATAGCATTGATGTATCAGCAAAGCTCAAAATCGCTTAGCTATACTACTATAGGGCGTGCTTGAGGTACTGTATGCACTGCGTCCAGCAGATGATTTTACACAGAACCTACTGACTTTTGACGTAAATTTTACTCTTAGTGACATCTCATCAAGTCGATGAAGCAGGGCAAGCACGGTCAAGGATTTTCGAATTTTCTGATGCGGCTTACGTGGCACCACTATGTGGATATGGTTTAAGGGCACTTGACAAGCATTTTGTCAAGCGCGGCATCCGCTGAAAATGCAGACTCAGGCGTAATTGTGCGTTTTCCCACTAACAGATGAGTTGGTTCATTTTGATTCAACAATTGATGGTCCAGATATACTTTCGTGAGGGCAAGTTCTGTCTTTACGTTAAACGCTGCACCGGCGCCGTTCAGTTTGTGGGTGAAGCTGCCGTCACAACAAGCACTGAATCCACAGAAGGAAAGAGGATCCATTCCAACGGACTGGCCATAGACGGCTGCAAGGCTGAAATAAGAATTTGAGGTGAAGCTCGCAGCTAGAAACTTGAAGTATCGTTCGTGCAGATCCCCCAAAATCGCTGCGAAATGTAGGCCCTAAGTAGCAATATAATTTGTGCCCTTTGTTACGTCAACTCAGAATGCCTACGATGAAGAAGGGTCCTAGTGCATCTTGACAGCGAAGGTATATGCCGCATGCGCTGGCTCATTAGCTTCATCATTGACAATTCAATATTGGCATCTGCCGCACCAGAAGGTATGAGATGCCTGCAATTTATGTCCACGGAGCATTCGGCAGCCAAGCACGGCAATTGTGTGGAGGACATCACGGTAGCGGACCCTCCGAGCCGAGAACGAGCTATCACCATCAGAATTAGCAACTCGTAGGCTACCAGAATCATGATATGCGGAGCAGTATTGCGGTTCGGCGTTGTTTCGGAACCATCAAGTTTAGCAGGTTTATTGTCTGCAAGGCGATGTCATGGACCGTGAATCCGTGGGTCGGGGCATTGTTGCTATCTACACGTACTAGCGGGATGTGTTCTGATGTATTGAACGGCGTTTTAAGCAAGATCAACGCGGATCACCGCGAGGCTCGCTCAGCTGTACAGTCAAAGTTGTGTCGAAGGTGTTCCGAACTTTGTGTGAGAAACGGAAAGTTGAGTTGCTTACATCTGCTATCTTCAATACTTGCCAACAACATGGCCAGGTTTTACTCTGTGTATGATCAAGAAGTGTTCAGCAGAAACACTGGGACTGAAGTCAACTTAATATGAAAAACTCTGAAAGAATTACAAAAACAGATCAACATATTTGAAATATGTGTATCAATGCTCAGGGTGTCCTTGCTCCCCACAGAACCCCTGCCAGTGTACCTCTACAAGAAAATGACAAACACAACTACATATTCACAAGACATAAAAAGGGGGTATCCACAGCGCCGTATATCAAAACGTTTGAGAAGGGAATCTTGGTGCACCCTTCCCAAACATTTCCAGATACAAACTTGCAGATACACTCTTGTTAGATCCCACCATAGATAGGACGGCCATCAATGACTGTGGCAACAACTTTGGTGCGGAGAATCTGGTTGGTAGGGATAGACATGATATCCTGTGATAAGACAACAAAGTCGGCAATCTTTCCAGGAGCCAGAGATCCAAGTGTGGACTCTGTGAAAGATGCATAAGCAGGATCAATGGTCATTCCTAGGGCATAACAAGGCATGAGAACAACAATGGCCTGCAACAATGAGAAGTTTACCTCTGAGAGCTTCATCACGTGTCAATCGCTGCTCTGGGAACCTATCATGAGTGCCAAATTGTCAAGAACTTCTCAAACAAAATGGAGAGATGAAGACTGACCAACCATCTGGTCCATGAGGTGACTGTCCTGAAGGTGAGAGCCTAGTAGTTGCAGCATAGAACCCTGAAAGGGGATTCAAGTCCTCCACAGGTGCATCTGACCCGAAACTGATCCTGGCACCACTGTCTAGTAAAGATCGGAAAGCATAGAGGCCTTTTACACGTTCAGGGCCCTGCCAACATCAAGTTAACTGGGGGGCATGAGATCTGAAGTATGTTGAAGCAAATGAGACTTACCAAACGATCCTGAGCATACCACATATCACTGATGCTGAATTGATAGTCAGCTTGTATGAAACAATTGTATAGCATGTGGAAAGTTTATTTACGCATGTGTGGGTTGAACACTGGCAATAACTGTCATACACACTCAGATTGGATGACTTGTAGCCAGAAAAGAACACATACCACCAAGCTTTCCCAATCGTGCCATGTCTGCTCTTGTCATGATCTGGCAATGTTCAATGCGAGGCCTTGATGCAGTCACATTGACACCCATAAGAGCAGCTTCAAATGTGTCAAGGACAATGCCATTTGCACGATCCCCAACAGCATGTATATTCTATTGGAGAGGTGTTAGTTGATGCATATGAAAGATAGTCAGATTTGCTAACCACTTGCCAACCATCACGCAAGAAACGTGGAACCACAGAATTCAAGACATGTGTTTCTAGTCTCATGACACCACAAAATCCGGGATTGTCACTGTAAGGTTCATGCAGCTAAAATATAATCACATTGAATAGATGCACATGTAATTTGTCATATTTACGTACTGCTGCACCCCCAGATCTTAAAGCACCTGTGGGAGTATGAGAAATATGGAGTTGAAAAGTAAATAAAAAGCATACCGTCTGCAAATATCTTCACACTTCGAGCACCAAGCCGACCATTGCCACCATTGATGATGGGTTTGCTCTTGTTCCCCCAATATTCACCATTTTCATCAAAATAAGTCATCCCATAAATGCGAATCTAGGTCAACTCATAAGTAAGAAATACAACTGTTGGACTCAATACATACAGGAAGTTTGCTTGCTTCAGCTTGCCTAGGAAATAATGAACACCTGCTCTGAAACAGACATGCTAAACTAACTAACCTTTTAAAAAACTCCAGAGACATGGGGTCAAAGCCTGCATCATGGATAGAAGTTAAACCACTAGCAACAGCTCTTTCCACTGTGATGGCAAAACGCCTCTCAAGATCAGCATCTGTCAGGTCAGGCTTCTTGATCAACTCCTGGGCATTGTCAATGAAGACACCTTCGAGCAACCATAGTCAGCCCAGATCATAAAGCACATTTTGAGAAACAAACTAACCAATTGGCTTGCCAGATGAATCACGGACAATCATCCCCCCCTCAATGGTAGTTGGGAAAGGCAAACTCAATTGTATAACTGAGGATGACACCCACAGGGCATGACCATCCTTACTTTGTAGCACAACTGGGCGACCTTGTACAATCAAATCTTTGTCAAAATCAGCCTATAAAACATCATTTAGAGAGTAATAAGTTATTGACAAAATATCACATACAGCAGTTGGCCACTCCTCAGCGGGCCATGAGGTATGATCCCATCCCCATCCCTGTCAATGGAATTAAATAATGCTGACATCTAGTGTAAAATTGATGGCTTACCTCAATAAACTTGGATGTATCATTTTTGACGTCCGGATGTGACAAAATAAAACACCTCACAGCCGCCACACAGCCTGGATGTAATCTGATCATTAGCTGGCCAGCTATATCCCACGGATAACTGTGTACCTTCTATTGTCTTCGCACCCTCAAGGTCCATCATCCGACTAGCACCGTACTCAAGGATATGAGCATGTGAATCTGCCAATTATTACAATCATCAATGACTCATGATTTTAAATATGAAATTGACATACCACTCATGCCAGGGATGATAATTGACCCTTCGTCAATGTAGCGGACCAGCAAAGGGGGGCGAAACATGTTTCCCAATGCATTTGTCTCCTGGACAGCAAAATCATGATTGTTCCAACGCTCTTTCACTTCATCTGACAAACTCGTAAGGCCCAATACAAGCTTTCAATGTAAGAAGCTCTCACCCAAGGACCCCGTAGCTATAATCAGCGAGTTATGCACAGCTAGACATTGTACTCGTGAGCCTTCATCATCAACGGTATAGAGCCGGTTGCCCGTCCGTGAGCAAACAGCATAGGACTCTGGAAGAGGAGGTTGCTGCAGCTTATTGTAAAGAAAAATGGCTGCACACGATAAGGCAACAGATGCCAGAACGACATAAGTCCGATAAGACAACGGCGTAGATATTTCGGGCCCCACAAGACACTGGTCACTATTTTCGAGCGGCTCGCGGTTTCCGTGGCCATTCGCCTGGCTTAGATGGCGCTTGCGCAAGTTGGCCATTGATCAAAGTGGTCGAAGGATGCTGTAAACGCTTGAGGAAAAATACTGCAAGGCGGATGTGTGAGTAACAGAGAATGTGGACCGACACAAATGAACCGAGCTTATATCCTCGGCCATTATGATTCCAACAAAAAGAACTGCGATCGCGTTTATCCGACCATCAGAAACGGGGATGCTATGAAGTCAAATGATACGAAACACGTTGCACCATTATTTCACCCCTGCACGTCACGGATGTGTTGCCGATAACCAGGCAGTAGAATCGCTTTCGAATTCACCGGCATTCCAAAAGCAAATGGAGAATGCACGTAAGGTAAGTGAGAGCCGACCTCATTTCTCGACCACGCCTGCACAAGTCACCTTCTGAAGGTGCATAGATGAAAAGAAAGGATCGCCACTGACCTGTTAGAACTGGAGTTTTGAGGACGAGGAGTCGCCGCTGGAAGTGGAAATATACATATTTGCTTACGAAATATAAACTACTTCATAATCCGCCACGTCCGCGTTTTGACTTTCGCCCGTCGCTGAGCGTTGACGGACGCCCGCCGTTTTCCAATATGCCTGGTGTCATAGATATGTTGCGGATGCAGCCGTTTACTGCTTCTCTGAACTCGCATAGGATCTTTCTATACACCTTAGTATCATCCATCGCGGTTTCTGCGGCCATTGTCAATGCCCTGAAAAGCCATAGTAACTTCTACTCTGTGGCAATTTATCTTTCCAGAAGTAATAGGAGCGTTCTGGTAGGTCCGGAAGCTAATGCTATATTGTATCTATAACACAGATGTATTTTGTGACAGGTACTCGCGAACTTTGGTCTTCTTCTGGCCCTGCTTTGTGGACGAGTGGTCCAGCGTATATTTTTTGGACCTTTACGGCCTGCAGAAGTCGAGGTACATCTTCTCATCAGTCCAACTTTGTTTTCTATGTATCGGCTAACATAGATTTGCTACAGCGCCTCTATGATAGATTATGGTTCTTTGTCACCGAATCCTTGCTAGCTTTCACCATCTTCCGAGATGATTTTGACATCCCTTTTGCTTTGATGTTTGGTTTTCTACTGTTTGTAAAATCCTTTCATTGGTTGGCGTCGGATCGGATCGAATGGGTAAGTGTTCCCGGCTTACTTGTCAATATTCTGATACCCACAGTCATCCAAAGATGGACCAAAGACCTTATCCAGGCCCTCCCAAGCTTTTCCATGTTCGGATGAATAGTTTGTTCTTGATTCTTTGGACGGTTGACTTCGTAATGTTCGCCTTCGCGGTCGAGAGCACTGTCACAAATGGAGTTAGCGGGATGGTTTTATTCGCTAGCGAAGTGAGTCCAGCGCCAACTGAAATTGAGATTTATCTCAGACTTATGTTCCGTCCGTTCACACAGTACGCAATTTTGATGGCGAGCGCTTTGAATACCAGCGCCAAATATTTTCTTTCCTTGTATGAGTTACGACGGGCAAGCCAGAGAGGTGGAGAAAATGCCCCGCCATGGGAGAACAAGAGCATGTGGGTTTTCTATATCGAATTGTCGACCGGTATTTATTCCTTTGCCGCTTTTGCCCCTTTGCACGCGCTTATGTGCCCATTCCAGACTTCCTGAAGTTGACGACATACCTCGTCTTCTTTACTCTCATTATCACATTCTATGGTTTACCACTAAACATCGTCCGTGATGTTTACATTACCGCTCGTTCATTCGTCACACGTCTCCGTGCCCTTCAACGATATCAGACAGCTACTCGGAATATGGACCAGCGATACCCAGATGCCACAGAGGACGAAATGACGGCGATGAGCGACCGCACATGTATTATTTGTCGCGAAGAAATGGTTTTCCATGGACGACCTACGGCCACCGCCCAAGGGTCAGCGCCAGGCACCCAACCAGCGCCCACTGGCGCTAGAGACGGACCGAACACTACTCCAAAGAAGCTTCCTTGTGGCCATATTTTCCACTTCTACTGCTTACGTTCCTGGCTCGAACGCCAACAAAGCTGTCCAACATGGTAAGTTCTGCCCACATTTCTGATGGAATGTTCGGTCCATCACCTCATGAATATTTACAGTCGCCGCACCGTATTAGATCCTGTGTCACAGGGCGAAGGTGGTCAGCCAGGTGTGCCTCAACTAGGAGGTGCTCCTCAAGCACCCAATGCATTCGGAGTTCCTGGCCTTCAAGGGGCTCAACCAGCAGCCCGACAGAATAACGGCATGGGAGGTTTAGCCGGGCGTCTACTGGGTGCCCTGCCTGCGGGTGCCCCAGGCAACGTTGCTCAAGCTCCAGGAGGCGCTGCAATACCCCCTCAATTTCCCGGCAACCTTGGCTTCGGCCAACCAGGAGGACCAAATAATGTTCTCATCCAGTATAACATCCAGTACCAGATTGCACGTCCGCAACCACAGGGTGCTCAACAGCCTCAACCACAACCGCAACCTGCCCCACAACCGATTCCGCAGCCTCCGCAACAACTTGAACCTCCACCGCTCTACAATGGATTTCAGGGTCCAGGAGGTGCCTGGCAGCCTTGGGAAATTGATCCTCGATTGTTCGGACCGCCGCCTCAGAATCAGCAACCACGGCCTCGGTCTCCAACTTCTACACCAACACCTACCACCAGCGCGCCTGCGTCTACTCAAACACAACCAGAGACATCGACTCGAACTGCACCTGCAGAAGGCCCTTCGAATTCGGTTTTAAATGAAGGAACATCGACACCAAGAGAGGCCGCTGTGTCGGCTGCCTTAGAACGATCCAACAAGGCTCGCCCTAACAGTACCTCCACAGGGTCTACACGGCCATCGTTGACGCCTATATCTGATACGACCACCACGACGATACCGGACAGTTTGGAAGCTAGTTCAACTTGTACCAGTGCTTCGTCTGAATCTTCGTCATCGTGGGAGGAGTCGTTAGAATCTGGAGCGAACACCACATCGAATGGAACGGGATTTGGCGCTGACACACACTTGAAAATTCCTACGATGATCCCCGTTTACGACTTCCATCGTCTACCTGAAACCGTACCTGCCGGCTCGTCTGTCAGATCACCGAGGGTATCACCACGACCAAATGGGCAAGCGTCGCCGTATTTCAGATCTGCTCCCAGGCCTCGCGGACAAGGCCTGCAACATAATCCACCAACGCCTACACGGGCACATATGACACATGCTCAATTAAACGGCCAGCGGCAACCCATTCGATATCAACAACCGAATACATCTCGACCGCCCATATCGCAATTGCCCCCTACATTAACGGAAGCTCAGCTAGCCTTGATGGACAGGGTCACAAGAGAGGCTATCGATGAGCGCCTGAGAGTGCTTGAAGGAGTGTCCGGCGCAGTATTCAGGTGTATAGAGGACCTCATGAGGGTCCGAAGCTCTCTTCCGGCTCCGACGAATGCGCCAGGGACAATTCCGTCCCACGCTAACCCTTCTGCATCTGCATCAAGCTCTTCGGATGCTGCTGGAGGATATCAGCCGTCTATTGCGTCTGCAAGCGAAACATTGGATGAGGCGATAGCTGGTGTTCGCGAGGCAGCAGAAAGCAGTTCAAAAATGGAGGAAAGTTTGAAGACTGATCTTAGCCAGCCCGCTGCTACCGAACCATCGAGGTATCAGCAGGAACAGAATACTTCATCCACGCCACAGTCTGAAGTAGATTCTGCATGATACATGATACCTGTCATTAATATTGAAATATTGAAAGCCCACATTGCATTCATCTTACATTATATTCCGACGTCATTTCCACTCGTTGTACTATATGCAATTTATCCATTGGATTACTCGTTGCACTCAATTGTGATTTGACAAAAGGGCTTCTGCTCTACTTTTCACCAGATGGGCGTCAACAGTCGACTTATCAACTTTAGTATAGAAAGCCCCAAGCACCTTCCCTAAGGCTCTCCCGGGGTCATCTTCGGGTTTGTGCTGTGCCAAGACGTCCCGCAGAACACCGTCGATTTCACTTTCCGCTAGGAAGGGTGGTATCAACGCGGATAAAATGTCTGCTTCGCGTCTCTCTTTTTCTGCCAGGTCTGGACGTGAAGCACTGGCAAACTTAGCTGCAGATTGAATCTAAAGAACCTCGGACAGTCAATCTGGCAGAGTAGTGGTGCATCTCGTCAGGAACTTACACGTTGGAGAGTGGCTTTGCGAATTATAGAGGTTATGGCCGGAGATGAAACTTTCGGAGGCGACGCTTTGTCTGCCGCGTATACTTCAGATAGAACAGACTGCACATCTGTAAGAGTGCATTCGTTGAAACTTAGATACAACATCACTCACCCGTATTGTTGTCGATGTGAAAGAGTTTTTATTCTGTGACCATTCGGTTAGTATGTACTATATATGGCGCGAACAACGGACCTTCATCGCGGTCTTTGCCTCAGACAGCAGACGCCCTCGGATATCTATGGAGATAGCAAGCTGTGTGTTTATCATACTGCCGCAAAGTGGTTAATTTCGATGAAGAACTTGTAACTGACCATCTGTTGCAGTTTCGCTAAAAAAGCGACTTTTTCTGAGGGACATGAATCCCGGCCGTGTCAATGCGGCCAGTCTGCGTGTATGCATGATCGTTTGGAGTGCTCCGGCCGCCGGCCTTAAGTTTCGTGTTGGCGGAAAAGATGCCAGCCTGTTGAACTTACATAAGGAGAAAATTCAAAAAAGGCGCCCGTAGCAGGAACAAGGAATTTGACCCCTGATGATGATCAGTCACTTCAGAACTGAACAAGCTCTATCGACACTGGCTCACCTTGGTGCGGTAGGCTGACCTGTGACTTCCCTTCCACCTTGTGGTACCGATAATACGTAGGGCTCAATATCCTATCCAAAGTTAAATGTCCTCCGCATCGCCGCCCTTCCCGCCCTCGGGCAGTTTTTTAAAATCTATCAGGGAGTCATCACAACTTCTGTGCGAAAAGTCGAACGTCAGGGTGAGTCCGCCTTTTCTTTGTCTCTGTACGGCTGGATGGATGTCATGGTGATGAAGTCATAAGGTGATTGAATACTGCGAGATATAGTGTGTCTGACAACGTCGAACGTCGCTACTAGTAGTGCATTTTTTTGTCCTGTAGACGGACATGAATTGTTTGCGTGTCCCAAGGCTAAATTTGGCCCAGTTTTTCTGTCGCGTTGTTATTTCTGACATTGACATATTCTGATTGAATTGATTCTTTACAATTTTTTAGGTGACAGAAGTCGCCATCAAGCGCCTCCTCTTTTCCCAAGCCTTCGCCATCTCATTCAAACGCGTTTCCGCGTTCCACGGTCTTGCCTTCCCTCTCAAGTTCGCCTCTACCCTTGCTGAATTAAACCTTCTTTCTGTGCTCTCACTCCTAAACTTTGCCTCAGGCTACCGAATACAGCTACACACCGAAACAGGGCGTGGAGCATGGGACAATATCCGTCTGCTCATCTTTTCTCTCTTCCTCACTTCGTCCACTGGAGGTGAAGGCGACTTGTTATCCGCGCGGGGAATGCAAGATATACAAGAACAAAAGGTAGCTGAATTGATGCGCGTGAGTCTGCATGTTGAGAGGCCCCACGAAAGTATTCCCGGGGTGACCGTTGGAGAAATTGGTGGGCCTATGCATGAGCTGGTGAAGCTCATCACGGGGACTTTGAATGAGACTGGATTAATACTTGTCGGAGCTGGGTATCCTGATCTGGGAAGCTTTGTGCTAGAGGCTCTGCAAGAGGGCGAGAAGGCCAAATCTAAAGATAAGATCGGCGCTGATGTCGATGTCATCCTGGAACAGGTGAGAATGGGTTAGAATTCTGTATGTGCCCGACGAAGCTAACATCTGCTCTCACCAGCTTGTCAGAGCCATCCCTGCCTTCCGGGACATGTCGGTAGTGGATGGACAGCGTAAGTTAGCTTTTTGATGACTTCTCCTTTGCAACCGGGTCTGACATAGGCATTCCAGCGATCTACTGTTTTAAAAAAGCTCTATTTCTTATACACGCTGTTTTAATTCGCTTTGGATCCATGTCACCACCGCCATTTCCCATACCAGACACGTCCCAAGTTCCAGTATTCACGGACAACGTCCTCCCTTCCCTTTTGATCCACCTGGGCGTCATAGATCTGTCCTCAGCCTCACATGGATTAGAATACAAGTTCCCAGACGCCGGCTCTCTGGATAAATTGAGCTCTCTTCTTGCCGAAGCCTCTCCATGCACAGATACGGACAATGCCCCAAAGGCTATACCACCAGAAGGGCCCACTCTCACTGTCAATCAGTCCTACATTCTTAGAGCAGCAGCTATTCATGCCTGCGAGCTAATAGTTGATGTGGCTCGTTCACCTGACATCGAGCTGCCAGAAAATTTGGAGTGGATCAGGGATATTACGTTGCCCTTGCTGGATATGTGGCTTTGGTCTGTGGCAAAAGATAGACCCGACTACAGGCAGCTGGAGAGGTTCGCTTTGAAGAATACAGTATTCTTCTGACGCTTCCAGGGTATGCATCATTACTTTCGCTATGTATGGGTAATAACTATACAACATACCAGAACGAAGATGCCGTGAGGCGCACAATTCGAATCAGAGTTCGGTGTTCACCCTGTAATGATTTGATTTCGCATCTTGACAGAAATTTTAGGACTAAGCCTCTGATATACTGTCCAACTTCGTGGACCACTCTTGCTTGATAGGTTAAACTGCCAAGATCGTGATAAGATGGTATCCGTCAGGAACAACGCATCGCCCTCGAGCGATTGACGCTGATACCCGTTAGGATGATTGAAACGATATTTTCATGGGCGTAACGGGCATATCATCCCTGAGAATCGTAGGATGCTTTTCAGCAGACTTATGTGAAGATCATGTTGACAACAGTAACAGAGCGACGAGCAAGGGGGAGGCCGATAAGCACACGTTTGCACGGGTGATGGTAGCCTTCCAATCAGCGGTCGCGTCATGGCCAGGGCATTTATTTATGTATATCAACCCGCAATTCTCTTGTCCCCTGAACATACAGTAGCTCGTACTTAATATTGAATCGCCCCTCGTCGTCCGGGTGACTACAAGAGAGGTTAGTATTGCCGGCCGAGCTTCATCAATCCGGGACCGCACATTATAAAGATTTTGATTCCGTCGACCTCCCCACCTTACATAGGCAACACATGATGCCAGCCATCATATCTCCCGACACCGAGACTTTCTCCACGCCGCCGACGAGCCCGACAGCGAAGGGGGCACTTCCGCCCTCGCTGTCAAGGAGGAACAGCAGGCCAACGACATTGCAAATTGATCGATCACATCCGGACTGGAACTCCGACATTGTGCTTGAGGAGCAATCTCCCGATGCTGCAAAGTCCAAACTCCCCCGCCAGAACGGCCATCCAAACGTCAGCAGTCCCTTGGCTTCGTCCAATACCGTAGGCCGTCCGTCAGTCCACCCATCCCCCTCATCCGCGACCATGCCTGCTCAGCACTCGCCGTGTTTTGTCCATTCACACCTTGACAAAGGGGCTTCGCTCGCCGACTGGCTGAGCACGAAACACAGTCATACTAATGGAGCTGGTAACGTCGGGGTCTCCAAGTCCCTCCAGCGACAACCAAAGGACCAAGCATTTGGGGTTCATTATCCTGAATATACTTCAACGGATCAGCCTGTGCTTGCGGCAGTAGTCGATGAAGAAGAAGACTACGGAGGCAGCTTGACCAGGCAGCTTGCGGAGACTGCAGTTGGCGTCCGAGAGATGAGCAAGCAGCTTGGTGAGTAAAGCTGGCTCGATGACGGGGATCGACTGCTTACATGGACACTACAGGTCGCGCCAGGGTGCGATCAAATATACAGAACATCTTGATCGTGACGAAAGCAAGGGACAACAGACTGATAAAACTGACTCGCGAGCTTGCGCTCTATCTTATGACGAAGAAACGTAACGGCGATCGTGGGCTTGTTGTGTGAGTATGATCTCCCTGGAAGATAGGGATCATATTGACGACGGGTAATAGCTACGTGGACAATCAACTGCGGCACTCCCGACGCTTCGACGCTGATGGCATCGAGCGAGACTACCCAGAGCTCTTTATCCCCTTTCCCCGTCGACGATCTTCTAGTAACAATTCCTTATCCTCTATGTCCTCAAATTCGACGAACAAGGATGAGTCCTACGTCAAAGAACAAGGCCAGTTACGATATTGGACAAGCGATATGTGTAGCCGTAGTCCTCACCTCTTTGACTTCGTCGTCACGGTGAGCGAAGGCTTTCCTGTGTTCCACGAGTTAGGGTATTGATCTACCGCGATCACAGCTCGGAGGTGACGGCACTGTCCTGTTCACTTCATGGCTATTCCAACGCATCGTCCCGCCAGTCCTCCCATTTGCACTCGGCTCCCTTGGTTTCCTGACCAATTTCGATTTTGCCGACCACCAGGCGGTCATGGACTCCATCATCGACGCCGGTATCCGCGTCAACCTGCGTATGCGATTCACATGCACGGTCTACCGTGCAGTTTCTGTGGAGAAAGGCAAAGGCCGCAAAGCAGTCAAGAAGGCAGAGACGGGTGAAATCATAATGAAGAATGTAGAAAAGGGTGGCTGGGAAGCATTGGAGGGTGGTTGGTCTGGAAGCCATAGTACACCCGAAGGTGGGAAAGGCTGCACTAAGGATAAAGAGATTATGTGCTTCATTACACGACCGGTGGAGACTTTCGAGGTGCTGAATGATTTGGTGGTGGATCGGGGTCCGAGTCCATATGTCAGTTTATTGGAGCTGTTTGGTATGTGTTGTGATTCAGGCTCTATGCTAAGAGTTGCTGATCGTTTTAATTAGGCGACGAACATCATATGACCACTGTTCAGGCGGATGGTCTTACGGTCTCGACGCCTACAGGATCAACAGCTTATTCGGTGAGCACATTGCTTTGTGTTCATCTGTAGTTTTATCGACCTCCAACTTCTGTAGTTATCTGCTGGTGGTTCCCTCGTACACCCTGAAATCCCTTCGTTACTCATTACACCTATATGTCCACACACACTTTCCTTCCGACCTATGCTATTACCAGATAGCATGGAACTCCGCATATGTGTGCCTTTTAACTCCCGTAGCACTGCATGGGCTTCCTTCGATGGCCGTGGTCGCGTCGAGTTGAAGCGTGAGTCCGGAACTGACGTTGCATCGATCCTTGCGATTGTTGACCACCATTGTCTTTACCAGAGGGAGACCATATCAAGGTCACTGCTTCGAAATTCCCGTTCCCAACTGTCTGCGCAGACAATCAATCAATAGACTGGTTTCATGCCATCTCACGGACCCTGAAATGGAACGAACGCGAACGTCAGAAGTCGTTCGTGGTCGTCGAGGAAGGACCAGCGAAGTCCAAAGCGAGGAAGCCTAACAAGTTGGCCCAATCGATGGTCCCAGATAATACAATTGAGCAGCCTAAAAAATCTCCGGACTCAGTTGAGGAAGCTATGGAAGACGACGACGAAGAAGATGAAGTATCAGAGGAAGAAGATGACAAATTCGACATTGACGACTCTTCTCCTGAGGCAGCCGTATTGAAAAATACAACGACTCTTGAGAACCGCCAGACACCAGAAGAGGAAGCCCTAGGGATGGAGAAAGCGCGGGAACAAGCGTGGGCGGATTCGCAGACTACACCCGCAGCCGCTGCAGCTGCACTACACGACGGAAATGCTTACATGCGCGCAGTCAAAGCGAAATCGAAATCCCGCTCGCGTGAACGTTCACGCCATCGCTCTAACTCACAATCCGGTGACTCTGGTGTCGACACTCCTGGTCGATTCGCTGGTCCTACGCCTCATCCCCCGCGTATCTCTCATCGTCACATCGAATTCGCAGATCCCCCGTCGGTATCGCCTTCTTCATCATCCCCCACGATGACTCATCCCGAACACCATGGCACTAGGGATGATATCTACACGCCGAAATCGGCAGGGCAGTCCAGCGGGAAGAGCAGGATTCCGCGAGACAGGGACGTCGACGCGGAGAGTTCAAATATGAAGACGCCCACTGTAGCGGATGGTGGCGGAAAGAGAACCCATCATCGAGGTCATTCTCCAGAGCAAGAGCATCATCACCATCGGGCATTTGCGGTTTGGGGTCAAGATGAGTCTGACAGCAATGCGAGCGACAGTGATGCATAAACCTTCACAGCAAGAAACTAATATGACAAATATATATGAAGTCTACTGCCTTTCGATGCTATTCCGCTATCCCAATTTCTGATTTACCGTACCCAAGTAATATATATTGGATGGAACAAGAAATGTTGTATTAGATATTGTCTTTGTTGTGCAACACGTACCCTCATGAGATAGTTAGACGAACCCTCCAGGGATTACGACTAAGACGTAGGTCAACTGCTATCGCGTCTTCAACTAGTAGCACTTACTAGTAGCACCCTGTGCTAGCAGACAGATATTTCATAGTCGGTAAGTGGTAGCTGATAATTCTATAGATCAGCCAACAGATAGAAATAGGAACCATGGAGTGCTCTTGAATGTAATTCTTGCTGCAGACATGCCACGGGCTGTAGCTTCATCCTGGCCGAAGGAATGTAGTTAGTGTACAAATTGATGTAATAGGCAAAATTGACGTTCTCGTTACAGGCCAAATCACCGGCACCTGGATGCTGATACGCTGGAGTCTGAAACGCTCTTATGCATTCCAATAGCAGAATAATGACACCAGAGAGCAAAAGCAAGAGGGTCATGTTCTGCAGTTAGGGTAGACAAAGATTCCTTGGTCTGTTTATTGGCCCGGAGGAGAAGGATGGCCACACCGTGACATAGTGCGACGAAGAGGACACACGATTCGATTACACCATCGAAGCCCAAGTTATGCTGGAATGGGCTCAAGGCTTTGCTGGGTAATGCCAAGTCGGCAGCCTGGATCCGTGTTATATCAAGCTTAATAGGCCCGATGTCATGACAATAAGTCGACATCCCAGACATCATGCCAATAGCAGCCTAAAACGATGCAGCATTAAGTAAACCGACTGCATCATTCATGAGCTGCTCATCCGAGTCTGAGCAAGTCGCCCAATACGAAATTCTCTACTAGAAAGTATCGGCAGTTATACCACGATTGAAATTGGACCTGCGGCATGGAATCGTCGGTTCAGTGAAATGTTACTTGTTATCCCATGCGCAAACTGCGAAATGTGATCTAATCTAGAGGAAAAGATAAGGCTGCCGCAGTTTGTTTACCACAGTCAAATGCATCCATTAGTATAGAGGTATTGCCAAGTTGAATGCATAGTAAGCGCCGAAAGTTCAAAACACGTGAACGAACGCCTGTCCAACTTGAAACTTCAATTCCAAGTTCGTTTACCATGATTGCTCCGGCCCGGGGTAATGGTCTTTCTACTCCTCGCATTAATCGCCTTCTCAGACCACTGCGTAACAAATGTACTGCCCTGGCCTCGGAATCTTCATCTGCGCCTTCTATACATGCCACCTACTCCAACAACCGAGCAGGATGGTCGAAAGACTCTCCCCCATTGGCACTCTTACAACCACCAGGGAATGTGGGTATCAGAGTACATCTTGACGATGACTATATGAGAACGGCAGAGCTAGTTCGGCGGCTTTACTCCGTTCGCGATTGCTTCAAGAATGTCCTTCAAGTCGCGTTTGGTGTAGAAGCTGAGAAGCCCGCTCGCCGAGGCGGAAAAGATATCCCGACATTGGGTGCGATGTGCTCTACGGTCATTGGGACAACTATCCAGGTCCAGTTTGATGAAAATGCGGCTGCGAAGACCGAAGGTGACGATGATTATATGGAAGAGGAAGAGGTTATGGCGCTGGCCAACGAAATATACGAGGCCGTTCCATTACACTATCGAAGGTAACTTTCGCTTCATTCTCCTACCTATCGCGTTACTTGACTCTATCATGCAGATGGACAACCGTTTCCCAAGCCCTGTCCATGATTTTGAGCACATGTCCCCATCACCCCACGCTTTTGACTGTCTTGCTGGATGTCTGCCTCATGTGGAATCTTTGCCATGAATCGTACACTCTACTACGAGCTTTGCTTGTAACATCAATATCTTCGTCGTCCGCCTCCCCACCCCCAATATCCCACCCAGCACATTCATACTATCTATTAGATCTTTGCGCTACATGGACTGGAGGACCAAAATGCGATATTGAGTCCTGCTCCATCTTCACTCAGAGCTCGTTCACTCGGACTCTCGTGGACGTCTTAACAAAAGACAACAACACACTGGACGTATGGACCTGCAAGGCGGTAACGAGGCTTGCACGCGAGGTCCGGAAGACGGACTTCGCATTATTTGTGCATATCGCAGCTGGAATAGCTCAAACGATAGGAAGTGCTGAAGGAGGAGAACAAACAAAGAAGAAATGGAAAGGACGCGAGACGATACATACTGCCATTGCCCGCGAGCGGCTCAACAAATGGGTGATCACCATGTTGAATCACTTGTGGGTGAACATGAATCTGACTGATTCAGAACTCCTACCTCCCTCTGCCATGTGGTCCGCAGAGCTGCAAGCCATTACTGAATTCCTTTGGCAGGTGCAGTTGGCTGACTTACACCTTGTCCGCGCCAAGTCTGTGACGGTGGAATCTGAGCTGCTAGACAGCATCGTTTGTCTAGCGACATGCTCTCTCGTGTCTTTCTCCACACTGTGCGACAACAATCTTGATATGCGGTTTTTGGTCGGTCTTCTATCGGAAATCACTCCAATTACATTGACGTTTGATGAACTTGTCACAATAATCCTCGACAGCGAAGACTCCTCGCACCCACACATACTAGACTGGCCAGAAAATGCTATGCAAGAGTTGCAGAGACTAGCTGGCATCCTTCGGAGGCATTTGCTGCTCAGACTAGAGGCGTCTTTGTGGGCCTGTGCGCTTCGGTCCCTGGAGCGGAATTCTTATAGCGAATCGAGATTTCGCCCTGATGTAGAAGAGCTCAAGAGCCGAGTCATAGATGCCCTTGACGAAGCCGAGTCCAGATGTTTCGGGTCTGTCCCCGTGGCGCCATCCGCATCCAAACCATCCCAAAGACGTAAACGCTCAGACGTGGATGGGGAGGCTGGTGAGGGTGAATGGGTATGGGAAAAGATGGTCAGATGCTGGATACGGCGGTCACCTGTCGTCAAGAGAACGAGACTAGATGTTCAACTGCCAGCACGAGCCTTGCGAAGTACAGTTATGATTCACCGACGGAGCCACTCTCCCGTTTCTGTGAGCCCACCACCCTTTACATCCTCCTCAACGATATTCTCGAGTTCGTCCGGAGGCGCTACCGAGTCGTTTACGGATGAAGAAAGTCACGATGATAGGAAATACATCCACCGGATATCAAATGTGACCCCGAAGCCAGTGACGACAAGACGAGTATCCAATTTTGCATCTATCCTGGCTGACGCGCAGATGAATCGAATTATGCTGCATCCTAATAGGTCGTCAGCTCGACACAAGCCATCAATGGGTTTTTTTTCGACCACAAGAATACGCCGCATACCGATTCGCCAGAAACATATCGCCCCTGATGAGGGCCTCGTTCCGTCTTTGGATGAATTTTTCTCAACGCTGCCCTCCGATGACTCGCTGGATCTGTTCGCATATACCCATTCGTCACCAGTCGCACATCGATAAAGACTCGTCCCATGATGTAATCGTGTTCGGTGTATCCCCGTTTTGCAATCTATTCTGTGGACTCCTTTTTGTGTTTCCGCTTTCGGGCGAATCGGTCACGGAACGGTTGGCATTCGGGCCTTTTTATTAGAACCTCTACCCGGATATAAAGCGAGCTGCATGCAAAGAGGCTTCAACCGTAAACCAGTAAGTAAAGCGAGCGGTGCTCCGCTGGCATTTTTGAATCAGGTATGTGTAATATGCAGCGCTTTATACATAGAAAATGACTAACCAGCAAGCCCACAGGAAAGAGTTATCTGACTTACTGGTTTCTCGTATCCACAAAATGTGTGATATTTTCTTGATGCCTTCCAGCCCATTCGGAGTGTTCTCCAGTAAATGAAAATTTGGGATGTAGCAGTTCAGTGGATTCCTTTTCCTGTATATCATTTGTACGACATGTTTTTCTTCATATTATTCACAATATATTATGTATGGTAGGTTTCAATTTCGTGTATATTAATATATTGACGGGATTTTCCCGTCCTCTTCATACCTTCCATCGGCGATCGCCCTTCCTCTGTGTTAAATTATTTTCTCATCCCGTGTTCTGCCCATTTGTTTCATAAGTCAGTGAATCTTGGCGGCGAACTACGGACTTTATATGCCTGACGACCTGAGGGTTCATCGAATACTTGTGGTTGTGAACTGCCCGACAGTTCCCTTGATCATTATTCGAGACGTTTATAATATCCCGTCCCTCTGTTTTATTCTTGGTATGTTTTGTATCCGTTATCTGATATTTTTCATGGCCATACATTTAGCGCAATGATTTGTCCAGGTTCGCACCATGGGAAAGGGCCCCGCCGCCTGACCAATTCAAGTGAGGCGCTACATTAGGAAAGCCTCGTTGAGGGCCAGCACTATTGTACATCACACAAATCTTTATCTTTTTCTGGTTACTTCGAATATGTCTTCAAAATCCAAGCCTCTCCCGCTGAGCGAGACCCTGCGCGACCTCGCATTGCTTCGTGCATCAGACTTGGATTTATCTTCCCTCCTACCAGCGACTTCATCCGCTTCTGTTCAGACAGCCACGACTGCAGATGATTCCCAGAGGGCTACCATCGACCATTCTGTTATCAGATCATATGAGTTTGCGGTGGAGGCGAGAAAGACGATCAGGATATTCAACCTAGGCGACATTGACTCTCAGGGTAGTAAGGTCGAAAATGCCAGAAGTCAACTGGAAGATGTGCTCAGGGGATTAGAGCCAAATCAATGAATCCCGGATTTACTGTGGTATGTATATCCAACAAATATAGCAAAGCGGAAATGGTTTTGTTCATGACAGCATACAATACAATACATAGCCCCGAAGGATCTTCGATAATAATTTGTCCTTGGAACATCCCAATCATTTCGTTGTGATTATGATCTAACCAATGTGCATTGGGCAGAAGGGTGGCACTTGGTGTCGGCATTTGGTTTAGGTAAGTCCACCCGTGGCACTGGTTTCATAATTCTCACACTGACTTTGGTTGACAAGATAATTGGGGTAACGAAAGTTGCTGGACCGGTCTGATGGTGCTGCTATCAGCTCTGTACAACCTCGTTTGTGCTATATTATGAATCCATTCCCTCGTGTTGACCTCATGTCAAATGCCATCCCGAGGGTACCTGACGGTGGCGTCTGCCCTTCACGACGACTTACGGAGAATTTCAAGTACCGTTAAGTACGTACAGCGCTCTTCTTGCTTCTCCGCCCAAGAAAGATAGACTGGTCTGTGCAACTTGAAACATGATTACATTTTCTCGTCGACCGTACATAGCCGAACGGTTTATAAACTAAACCATTCATGCTCGACTGTTACATGTGTTGCGATCTTTCAGACGTGTTATGTGCTAGCCGCCCATTACAGCTCACTGATGGCGGTACAGCCATATTTGTAAAGTATAGCTCATGTGGGGCGGGATCAATATACTTTCATAGATTGCCTTTATGGTGAGTCTCAACTCTATTGGAGAGACATCAGTGTATGATCGACTTGACACAGGTACAGCGTGGTCGCCATGGTCTCGATAGTCCAGGAAGCATAAGTATAGTCATTCCATGCTTCGATCCAAATTTCGAATCTGAGACATGAGCCCCAAATGAGCTCTCAAATGTTGTGATGGCCGAATCGGAAATTTTTCTCCGGAAGTATATATGCTACTAGTTCTCGGCCAGTTCTCGCAACAGTTCATGTATAATTCTCGTCCCTTCGCCAGCGGAAGGTTGGGATGTCCTCACTACCGTCCGACAAACTGCTCGAGCTCGCCAGACATGTTCTCGAGGCCAATCAACTAACCCGATACGCTCTTTGTAGGTCATTACGCACCTTACTATATGACGCTTTGGCACTTATCGTTTTAATTGATTTAGTGTCAAGTGCATTTATCATTTTCTACGACTATGGTGAGTTTTCTTTTTGTGTTCGATCCAGGTCACTAATTCCGTCAACCTTGCTTGAAGTGATTTCGTTCGAGCGAGAGGTATGTCTAGCAATGTTCGTATACTACAGTTGACTGAGCATTTTCGTGTAGGTCGAACTAATATGGGTATAGACATTTCATTTCATGGAATGCGGAGGCTCAAACTTCGTTTCTCGTTTGAAATAGGGCAAACGCTGGTCGATTATTAAAGCCGTCTTTCTTTGGGTGCGTTCTATTATGTGACTTCGCTTTCTAAGGCTTGCCTATGTAATTTTATTTTTCAGTATCGATACTTTGGCATTTTATGTGCAATGTAGGATTGACTCGTGACTTTTCAAGTGTGGACTTACTTGCTCATTTTGATTCCATATAATCCCAGCTTTGAATTGGCAGGTTCGTAATTGTCATACCGCGTAGAAAGTACCAGCCTGACCTTCTTACCTCCAGTATTCATGAACAATGATGTAACAGACTCAGTAAGTCCTCAATCGTATCAATTATCGTTTGAGCTGACTCTACTGTAGTTGTACGTGATTTGATCATATGCATTATGTCCCCAGCTCAATTTTATTTCGTATCTGATGCTAGTTGTAAGTTTTGGTTTCTCGATCCACTGCGATTACTCTCTGATAAAGGTCCAGGTTATTTCTGGATCCGATGGGAGACCTGGGGTTATTTCGCAATAGTGTTAATGACGGAAGGTAAGATATAGTTCTAATTCTTCCATTTCTGCCAAAGCTCACGAGCTCGTGTATCCAGTGGTGCTGCTCTTATGGATCTTTGTGGTTCACAACAGAAACCTTTGGATACTTGCTTTTATGGGCTTTTTATTGTTCGCCGAAATTGCCATTGTCGCGACGATACTGGCTAAGTCCTTTTCAAATTTCCATGGTGCGTTTTTGATTCGTCGTCTTGGAGTCGAAGCTTGCTCAACATCTTGCAGATGTGGCACACTTACTACCTGGCATTACGTTTTGTCTTACTGTGCGGGAACCATTCTTCTTTCACACAGTCTGGTCCCCAATCCTAGCCTACCACACCATTCTCTTTGGGCTATTCTTAGCAAAAGGGCTTATGGTGTATAGACAGAGAGGATCTCGAACTTGGACGAGCACAGGTTTACTCGAGACAATATACAAAAATTCTTTTATCGATTTCCTAGCGTGAGTTCGTTTCATGTTTGCTCTTGGCGTGGCTGAGCATTATTCTCCATACTCAGCATTTTCGCGGCGTACCTATCTTGCGCCGTGATGTGGCTGGCTGCCGACGTAGGTGTTTATTTGCCTGCGACATTCACGATAGTAAACACGAATTATACCGTAGCCCTTTTTAGCGCAAATTCCTGTGGGATTTGCGGTGACATTTTCCATCACTGGCTGCACCCGACTTCTGTTAAACATCCGAGACGCATACTACGCACAGTCACAAGACGATCCATACCACGTATCAACTCGACAAGCCGGTACCGTCGTCACAGGGACCTCTTCAGGCTACTGGATGGAAGATGAGTCCAATTCTGTCCGGGCCCAATCGATATACGCCGAATACACGCCGCGAGATCTCTGGGCATTTGAGTTGCGAGAAATGAAGTGGTCTGGCAATTTAGAAGACTAGAGATCTACCTGTTATATCTTGTAGGAACATATTTAATATTTTGTTGCCGGCATATTCTGGAATGGCAGATGTATAATTTTAATCGGTCTTATACATAAAGTTACATGAAATTGTGCAAGCCAAAAGAGGAATAGGTACGTTTAGGTTCTCTGATGGAAGTTGGTTTGTCTTCTGCGACATGCCTCGTGGATAATGAATGGAACGTAAGACGCTTGAAAATAACTCGGGCAACGAGTCGCAGATATTGAACGTGTTGCACGTCGCCAGGCCTTTTCGGACCGATAATCTGAACATTTGACAAATAACAAGGGGTATTATGATGACTTAACGTGATATTACGCATCCATTAAACTTCGTTAGGCGAGAATGATAAGAGGAGGCCGTTGGCACTTTTAGCGCGGACGATTCCCTGTTCGTCCGAATAATAACGAGCATTGTGACGACGACGACAATGGCAGGCAATAATGTCCCAGAGCTATCTCTGGCAGTGTTCATTATTAGGGTCGTGTCACCAGCCCTGGTGTTTCTCGCTACGCTGTCTCTCATTTTCAGTAGAGCACCGTCACCAACCTCACCGTCTCCTATAACTTCGGTCGTCGTCGCTACTCGTGTTCCCCGTCGCGCTCTTGTCTTATCTCTTCTGTCTTTGGCATCCTTCACTTTCTTACTGGATGGACTTACATTCGTAGTTTACGCCATCTTGACCAAGAGTTGGCCTCAGAACACCGGAATCGAGATCAACGCTATCGTCGGTATCATAGCGTACTCGGGATTAGCAGCATTTGGAACCTGGAAGGATGTGCACGACGTTTCAGTCTGGTCCCTGAAAAGGGTGAAGGTTGCCGTTGCCGTTGCTCTGCTCCTCGACATCGTACACGTGGTACTACTTGGTCTATTAACAACATTCCACAAAGGATGTGCGTGTTCGGCATGAATTCCGCTGAGTAGACTGACACTGACTGGTCTACGTTGGTAGCTGGACCGTATTCCTCACTCAGTATTCCAGCGCTTCTTCATCTCGTCTTTCCCGCCTTCCGTGTTCTTCTTTTGGTTCCTCTCTTCTTTGGTCTTATCTCCCCCCGTATCATATATACTCCTGTTGATACCGGAGATGATACCGACGTGTATGACCCTACCGATTCGACTTTCCTCCTACCTCCAGGAGGTGCACCACCATCGTCCACCGGTTTATCTTCAGTGCCTGGACTGTCAGGCGAAGCGAGCAAGTACGGCACATTCCAGAGTGCACATCCTGCTATTCCACCGTCTGGCCCTGCCACCCGTGCTCATACTCCTGTTGGCCACGACAAGGTATATATCACACGACTATAATGATATGAACCCCTTTAACTTAACATTTCTCAGCGTGACGAGAAACCTGATGTTGCACTCGACCCTTCTTGGCGGGAGCTTGGCCGACGCCTTCGCCGCATTGGTCCTTATCTTTGGCCGTCCAAAAGCGCCAGCCTCCAATTCGTCGCTGTAAGATTTATACTGCTCTCAGCAATTCTATCCCATTTCCTGAGTGTCTGATGTAGTTCCTGTGCGTTCTCTTGTTGATCGTCGGTCGAGTTGTCAACTTTCTGCTCCCATGGACCCTCGGAGAGCTCGTACGTGTGTTTGAGACACCCTCTGGTCGTTCGCCCTGGCTACTCCTATTTGGGTATGTTGCGTTGAGGTTCTTGCAAAGCGGTGGTGGGCTGGGTGCCCTTCGTGATGTAAGTTTTTCTGTCTGCTTTTGTGCTACCGCACAGAACTCATCCATTTCATGGTATGGCCTCAGTCTCTTTGGGCCCCTGTAATGCAGTACTCGGATCGCGAAATGTCGCAACTTTCCTTTGATCATCTTCTCAATTTGTCTTTCGCGTTCCACATGCGTCGTAAGACTGGTGAGCTCTTGCGGATTTTGGATCGTGGTGCCGCAATCAATCACACCCTGGAGGCAAGTCGTCCATATCTGCTGCGGTCATTCAAGGCTAATCATTCCTCTTCACGCTTAGCTCATCCTCTTCAGCATAATCCCTACCTTCCTTGATATCATCGTTGCCCTCATCGTCTTTGCCATCCGATTCGAATGGAGTCTAATGGCGGTGATCCTCTGCGTTATGGCGGCTTATGGTAAGCTCGTTATATTACTTGCAGCACATTCTCGTTCTTATCTGCCACGGGGTGAATAGTATGGGTCAGTGTCATTATGACTAAATGGCGTACACAGGTCCGGAGACGAATGAACGATCGTGATATGGTTACCCGGGGCATCCACACGGACTGTCTGCTCAATTACGAAACCGTCAAATACTTTGGAGGGGAACAACACGAAGGAGAGCGATACAGAAATGCTATACACGACTATCAAGTGTTGGAATATCGAGTGATGCGTGCGTGTCGGGTTTGTTCCGCAGGTCGTTTTGTAATGCTAATCCTTTGAATTCAGTCTCTCTTAATATGCTGAACCTGGCTCAAAACTTTATAATTGTCAGTGCATCGTTGTAATCGTCTATATTGACATTTCATTAACCGCTTTTAATACCAGACTCTTGGCCTCCTCGTCGGGTCTATGATCGTCGCATCGCGTGTGACAAAGGGCGAATCGGAACCTAGTGATTTTGTCTTCTTCATTACCTACATTGCACAGGTATGTCATCGTTAATGTTGCTCGCCTTGCCACGCTGATTGCTTCCATAGCTTTATGGGCCGTTGAACAATCTCGGATATGTCTACCGTTCTGTAAACCAATCGCTGGTTGACACCGAAAGGCTGCTGAAACTTCTAAATGAGCCGAAGGAGGTCGATGACAAGCCTGATGCACCTGACCTGATTGTGGAAGATGGCGAAATTGAATTCGGTTAGCAGCGTTCCTCTTGTCGTGTGACATAGCAATTCTCATAATTTGGGAACAGATGACGTTAGCTTCTCTTACGATAACAGATCCACCGCGCTGAACGGGGTATCTTTTAAAGTTCCAAAAGGCTCTTCCGTTGCACTCGTTGGCGAGTCAGGTGCAGGCAAGTCGACGATCTTGCGTCTCCTTTACAGGTTTTACGATCTGAAAGAGGGTGAGGGAAGGATCTTGATCGATGGCCAGAATATCAAGGATGTTACACAAAGGAGCCTCAGGAAAGCAATTGGTGTGGTGCCGCAGGATTGTGTTTTGTTCAATACCAGCATTGGCTATAACATCGGGTAAATATGCTTTATGATAAATGCTCTTCACGTCTAATCCTTACCTCGCCCTTAGGTACGGCAAGTTTGATGCTTCATCTGAAGAGATTGAGATCGCTGCCCAAGGAGCACAGATGCACGACCGAATCATGAGCTTCCCTGACGGCTATGATACCGACGTTGGCGAGCGTGGCGTCAGGCTTAGCGGTGGAGAAAAGCAACGCGTTGCTATCGCCAGGACTCTTTTGAAAAACCCACCCATCTTATTATTAGATGAGGCTACCAGGTTAGACACCCTGCTTATCTTGAACTGGAACCGAACAGCTGACTTTTCATGTGAACTTTGAAGTGCTCTGGATACTTCGACCGAGAAAGATATCCAAAAAGCGTTACAGAACCTCCAAAGGGGGAGATCGTCGCTGTCAATCGCACATCGTCTTTCCGTAAGTGAACAATCCGATATGAATATCTAAATCGGTTTGCTCATCTTCTCATATGAAACAGACAATTGCTTCGGCAGACGTGTGAGTCATATGCTTTTCTCAAAGAAGTGTTGAACTGACGTTTTGTCAGCATCCTGGTACTTAAGAATGGGCAGATCATCGAACAAGGGAGCCACAGGGAACTTCTTGCTCAAGATGGTGTCTTCGCCGCAATGTGGGCAGATCAAGTGTCGACATCCGGGGATCCTACTGCCTCTATTGGGGACCAGAGTGTCAAGAAGGATGCAGTATCCGGGCATTTTGGGGATCAGACTGAGACTGTGGCTCAAGATGGAGTCGAGGACCAGGCACGTGAACATCCAGGATCTGACGCGTTTGTGGATACATCCGAGGCTGCACCTGCCGATCTACCATCGACGGAGGACTCAGGAGACGCACTTCCTGTTCCGTTCCAAGAGTCCGTGGCTTCGCAGGCTGACGAATCCGTCGCACCAGCCTCGCTCGCATTCCCAACCTTGGATAGCACTCAGCAGTCGCCATCCGAGAGAACGGGTTCTCAAAGTCAAAGTGGAGGAGGGGTGACATTCGAGGACAGCGCAAACGCGCCTCCATCCCGCAGCGCTACACCAGACCCGGACGCAGAACCCAAGAGAAAGCGTATTGCTTCACAGAACTTTCAGCGCTTCGCAAGGAAGATATCTCTCACGACACGGCGTCAGGGTTCTGGCTCATTCATTCCTGGAATAAAACGGGATGATTCATCCACGCAACAGCCGCCACAGGATGGTACTAGCGCGCGAAACTCCAACGATAGTAATGCTGCCAGTGTTCAGAGCGATATTGGGAAAAAGAAAAAGGATAAAAAGGAGAAGAGGAAGAGCATCTTTTAGTTCTCTCTTTGTCTCAGAGTATCCAGTCTATGACGTTTACGATTCATGCCATGCTCTTGTTTACTCTACTAATGACTCTGCACCTACGCTCATATCTGTCGTCACACGCAATTATTTCCTACTCTTACATTTCATCCTCTCGTGGCGCGGCCATTTCGCAAATCAACGGATTCGAACTCCAAACTTGTTCTGGCCCCGGGGCGTAATCGAAGCCTCGAGTCGTGGCATCGTCGATTAATCGGCGGAGATCAGAGGACATATAAGGACATATAGGGCTTTCACTTGTAGTTTCTTTGCTCACATTATCGTTTAGGGTCCATCGATGTATCGATATTCCGAATACATCGGTTTCTGTGCCTTACCTCCTTTCCGTCCTCGCCTTGTCTAGTCACACGTAAACGAAGCCCTACTTCCTCCATCTCGATCTGGATCCTTTTCACTCCGTGGATCGGAGTATGAAATCAAGCACACGAGTAGTACTTAAATGTGCACAGGGTCCGGGGTCATTCCCAAATCCTTCATTCTCAACTTCCACCAACTTGAAGTTTTTTTTTGTTCTTCGTTACCGCCACCATCTCGTTTCCTGTTTCTTCCTGTATATTCAACAGATAGATATGAGCGCCAAGGTTTATGTCGGGTCAGTCTTTGTGATTCGTGCTCTCGTCTTCCGAGGTGCTTCTGCCGTTTCGTTGGTGTCCTGATTGCGGTTCTGGTTTCCCGTCCTGCAGTAATTTGAGTTGGAACACCACCGACGACACGCTTCGAGAAGTCAGTGTAGTATTATTGTCAACGCGAATGCTCCGTTTGCGTATTGTCTCCCGAACGTCTGTCTCACCTATTTGCACTATTAACTGCAGGCGTTCTCACCGTACGGAAATGTCTTGGATGTACGCTTTTGTCTCTTTGGCGCTTTGTGCCGTTGTTGTATAATATAATTGTGCTAAATTTACGTGCAGTCCATCGTCATGCGGGATCGGGACACCGGTCGATCTCGTGGATTCGGATTTGTGACGTATGGCTCCCAGTCAGAGGCAGATGCTGCAATCAACAGCTTGCATGATCAGGAGCTTGACGGGAGGTATGTTTCTCAATGTGTTAGGCAAGCCATGTGCCCACGCTCATACTTCCGTAAGGCGTATTAAAGTTAACCTCGCGAATGCCCGTGGTGGTGGCGGCGGTGGCGGCGGCAAGTAACGATCAATTATAAGCGCGTGCATTGTTCACCTGTTATTTGTTAGGTTATAGCGGAGGTGGTGGAGGTGGTGGATATGGAGGCGGTGGGGGCGGATATGGAGGCGGTGGTCAGTATGGTCTGTCCCTGGAATCGGTGTATTATATGGCGGGAACGCTGACGATACGCTGATAGGTGGTGGTTACCAACAACCGAGTGGAGGCTATCAAGGCGGTGGCGGCGGATACGGCGGATCGGGTGCAGGTGGTACGTCTTAGCACTATGTACCTCTTGTAGTAAAACATCTGACCATGCTTTCCTTCAGGTTATTCTGGATATTAAACAGACTGCACACCATTAGTACGTATCGGTTCTACTAAGGTTATTGATACATACTTATTCGATTTCGAAGTCCAACTTCAAGGTCCAACGCGTCCCGTTCCACAAACGATCATGCCTTCTTCATGTTATCTAACCGACGAAGCCTTTCCTCATCCTGCGTTTTTGTTTCTCCGTTCCTTTCAACAGCCTTATATACCGCCACCGTGTCCTGATCGCTGTAGCTTCACTCGAGCCTTGGTTGTTTTCGTTGCTATCGTCATGGTCTTCGTCAGCACAAACTCATTTGTACAGGACTCTTTCATCGCAATGTTGTGGTATTAGTTGGTTGTGTCATGCTACTCTCTGTATTGATGCAAAATGAATCTTGGGTTCTCTGCCACTGACGGCGATGTCCTCAGGATAACGCTCCGAGTGACCGAATCGTTATCGCCAATGACAGACGGAATGTACCTTGTGGTACCTGCGGTCTGCCGGACTACATGAGTCCGTTGCCTTTCTTGACTCTAAGCATCAGACACAGCACCTGCGCTTCGGTTTAATGAAGAAGATGCCGTGTTTGTTCAGTCAATAGAACCGCTTAGGAAGTCGTCATTAAAATTTAAATCACACTCCACCAATATCATAGTAAACATCACTGGCAGAAATTTTCCGCAACTTTACAAATGTGCATCCTATAAGAACTGATAGTATTCGTTGGCTTTCAAGACCAGAGCAATTTTTTGAGTTTACCCAAAGTTTTCAAACCTCTTATTCACATTGATTACGTAGGAATCGAGCATGTGGCGCGATTCAACGCCACCAAAATTTAGAGTTCAACATTTGAACTCCGCCGCAGTATAAGAGTCAGAGCGCACGGTGTCCACCCCTTTCAACCGCCCACGTCCTGAGTTATCGGTATCGTTCTGGTCTCGTCGTGTAAAGGACCCAAGACTCTATTGTATTACTTCTTCGTGCATCATGTCAAGTAAAGTTTACGTCGGGTCAGTCTGCGATTCGTTGTCTGCATGTTCCGGGGCGCTTCTCCTGTGTTTGGGAGGAGTGAGACTGATGATGGTTTGGGTGTAGCAATCTGAGCTGGAACACAACCGATGATACGTTGCGGGAAGTCAGTGTGATTTCACAGCCCAAAGGCTGCGTTGCATGTTGCTTTCGTGTCCGGTGTCTCACAAATTTGTCGCTTTTTCTGGAATATAGGCATTCGGCCAATTTGGTCAAGTTTTAGATGTATGCAATCTTATCTCTTTGTGGCGGTGACCCAGTTTGTCGTAAGACACCTTTGACTGAAGTTTTGCCTAGTCTATCGTCATGCGGGATCGCGAGACTGGCCGTTCGCGCGGGTTCGGATTCGTGACATATGGCAACCCTCAGGAAGCTGATGCTGCCATCCAAAACCTCAACGAGCAGGAGCTCGATGGGAGGTATGGCTGTGCTACTTTGTTAAAGAATCCGTTGATTAAAATAATATGTGAAGGCGCGTAAAAGTCAACCTTGCTAACGCCCGTGGAGGAGGCGGAGGTGGAGGTACGGGCAGCACTTGTCTGTCAATTTAGTTTCTTAAAAAAAATCGCACAGGCTACTCAGGCGGAGGAGGTGGAGGTTATTCTGGAGGTGGAGGCTACTCTGGAGGCGGAGGCTACTCTGGTGGTAAGGCACTCGCGACAGATTAGATGATGATGACACTCATACAGCACAATAGGTGGAAGTGGTGGCTACGGTGGTCAACAAGGCGGCGGTTATGGAGGCCAAAGCGGAGGTTATGGTGGAGGCGGCGGCGGCGGCTACGGTGGCCAAGGTTGGTCTCATTGAGTCTTACACCCCTTTTCCACGCTAACTGGATCCCTTCAGCAGGTGGTCAAAACTACCAGCAAGGTAGCTACGGTGGATATTGATCCTCCAAAATGTATGCGCTTCCAATCATGGCGTGGTGCTTGTCGCTGATAATTTCTGGCAGTCCAAATGAACGATCTCCGTTCCGATATGTTCCTCTCTCATGCCTTCCACGACGATGGCCATTTACTTGGTCTAGCCCCGCGTCTTTGTGCAGATATTTTTCTTTCTTGTGACCGACTCCCAACAACGACCACTCATCCACCCCAGCTCCTTACAATCGTCTGTCCTTTCGTGCTGCTCTCAAGGCTTGCATTCCCAGTAGTGACTTCGCACATGCCGGTTGTACTAGTACGCAGTGATTTACTTCTCGTCATCCCGTCCATCTCGCTTCTGCCATCCCAACGTGGGTGGGTGTGTCTTTGTATCATTTCAAAAATAGCATCATGTTTTTTTGCTGCGTCAGCCGAACGATCCCATAAGTTTTGCGCGTTGGTCTAGAAGAGGTCGAACAATGGTATCTCCCGACTTCTCTGGTGTATCCGGTTGTCGTAGAAGCGAATTGAGAACTTCAGTTACAAGGGTCGGCTGTTGTCTGTTGTCGCCGTGGCCCATTGTTTGTTGTCGGCGCTTAGTTGTACACGTAAGTGCTAGATCAGCCGAGAAGTTTGTTTTCCGTTGTAGGTAACATCGGACCAATCTACCAACGTGTATAAGTGCAGGGTCTAGCTGATCAGGAACGTATTTTAATTGAGGTCCGGAGGCCCTCGCCGAGATAAAAGCACGAGTCAGATACCGATACCCGGTACGCCTCGTGCGTTTGCTAAGAGAAAACAAACCATGAAAGGAAAAAAAGTCAAGGACATCGAGTTTGAACACCGAAAAGTCGTTGGGTGAATGGAGAGGAGGCTGTTAAATCTGTAGGATAATATTAGTGAGAGGTGACATGACGAAGAATCTACCTTCCAAGTAGCGAAGAAATTGGATGGGTGGAGGTGTGGTGAATGGGTCAACACCGGTGACTTCAGGTGTCAGAAACGCAATCAAGACCAATTAGGCATTTCCGAGGCAATCGACACTGAAAATGGAGATTATAATTCATTAGAGTGGTTCAGCTGCGATATATATTGAGAATATATGGCCTAAAAAGTAAAATTTTGAGAAACTGGCCAATCACAGGGCAGCATTTTTCAATATATTTCATGGCTGAACCACTCTATTGTCGACGACTTCCGTGGCCAAACGCGTCTGCAAAGAGTATGTGGGGGTGTAGAAGAGTCCTGTGAAGATGGCAGGTCGAGAACGGTGGGACGAGGGAGGTGAATTTGCGCCACTGACGCGTTTGGAAGCGATTTGTGTTGTATTTTGGGGACTTGTTTGGATCAATTGGCTTGTACAACACTTTCAACGGCATCGACAGTGTCAACGGTGGGTTCAGCTGGACTTGGTATGCGCGACGCAGGCTGTCTTGGCCAAAAGGGGGAATTGCTGGTGACCCGAAAAGGCAAGAAAGAGAGAGTGGACCCACAGCAGCATAGCCAACCCCACAACGGTCAATGGTGTGCGAAATGGCTGCCGCTTTCCCTCTCCAACCACATCAAGCCTGTTTCCGACTTCTCAACCCTTTTCCCTTTCTCCCTTTCTATTCCATCTACCCTCCATTTCCCTGCTTATTCCCGATGCCCTCGTCTGCTCATCTCGCATACGCGAGAAAAAAAGGCCCAGGAAGGCCTCCAAACGCCTGGATTATCTACAGGAAGACAAAGCTGCCCACTCTACCCCCGGTAGCGCCCGGCCAGTCGCGTAGATGTCAAGCAGAGGTCTCTAGAATAATATCAAAGATGTGGAGGGAGGAGCCAGACCATGTAAAGGCTGAATATGAGCGGATGGCAGAGGAACAAAAAGCTCTCCACCTGCGGATGAATCCCGGGTACAAGTTCTCTCCTGTGAGTAGAGCCGACAAGGATAGACAAAAGGCGGCCGATGCTGCTCAGAAGGAGTTGCAGCGAGCCAACTCCAAGAAGGCTCGGGCTGGCCCTTACATGGTTCCGATCCTTGCTGCACCACCATCGACACATATACCAGCCGCGTACCATGACCCAGCACGGTTGTTTGGCCAAGCAGGACCATCTCCACACATGTCGGGCGCATCGTCGCCGACATCGACGAAATCGGCCCCACAGCCGTTGCCTCCTCCAGACCAGCGATCCCAGTCACATGCGACGCGATCCTCGGCTCATTCGTCACCCATCGCAGAGACGTACCAGAATCAACAAAATCACTGTTCGTCGTCGGCACCGGTCACGTATATGACTCCGATGCCGCCAATGCCGCCACCCCAGACGCGTCTGGTCCACCCGCCTTTGCCTAACCCTGATCTTTATCAGCCGCAAACCCACCAGCAACCGCAGCAGCATCAGACTATTACCTCAGAACTTACCTCTTGGAACCAAATTTCTCGAGCTGACGGTCAGGTGACGGTCCATGGTGTCACAGCAGAGGTCCGTATTCCCTACGCGTGTGCTGACATTGATCCATTCTTATATGTCATCTCTAGGGTTACGCGTCATATCAATCGATGATATGGCAAGCGGATCTGAACATGGTTACACATAACGTCTTTGGCAGGGAAGATCCGACCAATTACTCTATGGGAGAACTCGATTTGAACACTTTCGTCGATGCGCCTGGTGAGATCGAAGTGGCAATGGGAGTGCACCAGATGCCATACCCGGATGTACAATCCGCGGCACCTTACGCCCAGCTCGCCAATCTTTTTAGTACATACGACTACGCCGACCTGATAGATGCGACCTCTTCACAAATCACCGACAATAATATCGCGGGCCCATCGCAAATTGCTGCGCCGCCATCATTTTTCAGCCTTCCGCCCGCGACGCCGACGTCGCGTACATCGTCGTCATCCACCGCGCCACAGCAGAATGCTATGTCACCTATTACACCACAGTCGTTCTTCGACAATGGCGTCGAGAGCAGCCGTACACCGTCGATCGGATCATCATACGCAGTCCCTCAACGACAACAGGAGACTCATTCTGCCTACGCACAAGATGTCTTCCAGCAATACATCAACTTCGACGCCTTTGCCGCTCTCAGCCCTCTCGATGACAATACCACGCCACCACGTCCCGCTCCGCCATCACAATCTCAGACGATGCCCATGAGGACGCACAGTTCACAAAGAACGAGTCCCTCTGAAGGGCCGTATACGCCACCTTCCGCTGCTAGTGCTCATTTCGGTATTCGCCGTGTTGCAGGCAGCTGGAGACCACCTCGTTCTGAATCCGATTCACCCACGGAGCAGTCCCCCCCTGGAGCGTGGGCATACCCTGTCTCCACATGATTACCGAAGCTAGACGAACGATCTACCCCAATTCATCAAATATGTATCCATCCATCTATCCACCCGTCAATCACTGTTTCGTTCTCCGTGCCAAAAAAAATCACATCCCTCTCATAAGAATCACCGTCTCGTACTATGTTGTCCCATCCGCCTCGCTTTCAGCTTAGTTCAGAATTTTCGCTTCGCTCCGACTCTGCCATCGCTCCCGCTTGCTGGTCACTATCGTACCAGCAACGTGTTCTCCAGTGCCGGTCATATCGCCCTGCTATCCATCGTCATTCCACATTTATGGCCTTGGAAGGGAAAAGCACAAAATATGGCCTTTCCTTTCCCGAGGCTTCGCACTTTACCTATCACGCTTTCAAGTGTCGTTTTATTGCTCTTCAAGTTAATTGTCCAAAATGCTTTTTTTAGCCCTCCACCCTCACAGCTGATACCAGACCCCCCTCTTCTCAATTTCAT
Source organism: Piloderma croceum F 1598 (assembly GCA_000827315.1). Lineage (NCBI taxonomy): Eukaryota > Fungi > Basidiomycota > Agaricomycetes > Atheliales > Atheliaceae > Piloderma > Piloderma croceum. Next base: position 394,959 of record KN832970.1, read on the forward strand.
CTTACACAAGGAACTTGGTTTTTGCTTTCTTATACATACATTGTTGGCAGCCTTTTGTTCCCTAGCATCTCTCCACCTTTACTGTCACGTCTCTCCTCCCCGCGCCTGCTGTTTCAAAAATCACAGCTATTTTATTATTTAGCTATTGGGCGATACATATTTTTTTATCCAAGGCCCTACATCATCTGTATAATCAAATCAACACACTTGCATCTTCCTTTGTCTGTTGAAAGTCCGCAGCAGGTGTTTCGCCCATTGTTCGCCCGAAATGGTCAGTATGTTCGTTTCTCCGGTCCATTGTTCGAAGTTCGAAAAACAAGGTCAAACTGTCCATTGTCCCTTAAGCCTTAAGCGACAGGGCGCGTGTGTCGACAAAGCAACGAAGACCAACAATAATAGTGACAGGTCTCAGAGAAGATGGCAACCGGGTTTTGAAGCTTTTAGCCCTAAACAATATATCGTCGCCTGGCAAGTTTCAAATTTCGGGTGCCCGCCCATGGGATAGGAAGTATGGTTATTTGACTACCTCGACTGGATTGGACAACCGCTTGATAGCAGATGGGAAGGTAAAGTTATCGATCCGGAATAGACGGATTTGCATGCTATCCAAAATCATGATGCATGCATATGTTCAGTCCAATACTTGACCATGGATTCAAACACAATTGGCAGCTACCAAAGTCCTTCATCTAGTATACATAAATCTACGGTTCATTACCATCATCGGAGAATAAAAGCCAACTTGGGCCGACAATAAATGTAAGAAAATAAGCACAGAGGCAAAAGCTAGGCATTAGAAGTACAACTGTCAATAAACTTTAAAAGCAAAGAAGTGTACTGCGCCGAGGATGCTTAAGTTTTTTTGGTATGTTAATGACGAGGTAGTACAAAAACAATGGAGAGCAAGTAGAAAACATAGGATGGACGTTTCGTTCCAGACGAACAGTCAGGTCCACAATTAGTCGGAATGATATCGATCAATACCCGGAATAACTCGGACTCCCCGCGTATACGTAGCCACTCGCACTGCGAGGCCGATGGTGCGAACTACTAGACATCGAATGGCGGTGCCTGCGCGAGGAAGGAACGACGAGAGTACCAGGAGCCGCAGTCATGGGAACGTTCGACCCAGCGTAACCGTACGAAGGCGCGCTGGTACCAGCATACATAGGTGCAGGTGCAGCCATCGTCTGCCCGTATGGGCTCACTCTGCCTCCGTAGTTGCCATAACCTGGGATGGCCATAGGGCTTGTGCCGTAACCAGGGCTAGGAGGAGGAATGATGATAGCGGGACTGCGATGCGACGAAGAAGAGTGACGGCGGGAGCGTGAATGAGAACGGGAACGGTGAGGCCTCATGATGCTGCTGTCCCCTGAGTAGGGATCAAATGATGAATTCATGGCATAGGGGGACCCGCCTCCATGATAGGGAGAGCCGCCGCCGTAAGGGGAGGTGCTACGGCCACCGTAGCCAGAGAAGGAGCCGGCGCGACTGCGGCTACGATAACCTCCATCCATGAGTTCCATCGGATCCATGCCTCTGCTCTGTACAAATGCAAACAGATCAGATCAGATAAAATGAACAGCAGCAGCAAGCCTTACCTGGGCAAAGATCACGGATCCTGTGGCCGCAGCTGCCTCGGAGGCTTCCATGCGAGAGTAGCTGTCTCTTGCACGACCGGCGTACGCCAGGAGTCGAGTGGCTAGAATTGATTCAGGTCAGCGAGGCTGACTGTACATATTCTGCAGAAAACCTTACCTTCTGCGATGGCAAGTCCAATCAGACCTTCTCGTTGTCTCTCCACGTCACCAGAGAGTGGTTCATATATCGAGCTGTTGTGCATCCAGGTTCTGTATGCTTCGTAAGCTGCAGCGTGGCCGATTTCCTCTGGAAGCATTTGAGTAGCATTTCCCTTCAAATCACAGTTCAGCGATGCAAAAATCAGGAGCAGATGAGACTTACGAGTCCCCCGTACGCTCGACGATGCCAGTGCCTCGCCTCGTTCATTCCAACGCCCATATCACCACCACCAGCGCCCGAATAGTTTCTCACACGGTTCCAGGCATGTTGATAAAGAGACCTGAAAGGATACCAGAAAGCGTGAGTACGATATGCCGGATATCGTTTTGGACGAAATTGATTATAATAATGGGTAGGTTGATAGTAGGTGCGGTATGCAGGACGAGAATAATGCCAAGTTTTCAAAAACATGCTCACAGGTCGGGACTTTCAGCGTGAGCTCGAAAGTAGTCCATTCCTCCCCCTTTAAGACAGAAATAATTGTGAGTTTGACCGATGGACCATATTTAAACCCACTTACAAGACGGCTGGGGTTGAAAGGTAGGCGCTAACGGGGCAGGGAATTGATACTGCAGGTTATTCAGCAATCGAACAATCTATTAAATGATAAGATCCTACTCACCTGATTCGTTCCCCAACCACCGCGGTTTCGATAGTAGTTGTAATTCATGTTATACGTCAAAGTGGGAGAGGAGGAGGGGAAAAGTAATAGTTCAAGTAGAGTGAAAGGTTGGCAGATTTGTGCTGACTTATATGTTTACGGATCCAACTTATATGAAGGAGAGGAGTTTCGAAGACTATCCTGTGGAGTCTGACCGAAAGTCTGACGCATACAGCTTGCAGCTTGATCATCCACCGACGTCACGCGCCGCGGCTCGGCTCAAGAGTCAAAAACCAGTCAGCAGGACTAATATCTTGCTGGATGCGCAGCAACTTGTGCCATTAGAAAGGGGTTGCACAGACGCCAAGGTCAGGGACCATCCAGATAGCACCGTGTGCTGTGAACATAAACGAATGGATTTCAAAGGAAATTGCGAAAAAAGCGCTCAGGACTCATTCTGAGTTCAATTTGATTGGTGGAGTAATTAGCGTCGCATCTTATGGCCGCTCTATTAGCTCAACGTTGTAGGCGCGCGCTTGTGCTTTTAGACGGAGATTATCTCCTTGATGGAGTTTATCAGGATGACCGGCCAGCCCCGTTCGGTCTCCAAATACCAAAACTTGCATCGGCATCTAAAGTGTTGGAGCCTCGTGTATGTGCTGGATGCACCGATATCGCCTTGATAATCTCGGGGGACTCATATACCCATGAGGGAGACAGGAGACCAATTGCGCAGTGTGAAGTAGTGAGAAAGGTGAAGATTTGAAAGATAAGTCACGGTGCAAAAAAGGTCAAACATCACGAACTGCTTTTAGCATTAGCCAAAACGCTCCGTGCCAGATTTACGTATTCTAACGCCGACTTCGGATCCTGTCCCTCACTGTCCGTAACCTTTTCCCAATGGGACAATCCACCTTCCACAAGCGTCCATGCCTCCTCTTCAGAATGTTCGTCCACCCAACGAACGTACTCTGCTTCTTGCCAGCCATGCAGACTGTGAGGCAGTGGCACTGGAGACCGGACCAGGATATGATGCAGGACTATTAGTGGAGGTAATCCAGCTGTATGTTTGGGTGAGGCCAGTAAAGCATTTTCGAGGAATAGTAGTGGCCTAGTAGATGTGTCAATGCAAATTCAAATCCAGTAAAAAAATTGCTGTCAATGCCTACCTCATAGCCCTCAACGCCCGGTAATTATCTCCAACACCGTCCAGGATACTACCGCGTTTACTCTGCTTGTCCTCCACCATAAAGGCGCTGAGTGCAAACTCAAGCTCCGTCATGTCACTCGTCAACTGCAGCTTCCCGCTCTCCCCGAGCGGCTTCGCAATAGACATATGCAGTACGAAGGTCCGGATGACGAATTTCACAATGGACATAGCCCATGCACGGCCTGCCTCACCGACGTTGAATTTGGAAAGAATCTCGGATCTAATGAAGGAGAGCTTTTCGACAAGGTCCTTCATGTAGATGCTGGAGCCGCCGCCCATGCCTGACATGGGGTCCGCGGACTTGCCAAAGTCGATCCGGTGTAGCCGGGCTATGATTGCTCCGAGTTCGCGGCGGATGGAGGTGAGGAGCGGGTCAACTACGCGCTCGTAGGCATGGAATATGTTCTATTGGGCTCAATGCTGTCAGCGGAAATGTACGTCCGAAGAAATAGTATGCATACCTTAATACTAGGCTTCACAACGGCATACACGCTTTCTAAATGTTCGTCCTCTAGCTTCTCTAGCTGTGACCAACAATGGTACAAACACGTTGCAACCTGACCATTGATTATTTGACCAGCTGTAGCCGAAGGTCCGATCATAGTCACTGCAGATCGATCTCGGATGACCTATTATGACCTCATCAGCTTCCACTCACATACTGGATTTTTTAAAATAAATAAAAATGAACATACAAGCCCATCTGCCCTGGACAACATCATATCCAAACTGCTCCCCGCATTCTTCGCTACAGCTTTGATCAACAACGGATCAAACCGTGCAGAATCAAGCTCGTTCGCAACAGTCCGAGCGATGTTGATACCTTCATTCATTCCCGGAGGTGCTCGTGCACCATTTGCGAATGCTTGCGCGACAGACTCGTTCAGCCGGTTCGACGAACGAGAGAGGTAGAGGGCTTCGAAATTGGACAGGGCTCGGAGTGTTATAATCGTTTCCGGGCTTGCGAGACGCTTAAAACGAGGTGTACACTCGAGGAAGGGTAACATAATGACTGACCTCTGGTAATTTGGCGTGTATACCGTGTCCGTATGTACAGCAATCTTCGCGAAGAACTCGTGGAAGAGTCTCAACAATCTGGGATACCCAGTACTAAGCGTCGTTTGCAGAAAAGTAGAACCTGTCGCGTCTTATTCGACAAATATAGGCGGAAAAGGGGGGGAATGGACGCGACTTACTTCTCGCTGAATCACGAAGATGTTTCTCCAATGACCGGCCAAGTGAAGACCAGAACGTTGTGCTCGGTTTATTCTCCAGGAGCTATGTCAATAATATCATTATCAAAAACAGGAGTAAACAAAATTATTATTATCGATTACCTTCATAGCCTCATCCAGAAAATTAATCCCAGACACGGTGTCTGTCTTCATCTTCAACACTTTCTCAAGCGTATACACCTATCATCAATACAGAAGCACACATAAGCTGTCCCATCCATCCGACATTCCCGGTACACAGAAGCGCCCATCCACTCGGGCCCGCACCAGCGCCGAAAAAAACAAAAACGAAAACTAACTCACCTTGATACAGCATCCAGCCATCTCCTCGATGAGATTCTCAAGCCTTGCCCACAACGCTGCCGTCCATTGCGGAGCCGTGACGCTCGTCGGTTCCGTCCGGACGCGCGATTTGTAAAGCATACTTGGGCTTTGATTTTGGGGTGTTTGAAGTGGATCTTGTATTTGTTGGGAGGGCGTCAGTAAGCAACATAGTTGACATTAAGAGCGGGATGCGAGGCAAGGCGTTAGTTAATTCGTAAAAGGATGAGGAAATTCTGGTTTGTGTGCCCGCTCTCCGACCGACTGGTGCCAAGTAATGACTCGTAGAGGGTATCAAAAATAGAAAACGACGTATTGAATACAACGCGCAACTATCCCCTTCTCGAGAATCATCAACAGCAGCGGCAAAGCAACTCAGAGCCGGAGCTGCAAACTGAGCGCCTATACGCACTCACGAAAACAACGGAAAAAGGACAAAAACACAGCTGTTGCTTACCTTTCATGAGAACATCCTTCCCAATCTTAGTCATATCAAACGCGCTCTTGATACGCTCTTCGACAGCTTCTGACAGATCGAGCACTAAGCTTTGTACGAGGGACGGCAAGACGCGGAGGTTGGCGGCTGTTTGGAGGGAGGTTGATAGGAGGGGACGGTTCTGATGTACCGTTGTAGAGGGTGTTAGTTACTCTCACAAGCGATTGTTAAAAAAGGATTTGAATTGGGAGGAAAGGGAGAGAGGAAGACAGATACAGAGAGAGTGAGGAGACGTACGAGGGTAGATAGACCCGTTAGGACCATGGCTTGCATCTCCGCTGTCACCTTCTCTCGTGCGTCTTCGATGAAAGGAATATGCGCAGCCACTGCGTTCACAGATCGGAGCGGGATGTATGTCGTATCCTTAGTAGTGGCGGTGGGGTCGTCTTTCTCAAGATTGCCTTCTCCATCTAGAGGGCCTGCGGGCTGCGTGTCTGCAGTGGTTTCGGGTGCGTCCGTGGTGGTGGATGGACCATCTAGAAGCGCAACTATATGTAATGTGATACAGAAGCGAAATCAGTTGAGGGGATGGTGTGATATGCAAGACCAAGTACTGACCAAGCTCCGCAATACTAAGCGCAGCTTTTGCGATCGTTCTCTCCTTCTCGTCTTCCTCCCCTCCCGTACTAGTCATCACACCATCAACCCCATTTTCCTCGCCCCCCATCTTCATATCACGCATCTGGCCCTCCAGCCGTCTGGCGAGGACGACGAACCGCGCAGTCCTGCGCAAGACGTCACTGGCTTGTTGGAGTCTTTGGAGCTGGGTTACATGTGTTTGGAGGGAGGTGTAAGGGATGTGGATCTTTTGGCGGAGTCTTTTAGGGGGGTGGTTAGTGGGTTTGACTTTTGGATCTGGAGATGGGGCTTACTTGTCGAGAGACGTGTCTAGGTCATTCAGACCGTGTCGGACGGAGGTTAGGGAACCTGTTAGGTCATTCACGCCCGCAGCTTGTTCCAATAGCTCCTCATGATGTGTCGTCACCTGCAAATATATATGTCATCAAAAACAACAAAAACAGGAAGTGTACGCACGACATTTTTAATCTGCTTCGAAACATCTTCGATCCCGAAATCAAGTTTAGATATAGCCACTGATATATCCTCTTTGGCCGGTTCCAGTGCAGTGTATTTCAAAGCTGGTGGTTTTACACCTGGGGCTGCGGACAGAGATTGGGGCGGGTAAGGGTCGCCTGCTAGAGTTGCATTTGCGTATTCGTTTGGATCAAAGTCTGGTGATGCAAAGACGGAGTAGTCTGTGGACATAGTCGAGTAGGCCACGCGCCATTGAACCCAGCCTGAGCAGGAAGATAGCAGACCACGTGACCACTAATAAAATTGAAAGTGTGACTCCTCCTCTCCAACCTTCGCCCACTCCAGTCCACCGATGTCCTCCCTGCTCCTCTTCCGTGCGCGTCCCCTGTCGCGCGCCCTACCCACCCGTCTCTTCTCCACCTCCCCCCGCATCTTCGATCCTCCAAATGTGCCCCCCCGTCCCCCAAAGCCAATCGACGACTCAACCTCCGCCCTCGACTACAAGCGCTCACACCGCGCACGGCCCCCGCCTCTTCCTACCATGGACCTTCCCAGGGCCAGGACTGCAGAAGAGGCCGTCACAAATATACTGTACAACACCCCGCCCCCTAGTTTGCAGCCGTATAAGAAGTATGTTTCCATGTCTCATGTTTCTCATCCATAACATGCACGGCTGCTGATGGAAATGTCTAGGCACACTCTCAACTGTCTCGTGCAGAATGAACCGGGAGTCTTATCCCGCGTATCTGGTATCTTAGCTGGCAGAGGGTTTAACATCGACTCCCTCGTCGTCTGCCGCACCGAGATTCGTGACCTCAGTCGCATGTGTATCGTACTCAGCGGCCAAGACGGCGTCGTCGAACAAGCCCGAAGACAACTCGAGGATCTCGTACGTGTCTCCCCTACCTCCATATCTATATATCATGACATTGATTTTTGCGTTATTGGTTCCGCTTCGCTTTTTTAGGTCCCGGTATGGGCCGTCTTGGATTATACAGAAACGCGCTGCATAACGCGTGAACTCCTGCTCGTGAAAGTATCAATCCTAGGCCCCGAATACCTCGAAGACCAATTCCACGGCGGGCCTACGCACGAACCTCGCAGAAGAGAAAGTCACGCCACCCACCACCAAGAACAACACCACGACCCAACAAAATTAGAACGCGAGACAGCGCTAGCTCAGAACTTTGAGCATTCCGCCGACGCTTCGCCCACCCCGCCTCCTCACCCCGACCGCCCAGTCCCAGCTACCCACCACAACCACCAACATGCCATAACACCCTCCGATGCACTCCGTCTTAGACACCAACACCTGCAATCTATATCCGTCCTCGCGTCCCAGTTTGGCGCCAAGCTGGTGGACCTTAGCGAGAACAGCGTGATTGTCGAGATGTGCGGCAAGACCAGTAGGGTGGAGGCGTTTTTGGCCTTGGTTAAGCCTTTTGGGGTGTTGGAGAGTGCTAGGACTGGTATGTTTATTCTATTTTCTCTTGTATGTATGTAATGCTGACGGGGACTTTTTTATAAAATAGGTGTCATGGCTATGCCCAGGACGCCAATTACCAGCTCTATCGAGGATGATGGTATTGCTGCTGACGAAGGCGGACCCGTGGACGCCAGTCTTTTGCCCCCAGGCTGAAAACCGTACCTCACCCTACTACACACACTTTCAAAAATTTCAGGACGCAATTGACCAGGCTCAACTGATACCCTCCAAAAAAAAAATCTGTATCATAGCCCCTTGTCTTTCGATATCTTCTATATAATAAAAAAGTACGACAACAAAAATTTACAAGGATGGGGGGGTGCGTTTAGCCCCGGTTATTATTGAGTGTAATAAGTGAAGGGTTGATAAGAAGCACAAGATGGTAAGATATAAAAAAACTGTCGTAGAACTACAACATCGAGATTTGGTGGAATAAAAAAACACACGGTATATCATACCAAGTACTCACTACTTGTACTTGGGAAAAATGGGGGGTGGGATCCAATAACACAACAAACAGAAAACGACCAAAACGGGAACCAGAAAAGCACAAATGCATGGTACATACATACACAAGTATATGTATACAAGGCCAGATGGAGGGAGAGGGGTGGGTTTGTTCGTTCACTCTCGCCGATGCGTTCATGACCGGTCGGGGGAAGGGGGGAAAGTGGGGGGGAGGGCCATAGCACCAATCGAATATGGTATAACGGATAGATAGTTAGTTAATTAGCGTGTAATAAATAATTGCGCGTGCATGTGCTGTATGGATGCTGATGATGTATATTTCGTTCATGTCCGTGTAGGCTGTTGCTTGTGCGATTCGAGGGCTGAGGTAATTTTGTCAACCCAGGTGGAGGCGAGTGAGGCGTCGGGGGCTGCGTATGTTTGGGACTTGCCGGTCTGTTGAAGCAGGAAGATGGATTAGAAATTGAACTCGAAGCAGCGAGGAAAGAGAGAGAAATCGTACCGTCAAAACCACGAACTCCCTATCAGTCTTAGCTTCCACACCAATAATAAAAGTCCGCGAATCTTTGTCCTTCTCCTTCCCATTGGCATTAACAGGACGAAACGCAAGTTCGCACTTGATCGACAACACCCCACGGTCCCGCTGCTTGACGCAGATGAGACGTTGGCTGGTAAGCATCAATTGTCGAATCTTGGGCTTCAGAGGGGAAACGGTGATAGGGATCAGCCGACTCGCGCGCCGTCGCATGGCTCGTGCTTCGACGCGTGAGGCGAAGAGGTTCAGCTCGTTGTGTGATAATAGCGATGACCTGGAGGCGCACAAAGATATAAGATAAATTCTAATGGCAGGAAGATATTTTTTTGAACAAGAAGGACTGAACTTACCAATCTATTTCGGGTATTATATGCTCATTACCTTGAACGGGCGTCTGCGCTCTATTCCTCCCCCGATCAATCCTGATCGCCTCTAACGCCGCTCCCAACTTCTCGACAGGGCTCCCCTCCGACGAACTCGTAGAAGATCCCGTGTCCACCGGTACATCAATCGGCGCAGGCTCCCCCGTAGTAATGGATACCTCCCTCTCAGGCGATCCGTGCCCTATGACGGTCTCCGCATCCTCATCCACAAGATTTGCCATCCTCCGAGAGACATCTGAGAAGGTTGGCAATTCGCCCATAGGACCTACGTCCTCCACATATATATGAGTGCTCGGCTCTCCCTGACCGTACCCGTGTCTTATCATATACGCCGGCCCATCAGCATCATCTGCCCACTTGATCCCATCTCCATGCCCATCCTCGCCCTCTTCGCAATCCGCGATATCGTCCCACGCAGCACCAACGTCATCCCAGTTCTGATCATGCCCCACTAACGGATGCTCTCGCTTAACCAGCCCGGACTCGAGTGGCGGTGCGGGCTCTGTCCACAATGTTTTCCAATTGATGGATAAGAAGGGATGGTTCCGCAGGGCTTGCATCGATATGTCACTTCCAGGAGGTCCAGCTCCTAGTCGTTCCATAGGGTCACGTACCTATTCATTTTAATTCAGTATAACAGCCATTCACCATGAGATGATACATACGATCAGTCTCTGTACGAGATCCTTGGCCTCCGAATCAAAACCTTCCGGAAAGGAGTAATCCAGTTGCTTTATCTTCTGCCATGTGAGATACTCTGATAACCCCGTGAAAGTGAACCGGCCGGCAATCATTTGGTAGATGATACATCCGAGCGCCCAGAGATCAGAGCTGGATCAAAAGTCAGCCATGATCAAAAGGATTGAAATATGTGCAGTGACCGACCTCCTGCTCGTCTCATTGGCTTCTAATAGTTCAGGTGAGACATACTGAGATGTCCCCACAAATGTCTTGGCCGTTTCCACTACAACATCAATAATTAACTTGGTTCGATCACAGCATTGGGATGATTTCAACGTACCTCCAGGGCCAAGAAGCTTACCAGTCCCAAAATCAGTTATTTTGATCCGAAAATCATCATCAAGAAGTAAATTCTCAGGCTTCAGATCACTGGAACGAACGTAAGAGATGATATTACTCCACAACACGGATAAGATATGGCTCACCGGTGGATGACACCCTTCGAATGCATATAATCCAGTGCATCCACGATTTGTGCAGCGTAGTATCGAGTGCATTCTGTAGATAAGGAGCCTAAACGCGTTATCCGTGACTGCATCTCTCCGTTCCTAGCCAGATCGAGCACGAAAACTAGCACGAAAGTACATCAGAATCAAGGAAGAGGTTAAATAGATGCTAATGCACTCACATAAACTCCATTCATCTTGGAATGTAGAGTGCAGTCGTACAATTCCGGGATGGCCAGAACCCAGTCTGACTAGTGTGTTCTTTTCCGCTAGAGCTGTTTCCATCTTATTGTATCGCTTCAGATGGCCCTTATCAAGGATCTTGATAGCATATTCCTGCCCCGTTGCAATATGTGTAGCGCGTTTCACCTATTTACATACGGGATCAACATACTAGTTGGCGATATGATGTATGTACTGACGTACAGTTGAATATGAACCTTCGCCGAGTTCCTCGCCAAACTCATAATCCTGGGCACTGACGCGGCCATTCACTGAGCGATTGCGTGATTGTGAGCGTGCCCCCACCGCACCTCGCTTGACATCAGTTGTGGACGAGGCAGTTGGGTGATCGTCCCGACGACCAAGGCCTCCAGTGAGATAAGTGGGAGGTCTCGAGGTATTGCGAGAGGCAGCCTGAGGACTCCTTGTTCGAGGAGATGAGAAATTGCGAGCAGGTCGAGGGCGAGGAGTGTTCAGTATGAGGGAGGACGTGGAGTCTGAACTGGAGGACGAAGATATGACCGAGGCATTCCTGCTGAGATCAGCCAAAGACGGAGGAAAAGAAAGCTCTGGCGGTGCTCGGGAGACCTCAACACGAATCATGCAGTGAGATGGAGATGGAATGAGGGACGAGGAAACAGTGTGGGGGAGCTGTGCATAATCCCATTACGAAGTTCCCAATCCATTCGTCCTTCCCACACTCCCTCGGATCTTCTTTCCGACTCATTTTCACTAATAAACTTATTTGCAGCGATAGAATTGTGGCTGGCTTCCAGTCTACCAACGCTTACCAACGGGAGCACCCCAGAGTTTCCTATATACCCGAGGTCATCACATCTTGTAGCCTTGGTGCCAGAACCCATTTCAGCAGCATGGCGCAGAGGCAGCGCGCGGGGCTCATAACCCCGAGGTCACTGGATCGAGACCAGTTGCTGCTATAAATTGGGTTACCAGCCTTTTTTGTTGGTCAGTGCCACTGAGATTCAGCCTCCCACTGGTTGAAATCCTCGACGGCACATCTTTTGACTATTCATAATACTGGACATATCAAATCAATATTATTATTATTTTAAGCCACTTTCCAAATGTATTGCTTATGCCGTAAACTTTCGGATTCAATCTCGGAGGCCCTACTTCATACTTCTGCACCATCCACACGCACCAGCCCTTCTCAGTCCATCATGTCGGGAGCAGCATCCTCAGCAGCAACCTCCCGGCTCTCATCCTTCATGAACCACCCCGCAGGTTCGCTCTCACCTTGCTCCCCCCAAAAAAACTACGCCTTTTCAATTGTCACTAACTCGTTTATGACTCGTTTCGTTTTCTACAGGCCCCAAAACGGTGTTCTTCTGGGCTCCGATGATGAAATGGTGTCTTGTTGCAGCTGGTGTAAAAGATCTCAAACGCTCTCCCGAGAAATTGAGTGTATCGCAGAACGTTGGTACGTTAGACGCCTCGATAATTTGTCAGCGGGGGACTGATTGTCTTTTTGTTCTCATCATTGAATCGATCTTACCTCATATGCGATGGACGTTTTGATTTGACAGCTCTTGCTGCGACGGGTTTTATTTGGGTCAGATATTCCCTAGTCATCACGCCCGTGAACTACAGTCTGGCGGCGGTAAGTTTATACCACCTTTCCATATCTTTAATCCGATTCTGACAACCCTCGTACCATAGGTGAACTTCTTCGTCGGCACGACTGGTCTGACTCAACTAGGTCGTATCGCAAAGTACGTTTCATGCTATGTTCACACTTCGACCTTGCTAACCACTATCTGAAGCTATCGACGAAACAACCCCGAACCTGCAAAACCCGCCACAGCGTGAGGGATGGCCAAATCTCCAGCGCTGTAGAAATCATCGGTCGTCAACCTGTTTGGAATTCGCTTGCCGATATATAATACACTTTATCGTCTATTACCCAACACCATGAATGAAATGAGCTAAATACGTTTCCTACCGCTACAAATAAATCATGCATCGTATCGTACACTCAAATCCACCAACGCTTGATATTATCTGACACCCGTCCCCTTCGCCTTTGCTTTCCTCGTTGATGGCTGTTTCTTCCCCGCTTCAGTACCACCACCAGCACGTCCCACGTTCTGGAACCCATCCATTGCACTCCGAGCAGCATCTAACCACCCGCCTCTCTCCGCGGCCCCAACGATGCTTTCGATGATACCCTGAACCACCCCATCCCCTCCTTCTGTCCGTTCATTGTTTCTCGCATTGCGATTGGTATTTGTAGTACGTTGATTCCGCGTCTGGCGTTGTTGCTGCTGCTGCTTTTGAAATGGCTCCCATGCATTTGGTCGGGTGCGTGATTGTGATTGTGGTTGAGTGCGTGAACGTGAACGAGCTCTTGAACCACCAGCAGCATTTTGCCCTTGACCATTTATCGCATCCAATATGAGCCCACCTAAGAAAGACATCATCCCTGCTCCGCCCGCGCGCCCGACTCCACCCCCACCTCCACCTCCGCCCGCCTGAGTAGCAACCCACCCAGCCCCAGCAACTAGCGCCCCTAAAATAGTCCCCCACTTCATCACCCACACTCCCGTCTGGAACATCCAGCTCGTAGTCCTATACAAGCTCACAAGCGCCAAATACGCCGCCAGAAAAGTTATTAGGGGAGGGATGACGGTTTGAGCATCCCACTCCCATGGTCTGGATGATATGAGGGTGTAGCATAGTGAGATGAGGGCTGTGAAAAGAGCTAGGGAGTGGGAGAGGAGAGTCAGGAGGAATGAGTACAGGGGCGGGGGAAGAACTGAGGATAAATATGAGAGGATTGGGTCTAGGATGGCTGGGAGAGGAATTATGGATGGGTCAATGTCTGCCATTCGGGATGATGCTCAGTCGCCCTGATGAACAACTTGAATAAGCAGTGTGTTCACTGTCGGTCAACGTTGCGGACGATACTGGGATGGACAAATCGGGAAACGTGTCACCACGCGACTCGATCACTTTATGTTCCGTTTATTTGCAGACAATCACACAGATTATTGCGAATTCAAAGTGTGTCTGCACGCATAAATATACAATATGCATACGGGGAGCATCTGGGGTTGGTCTATATATACAGCACAGCGGAAAACAAGGACCATGAGAGCAACGGAATAGTGGAATGACTGGAAGCGATGACCAAAAACTGGATGAGATCGTTTAATGAAGGATGGGAGTGGCTTTTGTGTTCGGGCGAATGCGATACGGGTTGAATTATTGGATGGACAACGGATGAAGAGTTCGTTTGGCAGCGTGGGTAAAATCGACGTCGATGTGTGGGAAATGGCGGCTTGTATAAAGTTGTCGCGGAATTGACTTTTGGCTGTTGGTATTATGTCGGAAGCTGTCGGTCGATAGGGCGTCGAACCAGCGATGTCGAGGGCAGCATGGAAGGTCAAGAGAAAATATAAATACGGGCAAAACAGAAAGAAAAGTCATAGAAAGATTCCAAGTCGGGACATAGGTCAGTCTGGCGGGTTGACGTTGTCAGGTCGGGATATCCAGTCGGGATTGGCGGCGAACTCGGATGCTGATGTCGATTTCTCATTTTCTGTTGTTGCATGATGGAATGCGTTAGTCGGAGTCGACCATGGAGATGGATCCGCAGTCCTCGCAGAATGACCACATCGTTCTGCGACCATTGGGACCAGCGGCACAGGCAATACGAAGTTTAGGGATTTGGGCGCAGTGCGTTCTGTCGATATCAATCCAATATAATCAATGCGACAATGATTGAGGGAGATTGTAGTGGTCAGCGTGGTTGGAGAAAACGCCTGTCGGTTGTAGGTCAGCGACTTACCCGTGATGAGTGAAAGAATTGCCGGGCTGCAGGAGGCCGATATTTTTAGGAGCAACGGCTTCATTGTCGATTATTTGTAAGGGGTAAAGGTCAAAAGTTGGATAATTGACTGAGCAACGAAGTCTGAGCACACATAGAAGAATCGCAAAGAGAACATAAGCGCACCGTCAATTGAATCGGATGAAGCAGAAGAAGCGCTAGAGGAAGTGCTAGCGTTCGAGGAGAGGCGAGTGTGATATGCATCGCTAGTAGTGGTGACAGGGTCAAACTCAGACGACGCGTCAGACATGGCGACGTCGTTGTCAGGCTCATAATTAGGGAATGGTATACATTTGAGCTGTTTCGCGGTCTATGCGAGCCCGTGTATCAATTTCGATGAAATTGACGCGCAGGAAAGGAGGAAACATACGGGGGCAGACGACCCGTCGAGCTCAAATTCGCATTTCCTCTTCATGGCCGTTGTGAAGGGTCGGCGGGATAGTAAAGAGATGTAAGGGACGAAGGATGAGACGTTGGTGAGAAGCCGAAGAGATTCGGACAGTGGAATCTCTGGAAAAGGAGCAAAAGCGTATAGCGACTGAAGTTATACAGCCCGCTTGTTTATCTATGTTGAACAATAGTCGCGGGGTCTGAATCGGCCTTGATGTGAGATCGGATTACTCGATTTAGGCTCCAGGCCGATTCAGTGAGCTGATGGCTGGATGCCGATTGGACGACATATCGAGAACCCCATTTCTGGCCGGCGACGTCGGGATGTAACGCCAATCAGAATACCGGTTTCCATTTCGGGTGACGAGTCTTATATTCCACATAGAAATGTGGCAAACCATCAAGACTGCCCCCATGAGAAATTATCGCAGTGCTGGCATTGATATACTCAACCGGAAATTTTCGGTGATAAGAAGAACCGTGTTTGAATCAGAGTGGCAATTCGGGGAAGATGTTCAGAAGTTCTGCGAGGGTTCGCACTTTGTATGTTTCGGGCTTTTCCGACAGTGATTCGCCACAGTCTCACCCCAGAATGATATACTTCCATTACATTCCACTTATGCTACATAAATAAATAACTTTTAGCATGGAATAGAGAAGCAATTGACCAATTTTAGGCAATCAGCTCAGTACATATTGTCACAACATCTGATGGTAATATAATAACATGGAGACAACTTAGAAATGGCACCTAAACCGGAGTCTGAGTGCAATCGCAACTACTGCTGTCCTTATCTTTGCAAAGGCAAGACCACCTAATAAATAAACGCGCAAAGTACCATTCTCGCCTGCGGTGGGTTCTACACGCCAAGACGATGTAGTTTGCTTGGTTCTATCCATTTCAAACCGCATTAGTTGATCGCGCTACGCCCGTTGCGGCATTCAGAAGCGTATAACACCACGCCGACGTCTCCGCAGAGTAAGTTGAAAGACAAAAAGTGAGCAAAGACTCACAGCAGGGACCAGCGAATTGGCTAGCGCTCGTTTCGCCCATATACCAAGTCATGCTTGTTACTATACGATCGGTGTAATAATCATCTACATAAAACGTTTCTTCCTCTGCTGAAATGTTGTCCGCAACAGTAGTAATATGCGTGTCAATCGCGCTTTCAAGTTCTGCGAGATTGTTCGCCTTAGAGTACTGACGCCGGCGACAAGTCCCGAGACAACTGGAGCATTGGTATCTCTAATGCTAAAAATGAAGAGACCACGAAAAGGGGACTTCGACGTCGATCAGAACAAAGCTGAACTATCCCTTCTGCGTTGTGAGACATACAAAAATGTAAGAGACACGTGGAGTACAGCCCGAAACCACACTCACCCCAACAACGGAGTAAAATTTGAGTCGTTTTGGTTAAGGGCCTGCGTAAACTGAGATGACGCAAAGAAAATAACGGTGTAAAAACACCAGATAGAATGATATATAGAGGGCACCAGAAGCCACAGAGGGGCCAATGGAATGAAGGCACTTGAAAGACTCGTACTGGGGTCGCAGAGTTCAGGTTGACCGGAGTAAATCACACAAGGCGAATTGTGAGCAGGTACACGGGGATTCCAACGCCGCTACAGCGACGACCTCGGCGTGGGTTACGCCGAACCAGATATTCAAAAACCAGATTCGAAGACAAGCGATAAACGGCGCCGAATGCGAAGAGAATTGCGGAAAGGTGGATGAGAGTCCGAGAGCAAGGTAGAAGATACCCCGAAAACGTCTGATACGCCAGCAGATGACAGTGATCTCACCGTCCACGATATTTGGTGTGTTTGAAAACTTGAAAATAATTAAGACGTTTGGGAAAGTTGATGCAAAAATTGATAGAAATATCCCGCGAATCGAAGGCGACACCACTGAGTTAAAAATTAATCCTGCGGATGCAGGAGGTTTTTGAGCCGGGGATGTCGATGATATTTCTAACCCATTCGCAAAGGCCCGTCCGTTCTCTAGACTGGTGCAAAACCGCTGCGCCTGGGCAGCAATTACGACCCGATCAGCCCTTCGTTTAGGCATAGCTTCATTTACTGAGGTTCATTTACTGAGGACTATTGCATCGCTGTGGTTTCGCTGCAAGATAATCGCGTCCTGGTCAAAGATGAATACACCAATTACCCTTGGATTACTCCTACTTTGTAATAAATCATGGAATCCTGAATATCCAGCGACAAGCTTGCAATAGTAACCTGCCTCGACTTCAAGCTATGCATGGTCGCTGAAAGTACCATCTACTAAATTATTGGCTACAACTGGAGATGGTTTGAGGGTATGAGAGTACTCGAGTGTTGAGCAGCCTGCGATGTCAGCGTTGGTCGTTTGGCAGTCAACCTACATCAGCGGGTCAGAAGAAGTGCAGCTCAGGTGGGCGAGGTCGAACCGGGAGAGAGAGGCCACAATTAGCTGCTAGAGTGTATTGAACACCGTGCATGACCAAGTCAAGTGAACAGAGTGCGGTGCAACTTGAACTTGAAAATGCTGTAAATACTACTATGTATTATGTCATTCAACAACTCGACGATTCGCAACACCGCCACCCAATCCATATAGCTCGCCTCCTTCAACTTGTCCATATCGTTGGCCATACTCTTGTCATGGCTCAAACTTCACTGCTTCAATATGAAGCACCATGTAAGCAAACACATTCGCGACACAAAGCAGCCGACATGTCTAACCCGTTCTTAAGGGCCCGTCCATTCTCTAGACTGGTGCAAAACCGCTGCGCCTGGGCAGCAATTACGACCCCGATCAGCCTTCCGTTTAGGCATAGCCTCGTTTACTGAGGACTACCGGAATCGCATCGCTGTGGTTGGGCTGCAAGATGAGCGCGTTCTGGTCGAAGATGACTACACCGATTACCCCGACTTCGTAACACTAGTAGAAGCAAATCATGGATATCCAGCAACAAGCTTGCAATGGCAACCTGCCTTGGCTTCAAGTTATGCATGGTCCCAGAAGTCACCGTCTACTGAACTATTAGCTACAACTGGAGATGCTTTGAGGGTATGGGAGTACTCGAGTGATGCGCAGCCTGCGATGTCAGCGTATGTTGGTCGTCAACCCACATCAGCGGGTCATCGATTAACTTTGAAGACTGCATTATCCGGCGTGCGTTTTATGGACCATGTTTTGCCCACATGTATCGATTTACTGATTGAGATCATCCAGCAATCCAAAGTGCAGACCCAGGGCGCGGGTGCACCCTTAACAAATTTCTCATGGAATGAGAAGAGTCCTAATCTCGTCGTAACATCGTCCATCGACACAACCTGCACCGTTTGGAATATCGACACAGCGACAGCCATCACACAACTGATCGCACACGACCGTGAAGTATATGATGTTGCATGGCTGCCTGGCTCGACAGACATCTTTGTATCTGTGGGCGCGGATGGCAGTTTGCGAGCCTTTGATCTCCGGAGTTTGGAGCATTCCACCATTTTATACGAGACGCCTGCGCCAAAGAACGTACCACCACCTACTTCTTCGCCATCTTCTTCTGCCCGTCCACCAACGTCACCTTTACTCCGAATAGCTTTTAACCCCTCCGACTCAAATTATATGTCTACTTTCCACATGGATGGGTCAGATATTCAAATATTAGATATGCGAAGTCCAGGGCAGCCCGTCATGGAGCTTAGAGCACATCGTGCACAGGTCAATGCCTTGGGATGGGGCTCAAGTGAGAACCCCCTTCTCGCCACTGCAGGTTTGTCTTATTTTCAAAGCCTCTTGACATTATCAAACGACCAAACCCTTGTTCAGGCGACGATTGTCAATTACTGTTATGGGACCTAGCAGGATATACACAAAACGTAACATCACCGCGAGGTCCTCCAAACTCTCGCCTGAGCTCCCCTCGCCCAGACGTGAAAAAAAGGGTGGTCACAGATCCCGTCATGGCGTTCTCTGCGCAAAACGAGATCACGAATTTGGCATGGTCACCGCAGATAGCTGGAATGACGATGAATACAGGTCACTCGACTGCGCCAGGCGAATGGATAGCAATAGCCATCGGCAAATCAATAAAAGCGTTGAAGGTGTAATAGACTAGCAGGCGGTGTATACATACATCTTGTGCACTATACTTGTAATGCCATTGGTTACCGGTGAATCTTTCACGAGGAAATCCCCGGCACTGTGTACGAGTGATGCCCGTTTTCAGGGCCATCGGATAGGATCTTCTCCGTAGATACCTTGGTTCGTTGCCCAATGTGCTGATATTCTGGGCCGCCAATAGGTTCTGCTGACTGCAATGCCTTTAATTCCGGCGCTGATCAGGGCCGTCCACCGGATAAGAAGTTAAGAACCTTAGAAGGTTATAAGTAGATTTGCTTGGCTGCTGGAGCTTGTGCACATGCAAGCAACAAGCCATCAGTGAATGTCAGCATCCAACTGACATCTCGTTGGGTAATATCATGATGAGGACCCAAAGGTTGCCCAAAGGCCGCGCCTCAAAGGATAAGACTTGAATAGACGCTCAAACTTAGTCTTATCTGCATGTGGGCAATAATTCCATGGCCACATGGCTCCAATCCGCTCCGACGTGGATAAAACGATGAGCGTCCAGATGGCACCAATGAACAGAGTTGCGCGGCTCCTTCTTCATAACAATGTCTACAGCCGGCCCATTCCTGAGTGGAGACTACAAAGGCAACTCGGAAGACCCCGTCGCGTCCACCACTGGTGCGAGGGCGAGTGACAAGGTCGTTCAACGGATATCCGGATCTTCGTTCTCTCAAGAGAAGGTCCCCGCAGATACAGAGAAGGGTGTTGTACCCCCCACGTACGATCATCAGGCGGATGATTTGGCGGAATCCCAGGCCAGGCGGCGTGCGTTTTGGGCTTACTACAAGCCATTTGTGTTGGCTGGCATAGCGGCTGTAATTTTGGGATGGTGGATCTCTGCAACGATACTAAAAGCTACACGACACCGATGGTAAAGTTATCTGAATCCACTTGTGGGTTCTAATGCTCAAGGTCTTATATTAGGATTGTTCAAACGATTTTTGCCTGGTTTTTCCTCACGTACGCAACTCAAAAGCACACATTTATGCTGGAAGGTTAATTATGATTTTCTGGGTTATAGTGTCATCGCTTTCAGGTATATACCCAACTCGGTTGTTACACGTCCGGTCAGCGCCATTTGGATTCCTATGGTAGAAGAACCCTGGTACAGACTGCCCCGATCCCTACGACTAACCATCGGTTGGTTGTGCCTCCTCGCCATCGTCTTCGGTTCTGCATTTGGATTCAAGCCTCAGGGTGTCAGTATCATATTAATTATTTTTCTGCATCGGAGGACGAAGTTTTGAACCTTTTAACGCATCACAGAATTCTAACTACGGGGATCGTGCTATTTCCGTCGCTGGACTTTTTGTCTTCCAATTTTGCATCTGGTTGTCGTCCACCAGAAGATCATTGGTACCTTGGTCAGTCTCTTCCTCGACTTAAATACATTAAATAGCAATGCTAAATCATGTTGTTTCATAGGCCCACTGTCATCGTCGGATTGTTCCTCCAGCAAGCCGTTGCTCTTTTCGTACTGAAATCCGGGGCCGGCTTCTCACTTTTCAACTGGATTGCAACCCTTGCATCTGACTTTTTGAACCAATCTCAAGCTGGAGCTACATTCTTCTTTGATGCTGCCACTGTTGCGAAACACTGGTTCTTTGTAAACACTGTACGTATCTCCCTTTCCATTAGCAGACGCAAACCGCTCACACCTGTGATGTACGTCTAGCTGGCCGCGATCATTTTCTTCATTGCTTTCATCCAGATGTTATATTATGTGCGCGAGTTTTTTCCTTCTGTCTGTTGCTGAAATTGACATGGATGAAGTTGGGCGTAATGCAATGGGTCATCAAATCATTGTGAGATGCTTTGTCCGCGGGTTCGTTCTAAGATGTTCACATTACCTCCTAGCGCTTGGTTCTTCTTCAAACTTCTGAATGTTTCTGGTGCGGAAGCTGTCGTCGCTTCAGCCTCACCTTGGATCGGCCAGGGAGAATCTGCCTGTCTCGTAAAGCCTTATGTTGATCTTATGACGCCATCTGAGATTCATCTTACGATGACCTCCGGTACGTTTATGCGTTGTCCCTGAGATCCTGGAGTATGACGCTCATTAAGATTACTAGGATTCTCAACCATCTCGGGTTCCGTCTTGGCTGCATATATCAACCTTGGTGTCCCGGCCCAGAACTTAGTTACTTCGTCCGTCATGAGTATCCCTGCGTCTATTGCTATCAGCAAGATGCGTATGCCCGAGGTCGATGAGCCCGTCACTCGTGGTCGTGTCGTCGTAGATCGGGGAGAACAGAAAGATGGCGGTCCCGCAAACGCTCTTCATGCTTTTAGTCAAGGTGCATTATTTGGTCTCATCGTTGCCGGCCAAATTTTGTAAGTCGTTCCAAGTTCTAGAATACCTATATCTGCTAATGCGCCTTCGTCAGGACCAATGTCCTGACCATCTTGTCTCTGGTCGCTACCATCAACGGTCTTCTGACATGGATTGGTCGTGGGTTCGGTATTCACGCTCTCACAATGCAGCTCGTATTGGGATACGTCTTCTACCCGGTCACTTTTTTCCTCGGTTAGCACGGTAGTTTTTTGATGGAAGCAGCGTATTGACTCTGTTTTTAGGTGTCCCTCGTGCAGAGATTCTTCGAGTATCTCAACTTCTTGCAACCAAGCTGATTGCAAACGAGTTCTCGGCTTATACCGGTTAGAAAATTTTATCCCATCTTTACCCATCATGAATTAATCATGGTGTCACAAATACAGATCTGCACGGCATAATGAACAGTGCCAATCCCCTCAGTCCGCGGGCATTCAACATCGCCTCGTATTCTCTCTGCGGTTTCGCCAACCTCAGTTCGCTCGGTATTCAGATCGGCGTGCTAAGCGCGCTGGCTCCCTCTCAAGCAAAAACAATCGTACGTGTTGCTACGTCGGCGATGATATGCGGTTATATCAGCACGCTGCAGACTGCGGGTATCGCGTGAGTCGAATCTCTCGCTCACAACCGTCTGAGTCACTGAAATATTGTTTTATCTTATTTTTCTATAGAGGTATGTTGCTGTAATTTTGGGATTATTGTAGGCTCGGATATACGTATATTAATGTGACAATACGAAGTCGGTTGAAAAGTGCTTGAAGTAATCTTTGAGCCTCGATAATAAACTGATCTCTTCTACAATGGGTCCCAATTGCCAAAGGATACATCCCAGAGAGGATG
This sequence comes from Piloderma croceum F 1598, assembly GCA_000827315.1. Lineage (NCBI taxonomy): Eukaryota > Fungi > Basidiomycota > Agaricomycetes > Atheliales > Atheliaceae > Piloderma > Piloderma croceum. The sequence continues at coordinate 417,464 of KN832970.1, forward strand.
TCCTCGTATCCCATTATGTTAACATTAATACTACAAGTACAACACGAATGTCGACCGCGAAGTAGTACGTATAGTACGGGTATGAATGTGCGGTCCTCCAGGGGAAAAAAATATAAGGATCGCAGATAGGGTTACAGTCAACGTCTTAGCAAGAAAACAGTTGGTGCAGATACCTCCACGAGTACACGTCTAGATCTCTCGAATCCGTCCCACCTCCCGAATATATTGTAGATGCCGCTCGCAGTCAGCGATATGCAAGCTTGCATCAAGCTAGACCGGCAACACGATCTTCGATGAGTTTCGCTACTGTTGGACCAAAGACGGGTATTTGTGTACCCTGGAACCCATCGGGGTAGTCGACGTTGGGCATATTGCGTTCTCCAAAGTATCTTAAGTTGTTGTCGTTAGTTAGTTATGGTCTTGCGTACGATACAAAAAACTCACGTATCATTCCAAATACCAAAATGCTTCATTCCCAAAGCCTTGGCGGTCCACTCGTAGTCGTGCGCGAACCCCTTCGGATAAAACATCTCGATGACAGTAGTTATTGGGCTGCGTGCCATGAGCACGAGATGGGTTAGGCCGTTTCCGTGTACTCCCAGAAGTATCTGATATAAATGGTAATGGCAATGGGCATGAGCACAACATGACGAACAAACGACATAAAGGTCAATCATGACATACCGAAGTCCTGCCAAATGTTTTGATCTGGTTATCTTTCGTCATCTGTTCAGCCTTGACGACGTTAAGCTCCCACTCCCTCGAAGTCCCTTTTCTTCCTTCCTTTATCCACTCCGAGTTCTTCCTCTCCACCAGTTCCCGTAATGACTTGACAAGTGCTTCATGATCAGCCTCGATCAGACGCCTCTTCACATCCTGTCGTGAGATATACGTGATCACGATTTTCTTCGGCATCGCCATGTCAATTCCGGACTCTAGGATATCGGGGTCGGCCAAGTTGACAGTTTTAATGATGTCTTTGGTTTTTGTGTCTGCGCCTGCGAATTTGAGGACGTCACGTCTGACACTCTCCCACCAATTTCTTGCCAGTCTGCCTTCGCCTCTCATTTTCTCCACTGCTTCGGAGACTATGCGTTGGTTTTGGGAGCCGCAGTATTGGCCTCTGAAGGCTGCAGAGCGATCTGTAAGAAGTAGAGTTGGGAAGTGCCAGGCCCGGGTGAGATGGTGGCCATCTTCAAAACGCAGAAAGGGTTTAGAATCAGCGCCAACGAATACATATAAAGAACAACATACCAGGAGCAAAAGTAACATCAACCCGATCTTTCCAGTCATATTCCGTTTCAACGTTAACAGAAGGAAACGCAGCACGTAAGAAATATGCATTAAACCCTGGATGATCTCTCCACTCGTGAGGACGGGCATGTGCGAAGATGATGCGGTCAACGGGAGGTGGTTTGATCGGCTCTGATGGTGGTACTACGGTTGTTGAGGTTATATCTTTGCGTGGTGGGAGGTTCGTGGGGTCTAGATAGGAATGGGAGGGAGAGAAGGCTCCTTGCCAGAATGCCCATGTGCCGAGGAGAAGTTCGCCAACGAAGTGGTAGTAGTGGTTGAGAACTGTGGTTGTAGGGATTAGCTAATGGTGAAGCAAGGGTGTGATGAGATTATTACATTGGCCTGGATCGTTGAATAACATCTAGAAATAAAAGAAATGAGTTCGGAGCACTGAGATAAAGTGATATATTACTCACTGTATTCCCTTCGACGCTCCAAACTCTATTTTTCTCGCCTCTCTTAACATCACCACCCCAGTACCTTTGGGCTTCCTCGGGTGTGATAATATCCATATTGAGCTTCGTGGGTTCCCTTGCAGCAATATTCTCCGGGGTGTTTAGGGCTTCTAAGCCCGTGGACGTCATGTCCCTGATAGGAGGAAAGTTCTTTGGAGACGAGGACAGTATGAATAGAGTGCCATTGGCCATATATATGTCCCGGAAGAGTGTCCATCCAGGGGCATGCGATACAATGGATGTTTCCGGTAAGTGGATCGCGGAGCCAATGGGTGTTGGAGCTGATTTCGACGGTGGAATTTCGTCGATCGGAGCAGTCGTAGCTGGAGGTTCACGCTCCAGACCGAGTAGCGGGTTGGGCGGTATTTTGTCAATGGGAGCGGGATTTGAACCAAAGGTGGAGTGGGTACTTATGTTTATTGAGGGACGCTCGAAAGGGATAAGGGAGGAGAATATTTGCATGGAAATTGCGCCCAGGAGGATGAGGATCGCGTCCCTCCTTGTCATAACTCGAAGAAAAGTAGGCATGTCACACCAGATAGTATTGGCTTGCTATGGGCACACGACAGACGCAGACGGAGGAGGGGGTGTAATTGGACGGAGGAAGGGAGAAGAGAATGGTAAATTACGGATGGACTTAAATATGGGAGGTGCTAGATTCTGCCGGCATGACAAGACCGAGCGTATCATCAGAATATCAAATTGTCGAAATGAGTGCTTGGCGGTTAGCGTTTCAAACTCCGCGGCATCGCTGTTACCGTGTCCAACACAGCGGCTATGTACGTCGTTTATCAGTCCAGTGGACATAACCCGTTCCTGGCACATGCACATCCAGCCTTGGGCCACTCAACCCCCACTCATCGCTGCCAGGCTGTCATATTTATCTGTTACATTCTCAGCGTGTCGAACCCTCGTGTTATTTTTGCAAATAGAAGTGCGCGTTTGTGCGCGTGCGCTCGAATTGACTACGAGCATGGTGGCGTTTTTACTACTTTACAAGAACCGAATATTCAAATATTCAAAGGCCTATTATTTAATTTAATTAAGTCTCAGGTGCCGCCCGGAGATTTTAAATTGCATTCTTCTTTCTCTGTATGATCTTAACGCCACACTTCTTGTCCGTCCCTCGCCGTCTGCCGCAACCAGACTTCCTCTCCTGTTGCCACCTCAACCATGGTCGCGAGTCTGACCTTCCGTCTTCGTGAATCGCAATTCTTCCCATACACGTCATGTTGCCGGCATAGGTTACTAAGTATATCGCCAAGTGTGAGGCGATAAGATCTTAAATTGTTCCGTTCAGACCGGGAACTCTATAGCAGAATATACGACAAAAAATGTACATCTGAATCTTGTCTCTGATAATAAATTTGAAATAATTAAACATCGAATCTCCGAACCTGCACACCCCCAACTCCAGCACTGATAATCCTCCTCTCATCAAATACAACCGTTCCCTTCCCCTTCCCATTCCAAGCCCATGCGCCTTCTCCCGCTCCCTCTTGGCCCTGATCATGAAACCCGCTCCAACTCTCACTCCCAAACGGCCTAGCGACCTCAGCACCCGTCCCCACTTCCAAATCCCATACCCAAATACTGCCATTCGCGCTGAGGCTAACACAGCGCCCATCGGCAAGGGACAGTGCGGATATGCATCCTGTTTGGCCGTGGAGGGTGCGGATGAACGTTAGTTTGGGGGGTGTAGAAGGGGATGGGAGGTGGAGGCGGTAGAGTTGGAGATGAGTTGGGGAGTAGGGGGATGAAGAAGCGTTGAGTGAGCGTGTGTGGCCAATGTGGATCGGGGAGGAACATGAGCCCGATGACACCGAAGAAGACGAAGAAGAAGAACGAGAAGGACTAGACGAAGCCGACCACAGGGCTACCCCCGCAACACCAAAAACAACAAACACCACACATGTCCCAGCAGCTGCCACACCCGCAACCCGCCCCACCCACCGCCCCCACAGACCCCGCAGACTCCTCACCTCAATCCAGCCAAGCCAGACGTCAAGTACGCCAATAGCGCGAGTAGTGAGAACAGTCAGCACAGGCACAGAAACGACAGAGACGAAAGACGGTGAAGAAGATGGGTCCCGGTTGGTCGCAGATCCGGAGATAATTAGCTCCGTAGCGCCTACGCTCCAATGAGCAGGGTACACCGGGATAGCATAAGCCAGCACCAATTTATAAGTTGTCGATGAAGGCGTAGACAGCACAAGCGACGATGGCGGATATGAAGTGAACGAAGTCAGCGTCTGACAATGAACGACACTGTCTCCGGATAAATCGTATATAGATAGATGGAACGCCTTGGAGAGGGTAATGAGCAAGGGCTGGTGGAAGACTGCCTGGATGATGGGTGCAGTGCGCGTATTTCGAATGGTCGGGACGTAAGTTAGTTTGCGGGTGGAAGAGGAGGGAGTCGTGTGGTTTATTGTGAAAATCGTGAATTCACCTGTGGAGAGGAAAGAAGCTAGATGGAGGTTGTGCGTATGTGTATGCCGGGCTGGGGGCGATTGATCTAAAGCGAGCGCAGTGATTTGGGTGGGCACTTTATGTGTGGGTGAACCGCATAGGAGGGTATGAATTGTGCCGGACGGGCTTCGCAGGTGTATGGGTGGGTAGAGTGTGCTTTGGGATGACACTGTTATTGTTAGGTTTCCTGCTAAGAGGATATGTGTTTGTTCTGGGAATAACGTATCCCCTTGCGTCAAGCCGGATTGCGGTCTCTCAGGACTTTCGCTCAGCTGTTCCACAGCACAGCGACCTAGAGCATAAAATGGTCAATATATCTATCCTACAGCGGGAAAACTCAAGCTGACCTGTCCTCCAATTCGAGCTTATACGAAACATCCATTTCCAATCTTTGACACCACCATCCTCGACTTTAGCCCTCCCAGGTAAAGGCCTGACCTCCCTCCCGTCGTTCCTACCAATATGCCCTCTTACACCTCTCAGCCTGGCACGTCCATACTCACTCACATACAAAGCCTTCCATAACTAAGCAATGGATCGATTGAATTTGATTGTTCAACGGGATTCCTTTTTTTATTGTAAGGGAGAGAAGCGCTATGTACCTGATTGTCGCTTGCGAGCCTGGCCCAGTATTTGTTTACTGCTTGGATTGAGCAAAGGTCCGTCCAGGATAGATGGGCGAATATGAATAGGATGAGCTCGTCGTAAAGAGCGATGTCAAATGTCAGCAAAGGGGTGTGGGCATACGTCTGGGATAATATGTTGTGTGTTCGCTTTGCGGGGGGCAATGGCGCAGGCGATAAATGGCGCTTGGACATGACGTTGAGGACTCGATAAGATCATGGGCAAGCCGCCTTGTGGCCGTGCAATTGATTATTTATTGCCATTTCCGAAAATAATTTACTAAAGTTTACATATGCGCTATGTCACTACTCATGCATTATGCCTCCCTTCAATGCTGAACTGAGAACAATGGGTTGTCCATATGCGACAGCCTGATATCAATTTTTGTCCTGCATCTGTAAATTTCCGGCTCGGTGCTCATCATGCCAGTGGCTAAGCACATTATGCTGCCGAGGTCCCTTATAATCATGGTGGTAGGCAAGAGACAATGGCTCAGGCCTGCCTGTTGTACTCTCACACGTTCCCGTGGATCGAAAAATGTTTGAGTTTAAATATTTGCTTTTATAAGAGCATGAAGTATCAGTTACAGCTCATGCACTGAACAATTCTCACCTTTACAGCTGTACATATCGTATATACTGCTTGACGTTGGGTCTGTGGGCGCATATTAAATACAAAGATCGGTTGGAAACGAGGACATCGAAAACACGAACTTCGAAATTCCAACTGTCCAATCTTCGGAAACGAAACTCCAACCCCACGACTCCCCTGCGTCATCTCGCTCTGGTGTCCAGTTGCGATGAGGAGAACCAGGAGTAGGGGAGAATGAAAAATAGCCCCAGGTGCCATTGCTGCCGCCAGGAGGGGACTCATAAAAGTAAAGCGTCTCAGGGACTGCGTCGAAACCTTCCCTAGCCCATACAGCGCGCCATTGATCAGCGCTGACTTTCTTGTTCATCCGAAATGCGGCCTTTCCAGATTGCTGCATGGAATAGACAACTACGTAAGAGAATCTGTCAATCTTCCATATGCAACGCAACCATAACTAAATAAGCAAACCAAGGATAAGGTCAGTCGCACTGATAGTTCGCTCAGTATGACCCGCCGCCAAGTCATCGGCACGTTCTGCGAGACAGTCCCACGATAGAGAACAGTCAACAACCAAACCACATTCATTCGGACGGTTAATTGTTCGTAGCAGGACATCTTTATTTAGATGAGGCCTCGGCCTGTCCGCGAGCTCCCATGCATCAGAGTCACGGAACCGAAATGCATGTCTAGACTCGTCGATAAGTCTATTAGATAACATCACTTCAAAAACATACATACCTCCGTATCCCTTGAACTTCCTCTATGATCCATCGGCCTGGAGGCCAAGATGGAGAGATTTCTATCCTAGAATTTTGAATGCTCCCATCAGATATTTTGTCAAATACGTTGTCCAAACGGGTGAACTGTGGCGGGTTACCAGTGATGTAACCAATGTCGCCGACACCCACGTCCAAAGGCTCGCGAAAATGAGCCACATAGTGCAATTCCTTTGAGTGGTGCCATAAAACTCGAGAGAGGCCGTCTGAAGTTGCAGGTAAACTGTCTATGATTCCGCGTGTTTGCAGATCCTCAAATCGTTTGAGTGACTGCGAAAACATTGAACCTTGCCTTTGGAAAGCGGATTCGATGTGATCCATGAAACGTAAACCACCAGCGTGAATGTGACCGAGTATTGGACGCAAATATTTGAGTCTCGCATGCTGGGTGGGCTCTAAAACAGGTATAATGTTACCCGTTTCCCTCAACCGGACGGTCTATGGGGTACTGACCTGCATAACAGGTAATCACTGGGTTCGGTTCATATGTCGGGTCGCCCGTTAGCAACTTGTCACAACGAGTTAGAAACGTCGGTCAAAGATCGGAGATGTATGTACTTCGATGCAAACCTCCTGCCAGCTTCGCCAATATGGCATTTCGTTTATGGACCTCTTGGTTACCTCGAGACGTGGTTCGAGGTCCACCACAACTATTTTCCCCGAGTCGGTCAAGTGTACTTTAGACATCTAAATGGCAGAGTTTAGGCAAACGATGGACATAGGAACAACTGAAACATACATCAAAGGAAGAAGAAACAGTATTCCCAACAATATATGAGAGGGCATTCTGTTTCTGGATCAGCTGAGATTTGCGAAGTAATTCGAATGTGTGCAAACCGTTAAGTCTGTCAGCTGAGGAACATGTCATTAAAGAACGGGCTACAATACACCTTGTTAGGAGCGTACAAATTTTAATGCCTCCGCGGATCCACGTTGGTTGTCTTCCCGGAGCTTCAGCGCGATGTAAGCACTAACATGAGTTGATGTCACTGTATAGTGAACATATAGAATCGGTATGATACAGCATTGTAACGGAAGAAGTAATACCTCCTTTTAATACAGTGTATGGAAATCCTTCTCTTGGATGACTTCCACCCATGTATTCAACACAATTAGGATACCTGGAAATGATCATTTCAGAGGAGTAATGCAAAGTGGATGGAACCATCTCAAACCAAATTTTCTTGAATGCCTTGATATCAGAGGCGTGCATCAACTGATAAATACCATGAATGGTGTGATGTCAAACATGCAGCAAGGATACACACTTTCCGCCTGGACTGATCATGACCCGTATAACGTTTTACGATGACATTTTTACCGCTGTCGGATAGAGTCGCCTTAAATGCTATCCATTCGTTACCAACGGCATAAGCCTCATCCAGGTTAATGCTACTGTGCAGATAGACCTCGTCCTGTTGATTCCTTTACATTCATTAGCATATCGTGAACGTGTCATATTCAACCTGCCTGTGTTGCCTCCGATTGGTCCTTGATGATTACTGACAAAGTCTGGCGTCTGTCAGTTCGACTAGCTTGATGTCAAACTCGTGCATGGTACCTGGAATCTCAGATGGGCAGCCATCAAATCTCGGTGGAGCCCATCGGTTTTCTCCCGGATATCTTTCTGAGCAAGAAACAGTCGCGTCTTACCCGCGGAAGACAGAGCCATTATGAAATTTTGGAATCTTTCTAGGGTCCTTTTGATTGTCAGGCAGAAGTCTCTCCACAAATAAGCAAACCTACTTGAAGAGATCAGCCACCAGGATCGCCAGATCATCCGAAATTCCGGGGCCAGACTCAATCCTCCTGGTGATAGCTACCATTAAGTCCCCGCATATAAGGGCAAGTTGATGCAGCGACTCGTTGTTAGATTGATACCCCTTTTGGCTGTCAGACGATAGAGATCATTGCGTGAAACCACTCACTCGTGCACATTCTGCTATGGTTAGGGCCATGCTAATTGCACCTTTGAGATATGGTATGCTGGTCGCTCCTGCAGCCGTCTCCGCGAACGCGAGCGCCTGGACCAATACGGCTAGCTTCTGTGTATCCTCTTGGATCCCATAGTCATCGCTCAATGTCGGAGTTGGGTGTCGAAGCAATCTGACAGAAGAAAGTTTGAATAGAATCTTCGGACAAGGCATTGACTTGACTGAAGTAGCCGCTATAGTACTAGTAGCACTGAGGGCACGAGGCCCTGGCCAGCGCTTGTACTAAAGCCTTGTTGAAACAGGCAAAGAAGCCGAGATCATCTTGCAAGTATCTTCAATATTCTTGGACAACCAATCCTGAGCCAAGGAGCGGTCGTTTCGGTTGTCTAGTGTCACCTAGTGTCCAGGCTAGTCTCAGATGGCAGGGCGGCCCCCGGATAGAAGAAGTTGCCTGTGTAATTCTAACTGTAATCATTGACCATTCTGCCGCGATCAAGGGAGTTGTCATCGATATGGTCTGGAATTATATATGTATATTCGCAAGGGGAAAAGATGCAAGCAATCCAGAACACGACTTCGTCAAATGTGACAACAATATATGAAGAGGAAAGAACGGTTTGAACCAAGTGGCGTTCCCTTGTCTTTTTCACTCATGGCACCGTCCCGAGGTCCCCAACCCCTCCCCCGCACCCTGCATAAGACTTTAGCAAACCACAAAGGTCCAATCCACGTAGCCCGCTACTCAAAAGGTACAGCAACATATGTCCTGACGGGCGGTGCGGACCGCACAATCCGTCTGTGGAACGCAAATCTCGGGACTGAGATCAAGACTTTTGCCGCGCATGGGTATGAGGTACTGTCCGTTTGTGTGTGAGTGTGTTATATTACAGTGCACGCAGTTGGGATTTATATTGTGGTGTGGTGCGGGTTGTGCAGGTCGCATGACAATAGCAAGTTTGCTTCATCAGGAGGAGATCGATCTATATTTCTGTGGGATGTTACGGCTGGTGCGACTACCAGGCGACTTCCGGGACATATGGGCAAGATCAATGTTGTTGAATTCAATGAGGATTCCACTGTTCTGGCCAGTGGTAAGTACACCCTTACATTCGCTACAAGCCCATGTCCAAACACATTTTCAGGATCTTACGACGCGAGTGTGAGACTCTGGGATCTCCGGTTTGTCTTTTCCGTTATCTCACCTTCAGTTTCGTCCTTAAAGAATCGTGTTCGGAAGCTCCCAACCACGCCAGCCAATACAAGTTCTTGAAGAAGCCCGCGACGCCGTGCAAACGATACACGTTGGTCCTACAAGTATTATTACTGGCTCTGTAGACGGGCATGTGCGCACGTACGATTTGCGCAAGGGCGAACTTCGTACGGATTATATTGGCCGTAAGCTCCTTTCCTCCTGCCATAATATGTAGAGCTGAAATCGATTCTACCCTACAAAGATCCAATAACGTCTCTTCTACCTACTGCAGATTCCCAAACTCTCCTTGTAACCACTCTTGACTCCCACGTCAGGCTACTTGACTTATCTACAGGCCAAATGCTCAACACGTTCAAAGGGCATACTGGAAAAGAATATAGAGTAAGAGCATGTTTTGGCGCGGCAGAAGCCAGTGTTGTTTGTGGTGACGAAGAGGGGAGGATCTGGGGCTGGGATTTAGTTGATGTAAGTTTGGAGCTTGAATCATTCGTCTTTGGCTTCTTCCTTTGAAATGGATGCTAATTTGCTTTAGCGACGTAGGCTAGCATCTTACAACCCAACCCACCACCTAAAGTCCACGAAAAAGTGATTACCTGGACCGAACATCATCCCTCTGATCCTGGGGAAATGATCACGGCTAGTGCGGACGGGACTTGTATAGTATGGCGGCATCCAAACGGGATGGTTGGTGCATGAATGAAAAGCAGAATCAGTATACAACGAAGCAACTTGAGACATCCGGGCTTTCGCAAGTCCAGCTATCGCCTTAGAGCTATCCAATGAGCCACAATATGTAACTATTCAGTTTCGGATGGATGGGTTCGTGATGTACCCTTACAGACATCTAATTGCATGCTGTGGAGCGTTCTGCTCAAATTTCACGGTAATGTACAAAATATTTATGCTGGCACATGCCCCATCACCGCTTGACCTGAGTTGCAGCCTCTGAAAAGGAAGGAATTAGCACTGTCTTGATATGATTGAAGAGCCGAGTGAACGCACCTCTCCTTGTAGCGTCTTCTAGCAGTTGTGTGTCCACGTGCTCTGCTGGTAGTGTGACATACCGAACAACAGATCCTCTGATGAAGCAGTTCTTTACTGCCATCTGGACGTGGACATATAAATAGTTGCTCATGGAACAAAGGAGGGACGCGCTCACCATGTGCGGATGTCTCGCCTCGTCCAACACCCTTATCGAGTCCAGTCGGATATTTAGGAATCTGTATCCACACATATAGTCAATAATCACTAATAAGCTTGCACACTCATATGGAGCATATGATCATGAAAATGAGTTTGAACTGACTGATCGACCGATTTGAGGACACCTGAGATGGATAAGTCATTTTTGAGCTCGACCGTTACCCGTTGGTCGGTTAAGGTTTTGAAGACGGAGAAGATAAGCTATCGACCAGGTTAACAATGGCGTGGTGGGATTCTTCAGGAGAATATTTACCATGATAATAAGAGAGAGAAGAGACTACGGATATAAAAGGGTAGACAGCTCCTGTCCGTTTCGAACAAGACTTCCCGCCAAGTCCAGGGTTCGTCGCGGTCTTTTCTCTTCTCCAAGTCGCAAAAGCTTGGCTATGAGCCACGACGTTTCTGTTGAGATTTCTACGCTTGAAGATCGAATTCAAGCCCTGACAGATCTCTACAATCGTTTCCAAGCCTTGCGCCAAATACCATCGTCGCTCTTGAAGCCACCCATATCCAACGATCTCCCATCCCCCTTGTCATCCCTTCGTTCCGAATTCAATGATCTGAAAGAAATTGGGGACCGTGTTCGGTCTGAGAAGGTCCAGGAAGCTTTACGCGCTGCACGAGACAGTGAGAACGCAGACAAAAACGAGTTAAGTTCACATGTTCGACGAGAGAATCGAAAGCGAAGGTGCGTCCCAAAATACTTGTTGTTTTGGCTGTTGAACGAAAAAAAATTGTAGACGTCCGCCTTCACCAGAATCGCCTCAGCCATACGTATCATTCCAACCCAAGACGGCTTCGTTGTTCCCCGCAATCGCCGACGAGCCTCCGCCTTTGCAAGTGAATGGCCTGGCTGACTATATACGCAGTTTCAATCAAAACAAACCATACGAGCTGCATGTTTGGTCACGAACCAAAGGATCGACACAAGTCACCAACCCGGTCATCGTCCGCTTTACCATCCATGATGTCCTTACGGCGTTTGTTACGCTGAGTTATAGCGATAGCCACCCAGTATTGATTACTGAAACTGTGACGGCATTTGGACCTCGAGAGAGGGTAGGATTCGGTCAGGAATACTTTGTCTGACCTATACTCAAAACATCTTGTCAGAAATCGCCTCATTCGCGGTCCGACTACCTTGTCTACCAAAATCTCTCACAACAAATTGCAAAAATGGTACAATGGCACCCTCGTGTGTCTTTTCAAAGTCTTGTGGTATGCATTTCGCTGCAGGTGCCAAGCAATACATTCTGATCACGTTGGAACAGAATCTTTTTTGCTCTTATTCCGGTCTTTTCGTGGATAGATGCACGAACTGCCAACGCGTTCTGTCGGTCGAGGGGCATGTACCGCCTGTTAGTCGCATATGGACAGTTTCTAGCACAGGAAACGAAAATGAAAAGGGACAGTGGCAGCCCAGGCACATCACCTGTCTTCATAGCTAATACCTGTCAAGTGTCAACACTATTCCCTAGCTCCTGAATGTCTGCCACTATGCGTTTGGACCCAGATTAGTTCTAGCGCTTCGCTGGCTGCCAGGTAGCATCAGGTAGCATCAGGTCAATATTCGTGCTATTTCTTTCGATCGGACGTTCTGGTATAAATGGCCGGGTCGTTATATGTAGCGTTGGTACACCAGTTTTGACCATTGCTACTACCCAGTATACTCCGAGCCTCTTTCTGGCCTTTGGACTTTTCTATGCAGCCCTCGTGATCCAGGAAGAAAAGGTCCATGGAAGCCCTCGCTTAACAGGGAACCATTTTAGGACAAGAAATGCACCTCCCGGGTAAACTAGCCCAGGAAAATGGCTCCGTTTGTTATCGAGGGGGATGTACTGCCGTGTTGGCGCGTGCCCACAAACTAGCCCAGATCCCTTACGACAGGACTTCTCTATTCTGTGTTCCACCCCACAACCTTCGGTGAACACACGCTTTTGGGGCTCCTGGCCTGGACAACAAGACATGTGCCAAACAATAACCCTGCGCGGATTCCTTTACCTTGCAAGTTTATATTTGAAAGTCACATTCCCACTGGATGTTGCTTTTCAACTTAATTAAACTATGAAGTGTGGGCCCGAGCACCGCCACATTGCACACGACTCATTTGACCAAAGCCTAGCCTCCTGAGTCTTCTGATGACACTGCTCAACTCCGCCAGTGTTGTATTGTGCTTCTTTCGCGTCCTCGATAGGCTAGAGCGGGTACCAATCGCGGATGTCATTCTATCTGTATTTTGGGGTCAATGCACTTGCCCAGTGTCGTCATGTGCATTGCATGTAGCCTCATTCAGTGGCGTTTTGACCGGATGATCTGTATTGAAGGAGAGTAGTTCGTGGTGGCGTACTAGCTCAGTCTTCTTGGATCCTTGTTCGTGTTCAAAACATTCGATGTGTGCCCGATTGCCGGGGTACAGGTACGGGGCGGACTGTTCGATGCACCCGCTTATGGCCCTTTAAAGGGAAATGCGGGATTGCCGGCATCATTGGATACATGAGGCTACCAGACGCCATCTCCGCCTAGCTGTTTTTGGATTCCGTTCAAGGCACATGCATGTTCCTTCCAGCTCCGGTAACCACTGTTCGCACTACATTTACGAGACTCAGGCTGATTGCGTGCAATTTTCTGTCTGCATTTTCCAGCTTTCAGTTTTGAATTGGGTTGGACATGAGGGGAAAATTTGACAGAAGCTAAGCGCAACGAGCTTACTTGGTGCAGCCCCTAGCGAGAACAAGGGTTAAAAGTTAAATTTCAAAACCTGGTTAGCGGTGCCATGTTCCGGGCATAAATCGGCAAGCTTAATCACCGCCGTTATAGTCGCGTGTTGTTAGGTTCTCCTGCTTTTAACGAGCCCTTTCTCCTCCCTCTCGCCCCGTGTGTTCGTTCTTTTCTGGACCAGCCAGTTAGAAAGCAAATTTTGGGCTTTTTCAGGCAAGTGGCAAGATAAAATTTCGCTTGCCCCAGTCAGCCACCGCTAACTCTTCAGCAATAGGTCGTCCATCGCTCTCGTCACCGTTCTCTGCCGACCTCGTTGTTTTATTGCTATCATCGTTCATTTCCATGAGTCGTATGTCCTCGCACACTCGATTTTATACTGTGAGGATCTGACAAAGATTTCACCCACCTTTCTCCCTGCAGACAATATGACATCTGAGCGTGACATTAGCCTCATGTCATTGGGTTCGGATATACGTCGGGAGTACGACTTCGTTATTCCTTCCTCTGGTGCCGACGAGAGTGCATTTCCGAAGCCTGCCGTCTTGGAAGCTATCTCATCAAAGGCAGTATCTTCTCATCCCATCGTGGTCACTTCCACAGTTGGTCTGATCCACGTTCTTGGTTATAATCCTGGAGAAGGCGAACAAGGCGTCCCTATCACCGCGAATATCAATTTCTCTTGTCAAGTAGGGCCTGCCGTCCGCGTACGGCTTGTCGTCGGCCGCAGAGCCATTGCCACCCAGGTTCGCGAACTCGTCGATCAGACATATGGAAGATGGCAGCTGGAAGGGACGGTGCCACCTTTTTTAAGGCAGCCAACCGCATCTCCGAAGGTTCTCCTCACTGTACAAGCTGTCAACTTCGAGAACGTCATTCTGGACTCGGTGACATTTGGAGAATTTACCTATTGGGAGTCTGGTGAATATATATTATTCATATTGAGATGGCTGCCCGCTTACATGGTATGCGTATAGACTGTAGCTATGCTCAGCCTCACATTCACACCAAGCATATCCGAGAGGACGACGCCGTTGAAGACATCAAGCCTCTTCCGCAACATCTGCCTTCCTCGAAGCGTCTAGGTCGGGACTCCCCCGTGGCTACTCAGGTCTCAGAACATCTTCGTTCTCGTATGCAGCATCGCTCGAAGTTGTATCGCCGTAGCAATTTTGCGGCTACGCGCAGAAAGAGATCTGGAACCGCTTTGCCTGACGAGCACGAGCAAAAGGCTATCCTTCAACTATTGTCTCCGATTCAAAGTCTCTCGCAGGGCTGGGACGCGACGGAACTTCAGATCGGACGGCGCCTGGTACGTTTCGGGAGAGTACTGGAAGGTTGCAACCTCCAGGTTACTTGCGAAGGAATTGAACAAGAGGACTACCATGACGGTGATGTAGTGGTGTCTTGTATCTACCGCGACGATGAAGACAGCTGCTGCATCACCTCGGTAGATATCATATACCTATTGGAGAAGTTGGTTGACGATGAGTTTGAGGTGGAGGAAAAAAATCGGATCCGGCGAAACCTCGAAGGTTTCCGACCAACGACGGTCTCGAAGCACAAGTCCGGTTTCGAAGACCTTTTCCAGCGCATTATGGACTTTCCTGACCCCAAACCTCGCAATATCGAAAAAGACGTGAAGGTCTTCGATTGGGCGCTGCTACCGCAAGCCCTGGATAAAATCATTTCAAAATACGTACGTTTTCTAGACTATTTTCTTGATATAGAGAAAATGACATGTCTCGGGCTTAGTCCTTATATTATTTTCCCTCCGAGGAATTCGTTCCACATTCCATCGAGGTACCCACTAATGAAAGTAGTACTTCATCGCCCTGCTCAAGCTCAGAAGATCGCCATTCGAACGCAGAGAGCGGAAATCAGTTAATTTCCAGTCCTCGCGAGCCTGAGGCGCAACTTACCTACCCGTTCGACGAGTCCTTCCCTGCCGTATACGTCAATCCCGCCCTAGTCGATAAATATTACGTCCCTCAGCCCAACGTGATATCCATAGCTGATGCCACATCTCATATGCCTGGCTCAAACCAATCGAGCACATCTAATCCATTCCCGATGTCCTCCGTGTCATTCGTTGTCGCTTCCGATCCGACTGACTCCCTCAGCAGAGGTAGCCATTCAAGTTGGAATATAGATCTGGTAAAGGCCGAAAGTCCAGATCTGGAGTTCTTCGAGATCCACCAGACGCAAGAGAGTGCAGATTCGTATCGGATCGATGGCGACGGTCTACACACCTACGATTCCCTTGAATTCCAAACGCTTCGTGAACATAATTTGGCATGTAGCTACTCTAGCCATTCATTGTAACTTCCCTTCTACTTCTCAGTTTCGGTCTCGGTGATTTGTATGTCTTAATCTTCCCCCTTCTTTCCGCAGGTGTAGCGTCATTCTATCATTCCTTCAAGTTGTAATCCTGTTACTATTATGCCCATGTACCGTATGTAACATTTCAGCTCCCTGGCATGCCTAATACATTCAATCCGAACCCTCAGAGATGCAATATTGGTTGGGTATTATGTTTCCGGGATATAAATTTGATGGCCTACATCAAAAAGGGCTACAGTGAAAAGAACCACACCTCTTGACTACGGAGGAAGCAAGAATTTAAGTAGGTCAAAGTATAAGGATATGTACGTGTATCACGTTATGAATTACCATGTCGACGTCCGAAATTAAGACTGCCGAACCTCGAGAATCGCCCTTTGAGAGAGCCAGCACTCCCCAAATTTGAGTTTGCCACCGATGCATTAGACAACGCAGCAGCAGGTACACCATTGGCGACATTGACAAAGGAGTCATGCGGCGATCCAGCAGACATCGATACCGTGTCGAAAATATCTCCTGGACCTGGACCTGATGATACACCATTGATTCCATGGCGGGCAAGGTGCGCTAGATGCCGTTGTAGTGGCGTTTGCTTGGATCCTGCAGGTATTTCTGGAGTAAGAATGGCTCCGCGTGTGGACAGCGGCGAAAGAGGGGGTGGTGTCATATACTGACGACCAACTTGCAGAGGGCGAGTGGTCGACGTGGTTGATACGGATCGCTTATGAGACTGCTGTTCGTATAAGGATGGTTGGTATTGCGATGTGCCCGGGAGTTGATTTGTCAGGTGATCTAAAGTGCCATCGACTGTCAACCTTCGAATTTCGTCGTGGAAGTTTTTGTGGAAGAATTTCTCCAAAGTCTCGTGGAAAGGAACCATTTCCGGCGGACACAGGTGCCCGTGAAGTTTGAGGCAGTCATCAATGACGCGGACCTGCAAAAAAAAAGATCGTGAGAGGTATGTTTTGACCAATTCAAAGGGCTCACTTGATCATCTATCGCCTTTCTTAATTTCTCCACGAGTTCGGTCCGTTCAGGATATCTGGCGACATAGTCTGGGTTAAAGAAGATTTGTCGATATGATGATATTCCCCCCTCCACTGGTGCGTCGACTGCACTATTCAGACTCATAGACAGTGCATTTGTTGACACCGCCTGGGCAGTTTTAGCGAGTGCCGCATACTTTAGGTTCAAGGACGCTAGCTCCTTCGTTTTCTGCTCCACTTCGTGTAAAGCATTTTCAATGGGCGAGATTTCTAGCACCTCCATGGCCACGACTTCGGAACGTCGCAGGACAGTGGGGAAAGCTTCTTCAGTGGTGAAATAAGTTTTTTCTAACCAGATTTCTTCGCCACCATCGCGTCCTCCTTTGGTCGCCTGCCGTGAGCAGCTGAATAGATTGATCGCGCTATAAAAGAAAATCAGCGGCTTTCTTCATATGTAGCGTGATTTATCGAGTTAAAAGACTTCGCACCTATGCTCGTAATAAGTTCGAACTGCTAATGGCACGTCAGGGCTAGTGAAAATTGGCGAAATCCGATTCGGTTCTGGGGTCACGGCAGTACATTGGATATACTGATCATTTCCGAAGCGAATGTCAACTGGCGGGTCGCCCGTTGTTTTTAACAACTGGGCTCCAGGGTGTTTATTCAGCATTCGCTCGCAGAACGCGCCGAACTTCTCCCACTCGTATCCACGATACTTGAATGCAGATCAGTCAAAGGGCTCCACATCGTGCAATAATGGCAAGCTTACAACGAATTGCTTGTTTCGAATGGCGACAGGGAAGTTGCCATAGAAAGCCACGCGAAAATAGTCTGGATAAAACCGCTGATCTGAAACAATATGTTCTAATAAAGCAGCTTGATGTCGCAAAATTTCCGAGAGTCGTCCACTATCATCCCTCGTTAGAAACGGAGTAGAGACAAGACCAGCTAGCTCACTAATTAAAAGTGACCTCGGCATGTTGGAAAGCTAGCTCTTTGCAAATTTCTATCGCACTTTCCCAGGCCTTCCCTTTACCTGAATTAGAATTGAGAATGGGCTCATCCTGAACACTTTCAGCTGTCCAGCTTACCAAGGTAGTCAAGAATGAGTAAACAAAGGGTTTCCTTTCTGTGGAAATGTGACTGTTGTGGAAGACCCAGATCTTCCATAGGTCCAACAAAAGTATTCAGGTCCCACTCATGAAGATCAGAATGCAACTTCAAAGTGAGTGCTGCCTCAACATAGTTTTGAGACTGGAGGTGCATCTAGATATATCCTGTCAGCGTGAAACGTGCAGTCATATGCCGCATGCCCCCTACGTTGACAAGCTGATGGACATATTTGATGTAAATCTCGTCACGTCCAATACGGCGGATAAAATTCATAAGGCGCAGCTGATGACGGAGTTGGTAAGCTTATACAGATGAATCTCCTGGCCACTCACTGTAGCAATGACCCGGTCATCCGCATATTCTTCACCTTCCGGTAGAGCTCGCACACTCAACAAAAGTTCTAGGAATAGATCAACTGAGTCCAGGAAGTTCGCAACGCGTTCACGAAGCCGTTCGTCTACATCGGACGAGTCGAATAGATGTCGAAGCTGACCAATGAAAAACGCCCGAGATATATCGTCGCCCTTGCTGTCGGACATGAATAGAGAGTCAAGCCTGTTTACAAGCTCGTTCTCGATGTCATCGAAATGGTTCGACTGGTGATATTCGGCAATTATCATGCTATAGAGTATCTGGACGGCATTGCTCCGGAGCTGATCATGGTGGCTTAGACATAAATTGACGACCTGACCGACAAGGGAGTTCAAGACACCTTGATAGCCCTGTAAATGGAATAAGAAGTCTGGTACAGAGAGGTAAATGATCACCTACCCCATACGGTAGACCTGCTCCGGGACTTGCAGAAGTATGATCGGGCCATCCGAGAGCTAGCCAGAGTCGCAACAAGATTGCAGCCCCATCACCGCGAATGTCGCCAGCAAGACGCCATACCGCACGCCGTTTCTGATGAATTGTCAACAACAATGACAGTGTGAGATCGGTCACTTGAACACACCTGGGGACTGAATTCTTCAATGACTAACTGCTCTGAAGACAGAAGCTTCAAAAGCATATAAAAGCCTTCTCGCCATAAATTCGGGTCGAATTGATAGACGGCATCTTGTTCCGGAATGAAGTCTCGTTCCATCAATGACGCAACAGGATCCATCATTTTGATCAAGACCTTGTGCGCCAATATGTTGACGTTGAGCCAGCTACTAGGGAATGCATCGTTGTCCAATATTGAAGCCGAAACTTTGAAGAACTGCGACAGAAGAGATGCAAAATTATCCCTGCCTTCTATCTCCAAGCTCGACTCCAAAAAATTGAGAATATGCTTCCTGGGAGAAGATAGCACAAGAACTAGAAACACGATGGCCGTTTCGCCTAATCCTGGGTTGAATATCAGATTGCCTTCGCTCGTGAGCGTGGTGTGTGGCGCATTTCTTGACGCGTTTGGGAGTAGCGACACCAAAGAAAACGGGTAAGACTCCGGAAATGTGACTGGAACGGGTATTGCAGTCGTGGTCGGAGATCTTGTACGTCCTACTGCTCGATGATTTGCGGGATTTTGGAATTCTCGATACGAGTCTAATAACCTTTATGCCCACTATGTCAAGATGCATTTTGCTAGTCGTATCAAAAACCTACCTCGGTAATAAAGACAGAAGATACTCGACGTTGTCTTGCTCTTGACGGAGGAGGTTGCGATCAGCGATCACAAATGTTGAAACCAAGTTCTGCTGTAGTTTATCCAACATTACTGCGACAGTAGTAACGCACAGGCGTACGCTCTCCAGCCAACTGATACGGGCGGCATCGCGAGCACTTTCAGCATCATTTGTCTGGGTATGCGTGTATTCGTCGAACCGACCAAAGTGTGGTTTGATCCAGATAACCACGGCTTCGACCAGAAGAGAACGTGACTGAGGATTGTCAAATAGGAAGCCTTTCACTATCTGGAGGTACATGATGAGCTTCCATATAACGATTTTGCCCTTGCCCGACGCCACCGCGTTTGCAAAAGTAGTCGCAATGGTCACGAGTTCCACGGTTGAGAAAATTTTCGCGAGTTCAGGGAGAATCGAGGTAAAGTGTTGCAAAGCAATAGTCTGTGTGCCGATGATGGAAGGAGGGGACGGTGTCGCCATCATACGGTTGACTTCCGATAGATGAGAGCGCAGTTCGCGCTTGAATGTTGATTCGAGGTGCTCGGCCGTGGCTCCACCGCCCATGCCAATCTCTCTAGTCCTCTGGAGCTCCCTAGACCGAGCAATGAATTTAAAGATATAGTGCCAGACCTTTAGGGCTGCTCGCAATGGGGAAGCGGTCTCGTTGGACGTAGGATTGACAAGAAGACGATTCATTGACTGAATCATGTGGGAAGAAGCAGCTGCACAGTTGAAATGCTGTTCAATATAGACATCGAGGACAGGTTGAAAGTTGCTGAAACGGCGATCCTGGACAATACCGAGTACGGTAACGAGAGCGTTGAAGACCAAATGATCCATTTCGCCCGATTGATTATTTTGCGAGACCAAGATGCCGAAGAGAGAGTCGAATATATCACGAAGGAATTTTACAATCTCAACCTCGCCTACAAAGGTAAATTTCGTGAGGACAGTGGAAAGAAGTTCTCTGTCAACAAGCTGCTCCCAACTCAGCAAGCTAAGAAGGACCGGATTTTGGGTGAATTTGGTCGAACAGAGGGAGGATCTGATGGTAGCGGAGTCCTTCATGGGCGGTGCGATCCTCTGCATCTCGGGAGGGACAAACACCTGATCTGGTCGTTGGCCCGAGAGGAGCCACGAGGTTGCAGCTAGATAATGGTCGGCAGTGATCTGGCTCAGTCTATCGGCACGATAAAGAACCAACTGGTGGCTGCCATCCTCGAGAAAGGCACGTTTGTCAGGGAAAAGAGGCTGGAACGCAAATGCAAAAGGACGATCCATGGGATCAGCTCCGGGACGATTGATCATCCTCTCCCGCCCAGTGCGGTTCCGGAAGGTGAAGAATAGATGCCAATGAGGAACGCCCTGCAGAGGGAGCTGTACTTTGATGAGTTCTCCATAAGTGGGTTGGTTATTGCGTTGAAAAACCATGGAGTGGAATTGGGTCATCAAAGGTTCCCCACTGCCCTGTGAAATAACACCTTCGACGGGCCTTCCGTCCTGGTCTCGGACCTCGATCGTAACTTGAACATTGTTACTCGTCTGACCCATCTGACCTCGTAAACTAGCGACACTCAGTCGTCCAGATCCACTGTGCGACGAGATGAAGTCGCCACTCCACAATTTAATGTAAAGCTCATTTCGGATGTCTCCTGGGAAGACGACGTCAGGAAATCCCAGGCGAAGGGTCATAGGTGCATCCTGCAGCAGAGAAGTGTTTTCTCGAATAATGGTCTTCGCATCCCCGCGGAAGATTTTTACCGACACTGCGAGCATCTCCGCCCTGTCGTACCTCGTCAATACATGCCAATGTAGAACAATGATGAAAGGACAGACCTAGGCGACTTCTCGTATTCCTTCGAATTGCCAGCAATGATATCCTGATGGAGCATAGAGAAGAGGGCCTCATTCGTCGGAGTAAATATGGGCATCGTGTGTTCACGTGTCGACGAGACGTCAGACTCTTCAGCAGCCATCTTGCTCAGCTGCGCCAGTTCTAACACCGCACAACCGAAAGGCCGCCGGAAGTGAGCGGGCGCATCCGCTGGAGATGTTCCACGAGGGCTGATAGGCGTATTTCCGGGGCTCGTGTCTCCCGTGCTAGAGTATCCCGGACTACTGGCCGTCGTGTCTGCTCTAGTCGAGGCCTCTGACCCTCGCCTAGCGTCCGAGGGCACTCCGGAACTAATGTTATTCCCGATTTTGAGAGCTCCATTCCGTACGATGCGACAGACCAGATACAGTGGATCCTGGACATCAGACTGCGCGAGATCTGTAAACAATGTTCGTATACGTGCTGATGGATCGCGTGCCAGCACCCCATTGTGGTTAAGCACAACACAAAATTCCTCCGTCACGAATCGAGTTTCTGCTTTATTGTAGAGCGAGAAAAACAGTTCTGCAGTTTCTCCTGGCGCACAAGGAGAGGCAACGAAGGCCCGAATGTCGAGGAAAATGTGGTAAAACTTGGCAGTTGTCTGTCTGTCGGGCTGTGGAGGGCCAAGAGAACCCAAAGAACGGGCTTGACCTCTGGTGCGGGAAACGTCCGGGAATGCCGAATTAGCTGGGGTGGGTAATGGCCCCACGGGGGTGTAATCGATATTGGGGCCGATCGTCGGTAGTTTGGAGTCTTGTGAGACGTTCATGTACGCCAACGAGGTCTGCATGGCGTACATCCGAACGGCAGTGACCCAACTGCGAGGGTCGACCTCACCCTCCACATCCACTGTGACTAGCGCACCCCAAGTCGGATGACGCACTATGACATCCAAGCCTTGCACGATATTGCCGCTGACAAGACGCGCTACGCAATCGCGCCGCAGATTGACGGTTTCTTCGGCACTGAGGGTTTGAGCTAAGAGCTGCCTTCGTCCAAGATGCAATGCTTCGATATGGTCGCGGACTGTGTGAAAAAGTTTGTAGTCACGTCGTGCGAGATACTGGAACATAAGTGTGTGCCATTCGCGTAAGGCAGATGCGATCTCGTCAATGATCGGCTGAGCCGAACCAGACGCAGTGTCGTCGCCAGACTTGAGTGACGGGCGGGGCGGTAAGGGTTTCGACACCTGCGAGTCGGGAGATACTGAGCGAATGCTCGCAGGGTAGACAGGTAAGCCGGCTCTAGAGGAATTAGCCTGATCGGGTGGTGGACCAAGTCTGAAAGATTTTTTTGCAGGGTCGTTCTCTTCCTCTTCCTCCTTCAACGTATCCATAGCAGCATTCGCCCTATCCTGCTTCCACTGCGTATATGGATCGGTTCCATTGGCGGTACCGCTCGTACCATTCTGCACAGACGCAGCGAAGCCAGGCAGACGGCCTTCGGCATCTGCAAGTTCATCGCGAACGTGGATATGAGAGGCAGGGAATATGCCTATGAAGACTTGTTGCTCCTCTGTTTTGGTGGCCGCCTTTGAGGTTGATGGTGATGCTGGATCGGCGGAAAGCGTCCATGTTACTGGTGGTCTACGTGTTGTACAGACGACATAGCTACAATGAAAAAACATAAGCTTGACGGCCTGCGTGAATGAAGCAGTCCAGACATACCCTCGAAACCAAACCCCTTCCACTTCTTTTCCTTTCGGCATATACTTCTCAAACGCATAAACTTCATCCCCAACCTCGAGACTAACAACATCGCGATGAACCAGATGTTCGTCGTTCGATGTCTCAGTTACGGTGGAGAGCCGGGTGCGGTTAGAGTATCGCGTATCACGACGGGAGGGTGACAGTGGATGCACGGCATAACCATACACGATGAGAGGTAAGGGCTCCCAAACACCCTTTTGTTGGTTTGGCCCAGGGGTAGGCCCTTGCCCCATCGCCATGATATACAATAAGCGATTACTTGACAGCTATCACTTGGAACGGAATACAGCCTAATCATGAAGGACTTTCTAACGATGGAACTTGTATGCAAAACGGACCACTTACTTCACGGAGGTATACAAACGAGACAGATGGGGCCAAGAGCACGGAATCACAACTTTAAATATGACAGATGGGGCAAAGATGGAAAGAAATCCACGCCAATAAGAGATAATTGATGGCTCATTTTCCCACTTTCAAATAAAGTATTTTGGAAGCACTTAACAAATAGCGGTATACGATTACTGGTATTTACACAAAGCAAGAATTTTAAACACCCTCCCATCTACCAAGATACTAGGAAATAAGACTGGAGCACAGGCGGCTGCTGTAGATGATCAGGTATAACATAGGCTGTAGAAGTCATTGTGGCGTTTGCCCGACGAGAACCGGACCCGCAGTGGCATACACATCATCAATGATCTGAATCCAAGGACTCGGACATGAGGCATGTTATGGCCGTGGACCGATGCTATGCCACAGCAGATCTGTCAAGACAATAGGTCACAAATCAGCAACGAGTTGAGGGTCCAACAGACAGCCTATAAAGAATCAGAAGGGGTGCCCGAAATTTTGAGCTGTGGCGGGCACTTTCGGCAGCGATGATACGAAGACCGTCGTGATAAAACATCATGCAAAAGCATCCAACGATAACTCTCACCTGGAAGATAAAATAATAACGATTGGTCAGCAATGGACGCAAAACATGATGGACAGGCCTCGGCAAAGAGAAAGCTCAGAATACTAAAGAGTACAGCCGTGGAATTGTCGTCATACGCAAGCGTCAGGCGGTAATTCCTTGGTATCATCCCTGAAGAACTCGGGAACGAGGCTCACCTTCAGAATATTGTACCACTGAAGGTCCAATGAAAGCATGTCGCAAAACATGACTGTGATACATTGTCTTGCTTTGAAAAATACTCCGTCGTGATAGAATGGCATCCGAAGAGAGAAAATAAATAAAATGCGCATTTCCAGGCGATGATTTAGGGCAGGCAACGATGTCCTCTAGGGTTAGTCTCTTGGCGTCCTAACCGACCGTCAACAAATATCATTACTTACACTACCCTGACCATGTCTGCATTGGCCGACCATATCGACCGCTTCTCTTCAACAGTCAAGTTAATTCGAACCACAGCATCAGTACTTTCTGACCCATCCTCGGACTCTCAGGGCCCTTTCACTCGTGCAGTCCTCAAGACACCCTTAGGCGATCTAATTCGCGAGATAGACTCATCAGAACTGGGACTATTTACGCTCGTAACACCCACTCATCAGGATAAACCCAAGGATGAAATAACGCGCGTCGAGTTTTTGGGGGCAACTCCACTTAGACGGCCGGCAGCTGCAAGACGGGACGATGCTATGAGGGTCAAGGAGTTGGAACCAGAGGTTTACGCGCAGGCTGCGTTGAAGTATTTGGACCGATAGTAAGTGTGCAGAATGATATAACAGGACTCTGGCAATGCACCAATTGTTTTGATACTGAGAGAATCACTATAAACCGGTGATTTGCTGCTGGATATGGCTTCAACCGCTGCTGGTGCGTAACTGGACCATTTAGATCCATGCAGCGGAATGTTTCAGGGCCCGAATTCAATTATCGAGACTTCTGTGCATTGCCAGAGATCCTGACTCTACACGGCTATTGACACTATTCAACCAGTCAGTCAATACGGCCTATGCCCCGTGCGCGTTCGCAAGTCGAAGCCATCATTGACCAGCTAGCAACAATGCGTGCGCATATTCAATCGCTTAACGAAACCCTTGCCAATCAAGTGTGTCCATTCTACAAACTTGAACTCGCAATAGCATCCCTGATCATTTATTCAGGGATCTTCCAATGCGGCGCCACTGTCTCCCAAATCGCAGGCTAATGCCGAAGAACGACGAATACAAGATTTACAGACACAGATTGCTCAGCTGAAGAAGCGGGTGAGGGTACTTCTAACATAGTACTGCTCACTGCTGACATCCTGAACAGAAAGAAGGTTTATCGAAGTCTAAGCCCCGCTCAAATCTAACACATGCTAAAACCATCACCAAACCTGCTCGATCCTCGCCTCCATCAACTCCCGTTACTCCATCCTTAGAGGACACATCTAAGCAAACCTCCCAAGACTCCGAGGCAGCGTTCTGGCAGACTCCTGCTGCACCCACGCGCATCCTTCACTTTACGGATACGATGCTCATGGATGAGCAGCCTGATGTGGGTCTGAGGGACATTTCAGCAGACAATTTATCAACGGTTTCGTTTGGGAGTCCGGTGAAGACCGATTCTGTAGAGAGCAGCTTTGTTTTGGAAGTCGAGGCTGATACCACTGGTCTCGATGATAGTCTGCTTGGTGTTGACGATGAGGAGGATGAAGGCGAAAAGACAATCGTTTTGCCGAAGCCTCCACCCGCCACTTCTCCGTTCACCGAGCCTGTGG
Source organism: Piloderma croceum F 1598 (assembly GCA_000827315.1). NCBI lineage: Eukaryota > Fungi > Basidiomycota > Agaricomycetes > Atheliales > Atheliaceae > Piloderma > Piloderma croceum. The sequence goes on from KN832970.1 coordinate 443,091, forward strand.
CCTCACCACCTCCCATAGCTGAAGCAGAAGTACCAACGCCAGCACGGCAGCCGAAAGTCAGGATCAACGGCGAGATGGAAAGGATTGCGGTGAGTGATACCACATTTGCAGACAGAATAATTAACTGTCCACTTTATAGACCAAGATATGGTCTACAGTGGGCGAGATCATCATGCCCGGCCATCATTTCGACACGTCTGGGGCTGCCGGTTCCAGTAAACCTCCCCGAGCCAAAGAAACAATTGCCCACCTTCAATCCATCTCCTCCCAAACACCATCCCCGGCCTCTCCATCTGCTGCGTCACTCTCCTCGATATCGGCAGCTCCCAATCCACCCTCGTCAGGTCAACCGACAACACAACAGATCCTAACTGCCCACCTCCTGCTCACCCTCTTGTCGTCCCCACCCCACTTCTCGATGCCGCTTGGCATGCTCAAAGAAGTGCTCGCGAGTAAGGTCAAAGGTGATGCCAAGGGTCCGGCGACGAATATATTAGGCGGGCAGGTCACAACTAGAACGCTTTATGCGTGCGTTGCGAAGAAGCTGGTAAAGATTGAGAGAGGCGGTGGAGAGCAAGTGGTTAAATTTGACATTTAATTTGTGCAGCGTTAGTGGTATACATGTATGTATTAATATTGTACTATGGGTCGTTGTACTATGGGTCGTTGATGTAATTTGCATACAGCAAGTTAACTCGGAGGTGAAAGTTAGATCCCTGGGGCACTTTAGTACTACCTTGTCGTCTTTCTGTAAACCGCAGATTTCCTTCTCTGACGAAGGAGATAGGTACAGATACCGGATGTAGCTACCTACTAGTACGAATCCCCTGACGTCGGTTTTCAGAATCATGGTGCGTCACCGGATGAGAGATTTGGTAACGCTCGAGTTTTCGACAAGGTGTAGTAGGTCCATGTGGGTGGTACGAATTGCGACAGGAGCTTTTTGCCCAATTACATATCCGTACTTTTTGCTCTCGAACTTTTCGAGCTCCAATGTTATAATCCATTTAGATCCAATTACTTCACTGGGCATATTTCATGTCATCGTTCGTCAAGACCAAGCTCAAGAACGCTAGGGAAGCGTTGGGCAAGAAGGAGTACGAAGCTGCTCGTGAGGCTGCTACCCAGGTCTTGGAATACGAGCCAGAGAACTACAACGCGTAGGTCAAGCTTACATCTCAGTCTTCCATCGGTGATCTAAGCCGAAAGTGCTGCAGTAACGTTTTTCTCGGCCTTGCGTTACTGGAGCTTGGCCAGCTTGGTGGGAGCGAGCAAGTAATGCAATATTGTAGTTTACTCCGCTAGGCACTGATCCACGAACCATTCAGGCGTATCAGAAAGCCATCAACTCCCAACCGGATCAGTTGCTTGCTTGGCAGGTCTGTGTATGCTATGAGGTAGCCTGATTTTTGGCTGATAATATACATGGCAGGGTATATCCAAATTCTATGAACGCACAGAGCAGTGGGATAAATATGTAGAGACCTTGGAACATCTTATGCACCACTTTTCACGTAGGTGAGTTGACAATGCCCCTGTTCGTTATACTGGATACTTATGCACACTCAGCAATGACGCCACGAAGACCGCAGAGACATTGCAGAAAATTATCGATTTTCGCCGTGAACGCGGGTCGCGATCACAGGTTCGCATTCTATTTGAAGCCCTAATCAGCACGGCTCACCCGATCTCAGTTGGCCAGTGCTTTGGAATATCTCCTTCCTGGATCCTCTCTGTACCTGGTGCTGTCCACATTGCCACTCCCAAATCCGACAAATCCAACGTCTACCACCATATTCGCAACACAAGAAGCAGTGCACAATTCGCTCCCAATCCTCGAGGAAATCATCGCTCTGGTAGAGAAAGACGAGGATGAAACTGTGAGAAAGGAAATTGACAAGCGGAGAACGCGTATGAATGCACCTGGGCTTGAAGAACTCAAGAAGGAAGTGGGGAGGGAGATCTGGGGCGCGTCAAAAGTAACGTTATTCACGCAATCAATCCCCTTGTGCAGACAGTAAACAAATTATCTATAGCTCCCTCGCCTGTATGACGAGGTCCTCAATCATTCTACAACCCCTGATGATCTTCGTCGTATCATCGAGTCTAAGCTTCTGCGCCATAAGCAACAATTCCTCCATGCATTACCACGTTCGATGTCTTCTGTGAAGACTCAGATTGCGACTGAGGTGGACACCCTCGTCAACGGCGCTGTTTTGCTTGGCATTCCTGATGAATTAGCTTGGACCATTTTTATTGAGGGCATGGATAGCGCTTCTATCAGTCAGTAATTTTTTCTTTCCTATCAACCTCTATGCACACAGATGGTTTGCCAACTTGTTTAACAGACGGATATGACTTTACTTCATTGCGTCACTTCACTAGGCTGTTCCCTTCACTGCCTTTGACGAACCTGCTAAAAGGGTATTTCACCTACATTGGTGCACCTTTGCCAAGGGAAGACGAAGATGATGGAGAACCTCTGGCTATACAGCCAGGAGAAGACGCCTTTGACATGATTTTGGTAAGGATTTTGTCAGCTCTGCGCATTTTGGAACCTTATGCTCTGTGCAGGATGCATTCACTACATTATCCGGATCCATTTTTGCCACTCGTATAGTGGCAGACCTCTACTTTCAAGAGGAGGATTATCAAAATGCCATTCGGTTGGCGGAAAGTGGCCTGGAACTGGTAATGAAATCAGAGACTGATAATGCCAAAAGGTTAACTCAGTGAGTTGCTTCGCTCAACTGAAAAGCTACGGAGACGAAATTATTGTCGACAGAGTACGGAAGGCATTTAATGTCATTCTAGCTGCATCGCTCGTCCACTTTTACCCCCCTAAACATCATTCCCGTGCATTGGGCATCATCGAAAGAGTCCTTGTCTTGGATCCTAATAATACATCATGTCTAATGGGCCGCGGTTATGTTCTGCAATACATCGACAAGTGGGTCGAAGCTGGAACTCTGTTCGCAAAAGTGGCCCAGCTCATCCCAGAAGATCTGGAAATTGGTTTGCGTGCGAAAGAAGAGCATGCTTGGTGTCAATTTCATGCCCGTCATATCGAAAATGGTGTAGCAGGCCTGAAGAATGTACTCGATATCCTTGACAGCATAGATGGTCGAGACCTAGATAAAGCTCGATGTTTATGGCGACTTGGGAAGTGTCACTGGGAAATGGGTAGTGAGTGCCATAGTCTGCCTGACTGTGGCATTGCTCAAAAAGATGCAGACAATCAACGCGATGATGCCTACAAGTGTTTCATCATGGCACTCAAACGGAATTCCACTTACGCACCAGCCTTCACGTCCCTCGGTATATACTACGCAGAATTTATTTCCCCCCCGGACCCCACCCGGGCATCTAAATGTTTCCAGAAAGCTTTCGAACTAGATCCTCGAGAAGCGTATGCGGCTCGTAGGCTGGCCGAAGGCTTTGCGGAGGAGCAGGAGTGGGACTTAGTTGACGTCGTAGCTAGGCGGACAATAGACGGTGAGGGAGGCCTGGATGCCGGAATGAAAGACGGGGATGCCGTCGTCACAGGACGATATCTTCCGACAAACGCATGGGCCTGGAAAGCTGTCGGTGTGGTAGAGCTCGTAAGTCTCTAGATCATTCTCGTCAGATCGGTGTCTTACCCAATAGCACAAATGCAGGTGCGTAAGAACTACCCACCCGCAATTCAAGCATTCCAGGTCGCACTCAGAGCCAACCCCGACGAACAGCTGTTATGGCTGCGTCTAGGTGAAGCTTACAGTAAAGCTGGCCGTCATTCCGCCGCCTTGAAAGCTTTATACCGAGCCCACGAGCTATCCGCAGACGACTGGATATGCACTTACTTCATCGGAGAAGTCCACAGCCAGATGGGCAAATTCCACGACGCCATAGAGGCATTTGAATCGATTTTGACTAAGCGGCCGTCAGAGGTTGGTGTTCTCATGTCTCTTGCGCAGACGAACCTGGATCTTGGACGTGATGAAATGTCCACCGGTTTCTTAGCGCGAGCGGAACAGTCATTTGGTGCTTGTGTTCAAGTAGCTGTGAGAGCTATACGGGAAACTCCTGGATTCCGCAGCCTAGCATGGAAAACAGCTGCCGATGCTATTTTCCATCTTTCAAGGCGAACGTCTTTCGTCGATGCAGTCAATGTCCGAGCACTTCTTGAAGACGTAGCGTCTCTAATCACCAGCAATATCAGTGAACGTCTGTCAGGTCTTCTAGTTCTACCATCTCTCGAAGGCGATTCTCCTGTTGGTGGTCGTCAAGCTCTCGAGGTTGCCATAATGGCCTACGACTATCGAATCTCACTCGGTTCCGGAGAATCGATGACAGGAAGCTCGTGGTACGATCTAGGCGTTGCTTTGAACTGCTGGTCGAGTCAAACAACTTCAAGGGAGGATCATGAGCGTGCGAAGAAGCAGGCAACAGAATGCTTGATGAACGCATTGCGTGAGGATGCTGGGAATGACATTTTTTGGAACGCCCTAGGCAGCATTAACTTTGTGGCGCAGCCGAAAACGGCACAGCATGCTTATATCAAGGCTTTGGAGATTGATAGTAAGGTTAGTGTTATAGTCTCTTCAATTAAATTACTGTGCCCTGACAGCCCCCAAGAGCGTCGTTTCATGGACAAACATTGGACTACTGTACCTTTACCACAACGATCTGCAACTGGCGAATGAAGCATTATACAGAGCCCAGACTCTTGATCCTGATTATACCTTAGCCTGGGTTGGTCAAGGGCTGGTCGCCTCTGCCAATGGGCATGGCACTGATGCAAGAGCCATGTTCGAGCATGCCGTGGGCCTGACCGCCGACATAGTAAGTCACACACTTCATCTTCTTTGCTTATTCCGTCTGATTTTTTTGGCTTTCGTGAAGCCAGAAGCCAATTTGGAATATGCCTCGCAAATTTTTTCAAGTCTATCACATATATCTTACGGCCGCCCTGCTTCCTATGATGCCATCTGTCCTGCCTTCTTCGTTCTTGACCGATACAGTAAACAACGTCCAGACGATGCCACAGGCTTGCACCTATTCGGTCTGGTCTGTGAACGCCTTGGGCAAATCAATCTCGGCGTGGACCTTATCCAACGGGCTATATCCATTCTCGAAGCTATCTACGAAGAGACAGAAGATCCTCTGGTGGAGCAACATTTCACAATGGCTAATTCCAATCTTGCGAGACTAAAGCTGTCTGCACTTAATTACGATGGTGCTCTAGAGTCTTTCGAGAGTGTTTTGGGTTTGCTTCCCGAGGATTCTTCTTCCTCTCCTGACCTCATCCTCCGGGCCCAAGCCCAATTCGGGTCAGGGCTAGCACAGTTTAAACTGGGCAATTTGGAAGAGGCGTTATCATTGTTGGAAGCTGCGCTCGAGAGTGCTGGAGATAATATGCTCGTCAGGGGACAAGTCACCGTTCTTCTTGCTCAGACCATGTGGGCTATCGGGACGGATGAGTTCAAAGAGAGTGCTAAGGCTCAATTGCTTGAATGGTACGCCTGTTCCACTTCCTCCTGTCTGGTCTCAATGCTCATGTCTTCCATCAGTATCACCACTGATCCGGAGAATCTAACTGCCATCAATGCCCTGACTGGGATGGGAATTTTAACTGATGACGATAGCCTAATAGATGCTGCACTCTCCGAGATCCTCTCACTGCCAGTCGAGAGGAGACACCAGCTTGATCCTCGCAGGGATGTAGATTATCTGCTGATACAGCATCATCTCGGACAGGTAAGCTGACCTTCATACTTGCCCTACCGATTGCATATCATTCTGACATGGAACATCATTCCAAAGGGCGATACGGCGCAAGCACTGTCAGTAGCCCAACACGCAATGTTCACCGAACCTTCCCTCCCATCACCCAAACGCACACTTGCTTATCTCGCCCTACAACAAGGCCAGCACGACTCAGCGTTGGCTGTCCTCGCTTCGCAGACCGAAGACAACTTGGTGGATGTGCGCGATTCTTTAGCTTTACGGGCGGTGGCCGAATCCATAAACGAAAGGAGGGCACAAGCACAAGGAGAGGCGGTAAAAAGCGCTCAGAAGGCTGTCATGTTGGCACCTTGGGAACTGCGCAATTGGCAAAGCTTAGCGTATGTACGATCGCGAAGCACAGAATAAACTCAAAAGACTTGTTGTATCATAAATATCAGACAGTGTATAACGTATGAAAGCTTGCACAATGAGATTCTAGTATGGAGTGAATAAATAATTTTCTATGTAATAATCCGGATTCAACGTGTGCCTCAAACATGATGACATAAAACGTCATGCGTTAGCCCTAGCCACGGCGAAAATCCTCCTGGCCACCTGATTAGCATCGTTCGACCCGGAGGATACGTCCATAAGCCACGCCTCTAGTTGTTTACGCCCTTGCTTATTACTGTAGTTCGTCGCGATTCTGTACAAGAAAAAGGCTCCATTAACACATCGCTTGATCAAGGACTAACTTGACGAAATTACTCACATCCCCCTCTCGTCAAGTGCTTTTCCAATACCTGCATCATCCAACATGCCCATGTCGTCTTTCGCAAGCAGCTCATCATCCTTAGCGATATGGCTCAAATGTCTATCAATCCGGTATAGCAGGATCGGCGCAGGACCCCACGTTGCCAATCTCAGCACTCCACAAACTGCCTCAGTGCAATCACTGCCCAATGCTCGGAGTGACTGTAAATCTACCATCGGCTCGTTGCCCCTTGTCTTCCCCGCTTGAACAATCCTAGCAAACGCCGCCCGTCTCGCACCAAACGTAGCCTGCTTCTCCATTGCCTTTTCCTCGATCCGTTTACGTTGGGAAGGCAATACAGTGGTGGAAGGTAGCATCCCGGGTACATAAATCGCTATTAGCGGGATTAGCTCTTCCATGAGTAAGACCACTACCATGAAAGGTATAAGCCTGCCAAAAATCATTAGCCTTAAGTTTATGTTGTGTAAGGAAAACAAAATACGCACTTCAACAAGTCCTGTTTATGCGTCCTCATAAATCGGTACTCGGCCCTTGATATTGGCTCGCCCCCTTCCTTCACTCTCAGCTTGATCTCGGCTACTTGGCGTCGATGTGTGTTGATCATTACGAGACCATTCCAGTAAAATTTCTATCTCGTTCCGTCCAGGATTCACTAGCCGCAATATTTGCACATAGAAAAGTATATGGTACGTACCAAAAGTTCTTTGGCGTGGTGTAGCAGCCGCCGGACCCGACCTGCATCCGCGGGTGGAGGGGCTAGAACCCCTTGTTCTTCGGCCTTTTTGATATCATGTCGAGCTTCTTCCACACTCCCAGCTATAGTGGGGGATGATGTGGTTGACGATGCCGCTGTGGATGGCTGGTCCGCAGATTCATCTGAAGGCTGTAGCTTAGACTTATCGATTCGTAGATTTGGCACTGCTTGAGAGGTAGGCACTGGTTCAGGCAGTGTCGTTTTGGCAATAATGGGCTTCACTGGCGCCGGCTTAAGGTCTACTTTCGGCTTTCGAGGTATCGAAACATTAGGCTCTGGAGGGATCGGTGCGGTTGATTTTGACGCGCTGGGATCTGATTTGATTTGTGGGGTAGTTGTTGCAAGAAGACGCGAGTGCGTGAAAGCCGCGGTTGTGGGTCTTAGTGCGAGGTGTGTATATTGTCCTCTTACGAGGAGGGTTTTATGGCGTCGAGCGGCTATTGAACTAAGAAAACAACTATTAACAAAATGAAGCCAAAAAGGTGTGATACTGACCGCTCCACGAAGCCATTTCGTCCAAGCGTACGAAGCATGCAAGTCTATAGAATTTCAAGTGCGAATAACACACTGAGTAGAGGCGTGAATGAGCGTGGTTAGAAGAAAATGCCAGTGGCGTGCGACTTCGATCATCCAGCGCCAGCATACAAGCCAATGCATCCCTCTACGCCCAGCATATTACAAGCCGACAGCACCTTAGAATGGACACAATTCGTGGTTGAGATGTCCAGAGATTTTAATCTGGTCAGTCGAGCTGCCGCACGCATGTTTTGATTTACTTGAAATTTCATCAACTGCACAAATACGTGTTCTACCTGACAATTGGGTTAGCAGGTAGCTCTTGCTCATTTTTTTTTCACCTTGATCACCTTGATCACCTTGATGAACTCGTCTGGATCCGTACTGACAGGTACTGACTTGCCAACAGTCACGCATTGTCCGCGTTTCTGGGCATGGAGGACAAGAAACGTGAATTTTTAGACGGTTGCAGCGGCTCCTGACGGTCGTACCTGGCCATGAAATGTAGACCTATTATATCAAATTGTCGTCCTCCCCAATTCTATAATCCCTTTTTTGAGCCGTTCAGATTTGGTCTCACAAGTATGGTATCCCGGCGCCATACATCGGGCTTTGGAGCATTCTCCTTTCGTCCCCTTCAGTCAGTTCTTTCTGTTTACATGCAATCGGGGGAGGGGAGAGAATAGCCTGCTGAAGCAGCAAAGCGTCTAACATCATGGCAATTTTGAACACACCCCTTCAACGCTGTAAATACTTACAGATAGGCCTTTGCGCATCTTGGATGTGCCACAGCTACTCTTGTGGCTCTATGAATTTCGTTCGCGAATGCATATTCGACAATTTGTGGACAAAAGTGCTGATCTAATATTACTTGCAGTTGTAAAAATAAGAAAAGCTATGCTTGAGGCGGAATATGAATATGAAGACCTATGGAAGACATATATAAATCATTCTAGGTGTATTGGCAGCTAGACGGATAGATACACATACTTAAGGGTGTCCCGGAATCAGAGTAAATAACACTAAAATAACAAGCTTACGATTTCTCTGTGGCGGAAAAAGGATAAATTTCCCCTGTTTTGGTCGGGGTCTGGTCACAGCCGGACAACATCGCGTACGGAAAAATTTTGGAGTCCAGGAAATTCTAGCTTTCACCTCCTATAAAATCAAATTTAAGTATCGCTGTCTTTATGAAGAACAATTCATAAACCTTCGTTCATGGCTTCCTGGTGTAAATGGTTATCACGTCAGTCTAACAACGTTCAATCCGTTCGTCTGCTCACTGAAGGTACTCGGATCGATCCCGGGGGAAGTCAATAGTTTTTGGAGCAATATATCGCGCATAGCGAGGGATCGACCCAGTCAGATGCAGGGTACAAACTCATAAAAACACGGCTATAACTTTCCTTATATCATGACAAAGCGAGGAAGTTGACTTAAAACTTTTAGCTGTAAAATGTATTCAAACAGTGCTCTTTGAATCACAATGCTTTTTGTCACTGTGGAGTCGTTTTTCCGTCAGAAAAGCAAATCGCGAGCACAGCCCCACGCACTTGTCAGGAATGCACTAATTTTTTCGTCTTCTAACGGAACATTCTACTTCTCGATAACAACATATCACATGTAATCTATTGAATTGGATTTGATTATATGCAGTTCATACTTTGCGGGGTCGCCGGCCTCACGACAGCAACCGAAATGCATAAACTTGATGGTTGCCAAATGCGGTCATAAAGTTACCTGTTATGGATGACATTGCATCCGCAACGTTGATGATAACGGCCCGTGTATTGTGCAGAACCTATCGACATAACAAGTAGCTCAACACCCCCTCCGGGACACTTTTAATTTGTAACCTCGGGTTTCAGTGCTGAGACCCACCGAGACAGATCGCCAAAGGACTTACAAGTCATTAATCCTCAACTTCTGACGCTGTTCGGCAGCGATTTTGTGGATGTGCAGAGTTCCATCTGGGTTCAAATATGAGCGCTTGGTGGTAGAGAACAGGTTTAATTAGACGCATCAGGCCAATTTTCATCAGCAGTAAGTTGTCACTGCTGTAGCAGGTATAGCAAAATAGGCCACGATTACGAGTCTCAGCCAGGTGCATCCATTCGGAGATCAGCATACTAGTGCCTGCATCTAAGCAGCATGCAATTTGATGTGGTTTATGCTAATCTGACGCAAATACAAATTTAGAGCCCTTGGCTGGATACGCGCCAACCTTGATCAGCGTCCAATAATATCGACTTCAATCCAACTTCGATCTCCTCTGCTTACAGAAAGGCAGAAAACCGAATCGACGTTCCAAATACCGATTACATAAGTACCGTTGCTGTGAGAAGAGAAAAATAATAGCGTTCTCGGCATCAATGTGCAAGTCCCCAACAGTTCTCACTTTGTCACGTGCCCCGCTTGCCCACAGAGTCTCAACTGCATTTGTTCTTTGCTTCGAGTTGCTCCGACATACACCATGGTACCAATTAAAAGTATGCAAAGTAGGATCTTCAGCAAACAACAGAAGCGCGCGCATCTTCCATGACTCAGAGCGGCTGCAACCGATTGATCGGAGTTCAACCCTCTCCTCATCGAGTAACAAGGGGATTTGGCCATCAAGATGGCGTGCAACCTCCGGGCATGAATGCAAGCCCCCCAGATGCTTCTGACAACGATGAAGAACGCATTTTATTCATCTGGATCGGGAAGGGACATGTAACGACGGGAATCGCATTTACACGGGATCCACAAGTATGTATATCCGTATATCGCTTGGCATTCTATATTCCGTCCCTACATGCATCTCATCTCGTGGAACAACTTTAGGTGGTACTGACTCGCAAACCCACAGAACTCGTCGTCATAGGATTGCCGTGATGTGCGACCGTACGCCCCGATACCACCTACACGTGTTAAAGCCTTGAGCTTCTGGACCATTTAGGATTCGCAGAAGACGCAGAAGGACACAGATGCTTTCCCAGAATTCAGAAAAACAGAAATCAATACTCCGAAGTCCGCGATTGCGGGGTTCTAAAGGGTCCAGTGATGTGCTCGGCAAAATGTACCTAGTCACTAGTGCACTTGGTCGGGATGATCATCTATCCGCCCATCGTTGCTGGCCATGGGCGTGTCAGGCGGTGGACCAGGGTGGTCACCCGAGACATTCCAGACAAAAGATATCTGCCAGTTGTTCAGGTATGTGCAATTTCGCGCATGTGATGCATGTGGAGAGGAGCGGCGATGACGTCGATAAGAGGTCGTCGAGTAGCAAAGACTGCAGCCGTGTGCTCGATCGGTAAGTCGCGTCGGCTAATTTGTAAGAGCCGTCAGATGCTCACACGACTGGGACGACCACATGGATACATTTGGACAATGTCTTTCTGCCATCATAATGGTGGACGAGAAAGTGGTACAGGTCACTCGGCCTCGATGGTTACCGGGAAAACAATAAATGCTACCTCCACTCTGCATCCGACTGTGTCAAGCTTCAGCGCAGGTGTTGTTGCCCATTTTAGGAACGAAGGTCGCGACAAGCTATCCGCGTGATCTATGATCTCTTCTGTTTTCGGCGCCTTTTATGGACCATATGGTTTCTTAAATAATGCTTAAATTACAATATTTGCACCAAAATGCCGGGCTGCAGGGTACTGTTCTGCATGCTATTTTCCATTAATATTCGCTTCCTTCAAGTCCTCGAGCCCCGGTCGTTCGCGCGCTTTCCCTCCCGCTGTGCGTCCTTTCAAGTTTGTGGTTTGGTCTTCATCGCATACAGCTTCTCGAGACATTCTCCCAAATGGAAGAAACAGCAAGGAGCGGGGAATTCGATGGCAACTACGGCGGCACGACCCGTTACGGGTCGACCGCGTCCTTGACTGGTGTGTACATTTCTATTTTCTTTCTTCTGCGCTCATGAATGAGCTATGACCCTGCAGCCAACGCAGCCCAGCCTGCCGCATCGCGCTTTTCTGAGGCTCATGGAACTACCAGTAGTGAGGAAAATGAGGCCGCCACCACTGGCGCGGCAGGAGGTGCTGCAGCTGGCCAACCGCAAGCATATAAACCTCCATTCTACCTCAGACCGTGGTTCATCGTCACCTCATTGGTTGTGGGAGCCCTTGGACTTGCTTTGCTTTTTATTATATTGTATCCAGTGGTCAAAGCGATCGCCCAACTCGTCGTTGATCGTTCGGTTCTTAATATTGATGTGGCTATGATCACAAGCCCTCAAAATGATTCGTGAGTTCCAACTTTATGGCGCAGCTCATAGCTAGAGATGATCGGCTATCAGATTCGCTTTAGGATTACAAGGCGTCGTAAGTCTTCGGATTAATTTTTTTTTTTGTAACTGAAAAACACAGGCTAATAGATCACACACACACCAGGTCACGCACACCGGTATTTTCGCCGCTTCGATCAAGTTTACTGAGATCATCAACATCACATGGAGAGAGGACGCTACTACGAACACACCCCTTGGGTACATGACCTTGAAAGAACTTTCGGCACACCACAAGCGTGCCTACGTTAACCAGACAACGCAATTCGTGATTCAGGATCAAGACGCTTTCGGTCGATTCGCAGCGCATTTGATCACAGCCGAAAATTTTACTTGGAACCTGAAAAGCGACAACCTCGTAGTACAAGCCGTCAAATTCCCTGTCGACCATGGAATCCATTTCAACAAGGATCTGACAATGCCCGGTACGGTGTATGCGGCATCTTTGTCGGTTCTCTGTATTGATATTGTATTTTAGGGATCAACAATTTCAATGGCAACGTTATATTGAAAGATTTACAGCTTCCGAGTGACAATCCTGAAGGTGGCATTAATTTCATAGCTACGACTGAGCTCAATAACCCAAGGTAATATTCGAATATGTCTGAGACAAGCGGACTTATTGAAAAAATTAATCTATGTAGTCCATTCCAGCTCGACCTGGGAACCGTCAATTTTGGTCTTTCCTACAACAGTATCTATCTTGGCCAAGGAACCGGCACAAATACAAAAATTGTTTGCAGATTTTCCCTGCTCGTCTCGTGTATGGCATTAACCCATATATCCAGGCTCCTGGTCCAAACGACATCACTCTAAGCGGTGTTTTGATACCTCAGTCTGGCGCACAAAATCTCTCGGAAATCTCCCAGCTGTTTACAAATTACATCAACGGTGACAATTCTCCCGTGATCGCGAAGGGGATATCGACTGTCCAGGATGATGGCACAGAGATCGCTTGGCTCAGTATAGCCCTTCAGAGCCTGATTCTTGACGTCCCGTTCAAGCCGCTAGCACCATTGAACCCAATTCGTACAATCAACATTGGCGAACTTGGTTTGACGTTCACAGAGGCAACTGCATGGTCGCCCTCTGCCGTCAGCAATTCGGTTCAGGCCTCGCTGGGTATGTCTTCTTGATATCTTCGTTCCGTGCCACTAGAAAATCACGATTTGCATTTTAGAGTTGCCTTTTGGATTTGGCTTGTCGATCTCCGAGATTCAGAACGACTTCAACATCTCTTCGAACGGTTCGATGGTTGCTGGTCTTTCTACTGTCAGCGACATCTTCTCTTTCCGCTTCATTTTTCTTTGCTCATTGTCTTGCATCTCACCGACAGCCCATCGGAGCTTCCCAGTCGGCCATTCAAGTCTTGAACTCGACCAGAACGACAGGCCAGATCAATATTACCATCGCGAACACTAGTTTGACTTGCCCGCTCGCCAGTCATCCTAACTTCGCAGCATTCAGTACGTACATAAACTAATCACGGTCATATGCAGGTGTTTCTGGTTTCATATTGATTTTGTATTACGCAGACGCAGAACTGACCGACAGTATGATGACTGAATTCCAATTGGCCGGTAATTCGAAGGCGGTTGCCAATATGAGCATCGGTCAAATCACTCTCGACCCAATCAGAGTCAACGTCACAACTGGTCTTTGGGGCTTAAAGGGTTTACAAGGCGGCCTTACGATAATTAAGAGCGTTGATGTAATGGGAGGCACGACGGATGCCATTACCCTCAACATCGACACTGGAATTTATAATCCTTCGAGCCTTGTGTTGACGACTGGAGACCTGACTTTACAGTTGTTCAGACAGAGTGCGGATCTAGGAACAGCACTTCTACCGAACCTTTCACTTGCTATGGGCAACAATACCGTAACAGCTATTGGCTCCTTTACACCGAATAACTCGCCTCTTGGGCAGCAGACGCTGAATGAATTCGTCGGCGGAAAAGATGTTAATCTGGATATTGCAGGCTATGATCAAAGCACTGGTGTCGCTTCGCTGCTGCAAGCATTCGAGACACTGAACATCAGCGTGGTCTTGCCTGGCCTGAACGCCTCACTTTTGTCTTCCGCTGCATTGAAAGGTACTTATCAGGCCGTCTTTGCCACTCTCCTCCTTAACTCATGTCCTCCTTAACTCATGATCATATACTAGTGCCGCCCACTACTGGTATTACGAACAACATGACCGAAGTGACGGTCGATCTCATGAATCCTTTTACATCTGCCCTCGACATCACTCACGTTACGTCTAGTGTGACATCCCATGGCATCCACCTAGGTACTATCGACACTGCCACCAATTTCTCGGCTGCGGGAAAAACAAGCACCACATCACCAAATTTAGGCCTAGATCTCAACTTCGACCCGGCTGCTCTCTTCACCCTTACGCGCGTATTGGCTGTCGATGCGGGTGAGGACACTGCGCAGTTGGATGGCATTGTGAAGTTGGGTGGGTATTCTTACATATCTGCCACAACCGCAGATGCACCACCGAAGAAGCGTGAGGTTATTCCGAGAGACAAAACTAAACGGGACAATATATACGCGTATGTGTGTCGTTGTTTTCTGGTTGTATACTTGCTCTGATCCGTCGTAGAGGATTCAACCTACCGAACTTCGTAGATACTGCGTTCAGGGACCTGCGCTCCGATGTGGACCTCCAAGCTGCCGTTACGATTGGGCAATATCAGACCACACTGAATTATACGCAACTGAGTGTCCCCATCGTCACGGACTCTAGCTTGAATAACATCTTGCCTGTTCTGGCCCGACCCATTGTTCAGAAGATTGTTGATGGCACAGTTATTGGGTACATTGATACACTTCTTGCTGGGTTTATATATACCTTCTCACTCACCTAATTTCGTCGCAGTATCGATACGGTGGTCATCTCCAGCCCGGAGCCGAATCAATTTGGTAATGCCTCCATACATTTCACGTTGAACTGACAGTCAACTCTCTTGTCTCTTCTAGGTACACAACTGAAGGGTTCTATCACCAATGCTGGACCCTTTGATGCCATCATCAGTTTCCCGCAAGGCTTGACTGTCTCGTGGTCAGGATCATCCTTGGGCTTCCTCATGATGTCCGACGTTAATGTTGTAGGAGACGTGGGAGCACAGCTGAACTCACAATCGACATTCTCCGTATCAGATGTCTCCCATCTGACTGATTTCACTAAGGTTGGTCTCATCGTTTACCGAACCCTAGCACGACCCCGTAACTATTCATGGTTCACAGACGCTGCTAACGCAGGAGGAATTCGAGTGGGATATCTCTGCAGAGAACATCACAGGTAACTTCATTTACATGCGAGCTGGTGGCTCATCTAATTGTACCCTCGTAACATAGTCAGCGCTCTCGGTATATCTGTCACGAATATATCTCTACCGACGAAGAAGGTCACCTTGAAGGGCATGAACGGCCTCCAAAATGGCGTGACTATCCAGTCATTTGACTTGCCTGCGAATGACCCCGCCGGTGGTATTCATCTGACGCTACAAACGACAGTAGCAAATGTAAGAATCTACGTTGCTGTTCTTTGTCTCACGAAACTCACGTGGGTTCTCACAGCCATCACAAATTGGTGTTTTGCTACCCAGTTTAGAGTTCAATGCGTTCTTCGAGACGACTGGCCTGGGCCCTATCGCATCTACCGAAGCAGTTAATTTACTTCCTCTTACCACTTCGGCCCTTCCTCTGGCTGGCCGTCTCGTCCCGCAAACATCTGACTCAGGGCTGGCTGCCGTATCCACTGTGTTTAACAACTTTATTCACGGAGAGAATAGCAATGTTACGGTGCAAGGAGTAGCCGCGGGCTCCAGCTCAGTAAGAGATTAGTCTCTGGTAAATCCGCATCTCTAACGTCGTAAACACCACAGGTCATTTGGCTCAACGAAGGCATTCAAGCTTTAGAAGTCGCTACCGTCTTGCCAAACCAGGGGAAGCAGAACATCATCAAGTCCATTGATCTCGAGCAACTTAGCTTAATGTTCACAGAGCCCACAGAGTGGGGTCCAGCGACCAGCACCAACAATACCCTCGCGGCCTTCACCCTGCCGTTCACCTTCCCGGTCAACATTGTGGCAATCGCACAAAATATTACTACTGGATTCGATGGCCAAGAATTTGCGGAACTTGTGGTG